>VXBN01008750.1:16215-78027 GCA_013397395.1 Sinosuthora webbiana | reverse complement strand
GTGTGGTTGTTTTTGGTTTTTATTTTTTTAGTGCTGATCCAATATAATTAATCAAGCCATCTTATAACTTCAAGTCAGACCTACAAGAACTTGGGATGCTATCACTTCTTTCTCCTTTACCATCTGTATCAAGGAGGTACTATTCAGTTAAGTAACAGCCACAAGTCTAATACTATCAAAGACAGTAAACATATAATGTCTTATTTATTTCTTTGTTATCTGTTAAGCCACCAATATGGCCCAGCTGAGATCAGAGGCTACTTCCTACCACAAACTGTACTCTGACATCCCCTGTGAATAATTCTGTCCTGCTCAGAGGAAAAGAGTGCATTTAACCTTTTATTTGTTATGGAAGGTGACCACAAAAAGCATAAGAAAATAAGGTAAAAAAATTATGTTGCACATTAACCTTTCCTTCTCATTAATTGCCAAAGTTTTTTCTTTTAAATTTAAATTTAAATTTAAATTTAAATTTAAGCATGGCTTTTTAAAAATTCTGATTATCTTTGTCTATAATTTCTGTGAATATATTTCAGGATTCCCTGATTCAGGATGAAAGTTTGCAGTCCACTTCCATTCTATATATTGATGTATATACCAGATACACAAACATGATACATGTGGAAAACCTTCACGCCTTCTGCTGCATTGTCTCTTTCTAGTCTGGATTTTCTTAGTTTATTCCATTGTCAAAACCTTTAAAGTTGGTGCTACTTTGGCAAAAATCCGTATATGCTAGAAATATTTCCTTTTTTCCCTTGTGTCCCTTTAAATGGATTTTCAAAATTGCCAGGGATGGGCAGGAGACAAGAAATGGCAAAAGATGTTAGATTTTCCAAGTCAATTTCTTTCACTAAAGAAACAAAACTCTATTTTTTTCTAAAACCTGCTGTTTTTAGAAACTGTCAGCTAAAAGTAGTGTAAAATTTAATAATTATTTCATTTTATCTCTGCCTTCCAAAAAAAAAAGTTTAAATTTTAAAATTTTATTTTTCATTTAAGATGTCCTTTGATTTTACTAGAGAAATAAACCAAAACAAAATTTTTAATTTGAAGAAAATAGGATTTTAAAACTAATTCAAAACATTCTTACTTTTCTTCTTGAAATATATTTAAAACATTGTTTAAAACATTTTTTAAACATTTTTAAAAACATTGGCACCTAATTTGAATATAATAATTATTATTACAGTTTAGGTCCTAGACGAGCATCACTTTTCTGTACCTCAAATTAATTTCTTACAAAGATTTTCATGTTGCTAGTGACTCCTTTCAGGGCAGTTGCTGACAGGGAAAAAAAAAAAAAAAGAAAACAATTGTCTTTAAAAATGATAAAAAATCTTCTTGTGGACACTTTTTCAAAAATGAGAGCCCTAATGTAAAAGCATAGTTTATCAACCCATTCCCATTTAGGGTTCTCTTTTTTTTATTTTTAATGAAGCTGGGCTTCAAGCCATGATGTAACTTAGGAGTCTTTCACAAAGCCAGGGAGGAAGAGAAAGCAGTGCCAGCATCATTATATGCTGTCAGCTAGGACATTTGCCTCAATAATGGATGTTTGAAGAATATGACTTAGAATAAAACAGAGTTGAGGTCTCAGATTTTCTGTAAGCTGGGGACATGATCCATCCACTGGACTAGAAGGATAGTAATTGTTTCTTGTTTTTCTCTTGCTTTAAATTAATGGTATCCAAATTTCTTCTCGATTTTGAATGAAGGAATTTACATTTTTAAAAGTTAAATCATGGTGGCTTATATATTTTTATTTTCATTTTAATATTTCTTTTAATTTATTATTTGATTTTGACTTGGAGTCAAAACAAAATGTTCCAATCATTTTCTTCCAAATAGAGGTGGCTTTGTGTATTCTGAGAACATTTTTAACAACAACATTGTAAAAATATTTTGTCATTTCCCTTTTGTATATATATTCCATGTAGTGGAACTGAGGCTAGAGGAAAAGCTCCCATATTTTGTTAACTACCTATGGAAGGTTATGGCTGTGGAAACAATGGTAGACAACAACAGAATACAATGACCTGAAAAAGTTTTCTTGTTTGAGGTCTTACAGCAAGAGGCCTGTGATCAGAGCTGAAGCTTGTTCAGGGTCTGTCCACTGCCTTAGCTCATCACAATGCCTTCAGTCAATAATGCATGAAAAAGTAGTTGTCTATTTGTATAACTTCCTAGAGTACCTTCTAAAGGTTTATTCATTTCTTCTCTCCCATCTTCCTCATTCAAATTTCTTCGCTTGTGCTTTCTTTTCATCAAGATATTGGGAAATTTTATGTGATTTTTTGTCAAGCCTTTTAAGAATGACATATAATTGCTAACAAATGAACTTGAGGTTGACAGTAGCAGCTGTGGAGCAGTTCTGCCCCTTAGAAGCATTAGCTCCTTGGTATTGGGACAGGCAATTTTACAGCTATTTCACAAAACCCCCTATGGATTACAAAAAACTTGAAGCAAGCATGACTAGAAAATTAATAAAATCACATACAAAGAAAACCAAGTGTGACTCTTCCTGTGGTAGAGAAAATGGAAGTACTTGCCCAAGTTAAAAATTCTTTATATTGCTATTTCAGCACAATAGTAACAATTAAGTTCATTTTAGTGAGAGTGCCACTTTAAATGTAACAGGAGAGAAGTAATTTAAATAACAATCTGTTGCCAGGGGGATGTTACATTCTAAAATGACATCATAATAGAGTAAAATTACTTTAAGTAACTTTAGATTAAGAAACAAATTTATGTGTTTCTTTACTGTTTATAGTAATGATTGTCCTAAATTATCTCTGTCATATGTATGGATTGCTGGATGTTGCTCTTGCATGAATGTTCCAAAGATCTCTTTCACATTTAATCATCTTTAAAACAACAAAGTGCTGAAAAAAAGCCTGATATTCATAAGCTTGGTGTTCAGTGTTGCATGAGGGTTTCACACATCTGACTATGATGAGAAAGATGATGCCTTCTCTAATACCCAGCTGGTGAAATAGGAAAGGATTCTGGGTCACGTTAAATAGTCCTGTCAGAAATTTTTGAAGACTGAGCTTAGAAGTAGTCAGGTTTTCTGCCTTGCTGCTCTCCTGGGAAAGCTGATTCAGCACCACACACCTTGCCACGAGAGTTCTGGCAGCCCCATTCAGCTGAACTGTCAAGCAGTTGTGCTCTGAATTTCCCTTGCTGTTGTATCTTAATTTTTAGAGTTTTACATCATGAAAGACATGCAGAAAGGATGCTGGCCAGCACTCAAACAGTATGTTCTGTTATTTCTTCCCCACCAGGTTAAAAATAAAATGTCCTTTGTTTTACATGGTTGTTCCCTTAAAAAGGAAGTTTGATTTGGTCATGGATAATTGGCGGCAGTCTTATATAATGAAGTGCTTTGGTAAAAGCCCAGATATATTTTTATTACCTTAAGACAGCTGCAACAGTACTTGTTTTTTATGAAGGTTTTAGTTCCATATTAGGAAGCAATTTTTGATGTCTCATTTGCTGGGAGTTATTTTGACATACTTGACATAGTCCTGTCAAGTACACAAGTCCTGATGATATCTTTTCTCATAATCTTATTTTTAAAGGAATCTATAACTTGGGGGCTGTAATTTTGAGGTTTGTCATATTAATTACTTCAGAAAAAACCAGCAGCAAATATGTAAACTCATTTGTTTTAATCTATTTTTTATCTCCACAATAACTTGTGGCAGTGAGTTCCAAATATAAATTATGTGCCATATACAGAAAAAAAACTGCTCCAAATTTTCACCATGCCAGTTTTGATCTCACAACACACATCTATTTGTATTTTTGTATGAAAAGCAGGTGTTCTGTAGCTACTCATGGCAAAGAAAAATGAATAACGACTCATCCTTTTTCTATTAAAACAATAATGCCACATAGTGTTCATATGACTCTGTGCTTAAAACCTTTTACAGACACTAAGCTATTAATCCTCATAAAAGTACTCTGCTAAGTTTAGCCTACAATTAGAGATTGTACTGAAAACTGCCTACCATCCTCATTAATTACTTTGAAAGAGGATCTATCACACATCGTGTTTGTGCTTGATCACTTGCCACAAAACACTTTGCATTCTTCTGGTCTCCAGTCCTCTCCTAGGAAGTTTTCAAAAATGCTGCTGTTGCCTGCAACCCTGACCTGATAATTAAAATCATTGCATTGTCCCACTCAATTTGGCACATGAAAGATCTCTAAGAAAATTAGTAAGTCCTACTCTGTATTGTCCTTGAGCTTCCTAAGCTGGTTAAAGTTGTTTTTCATATGGTTTTCATACGCAGACTGAAGGCAGGCTTTTGACTGAACACATACTTTCTGATTAAGTGATCATAAAGTCTTCAGATTACCTAAAGTTATGAAATTGTAAATGATTTTTGAAAACAAGAAATTCAGTATGTAAGTGAACCTTCATTAAATATATGAAAAATATTGCTGGCTAAACAGAGAGGGGGAAATTAGATAGCCATGTAACAAAATAGTGATGAAAATTATTTACATCTTGTAGCTTCTGGTTCTGTGCTTTTATCTTGTTCCTATTTGGCATTCTGCTCTTAAGCCTTCCCAACCTTCATCTCATGTCAAATGGCCTGAGCAACCATAACACAATGTCTTTAGAATTATAAATATCCCAGACTTGAACTGTGAGTTTATAGAAAGTGATTACAATTTGTCTTCTGCATAATTTATTTTACATCACTATAGCTGGAAAAAGTCACCTGAAATTCACACATTACACTTTTGGGATTCATTGCAGTATTCATTAGAATGTGAATAATATTAAGGCTGAAATGAAGCCTGCAGTAAAGTGTGAAAATGCTTTTTGCTGTTTTGAGGGAGGTTTTAAATGTATATTAAATGACAGCTTTAAAGATAGCTAAAGGTTTTTAAAGTTACAAAACATCATATTGAGTGGCAAGTGTTCTTGATTTCAAAGTAACATTGATATAACTTTGCTTATCTAAAAACAGTGTACAAGCCAGGAATTGGCTTTGGCTTAAGTTCTATCTGTTGGAGGGTTCTTTGAGGTTTATCACAAAACAAGATGTTCTTCAAAACAACAGGAAAGTTGAAACTTCATCCTGCTAATAAAAACATTTAATTTAATTCAATGTTCAAATCTGATATATTGATTCAAATCTGAGCCGCTGGTATATTGGTTGTTGGAAACTACTAGAATTATTTTATGTAAAATTAACTTATAATGACCCACACTTAGTTCTGTTACAAAAGTCAGACCTGCAGACTACTTCAAATGTCTTATACTTTCAAATGTGACAGTCTGCTTTTAAATCTCTAGCAGATTTGGTACTACAGGATGCACCGTTATGTAGAATACAGAAGTGTTGAAACTCTTTTGAGCAATAAATCTTTATTAGCTTACATATTTGAAGAGAATGTAATGAGAGGAAGCGCAGAAAGATTATTGTAGCTGTTTGAGAAGGAGACTTCACAGAATCACAGAATAAATTATGTTTGAACAGATCTCTAAAACCATTTAGTCCAACCTTTGACCAAACATCACCATGTCAACCAGGCCATGGCACCAAGAGCCACATCCAGCCTTATCTTAAACATCTCCAGGGCTGGTGACTCCACCATCTCCCTGGGGAACCCATTCCAATATTTAATGACCATTTCTGGGAAGGAATTACTCCTAATGTTCAACCTCAACCTTCCCTGGCACAGCTTGAAACTATGTTCCCTCTCCTGTCATTAGTTGCCTGGTAAAAGAGACTGACCCACACCTGTCTACAACCTCTATTCAGGTAGAGAGTGATAAGGTGTTGATATTTTAAGGAGGACAGTCTGCTTTGGGCAACCTTCACAACCACTGACACCAGTAACATCTTTTTTCTCGGTCATTGTGGTGAATAGAAATGATTTTCCTCTTGTACTTGCTGGAGGATATTCTGCCAGAAATTTTGTCAGTATTTTAGCCTTGTACCATCTGGGATACAGCAGAGCAGGTGCAAACCTAGTGTTTTGAAGTGTCAACAGAATTACTGACAATCCTCTATTGCATTTCTGCATAAATTTTGCATAATTTTCTTTCTGAATATGTTTTGAATAAGTGAATATCTCCAGTACACTTCACAGAGTGCTAAGCAAATAAATGCAACCAGTTATAAAAGGGTAATGCTTTTTGGGAGATAGATTTGAAGAAAATAACTTTAAAAGAGGCAACAATCTAAGTAATTCTAGTTTTCTGCTTGAGTGGAAGAAGCATTGTATCTTTGAACAAAAAGTTGTTAGATAAAGCGAATCATGACATCAATATGAAATGTATCTTACACCATAAGAACAGATTTTTATAAAAAGCAGGGGATGGTTACTAGTACTGAACAGTAAAAAAAGTTTATCTCTACACACATGGGAACAAAATGGTAGAATGCCCAGGCAAATAGGAACATAAAATTATGTGCGTATAAAGGTAGCTGGTGTCCTTTGTTTCAGGTGCCTTTGGCACTGTATACCACGAGTTTGACAGGATGTTGGTCTATCTACAGTACACACAGTATGTCCTTCTTGGTATTGAACTCACAGAAGAAATAATGCAAATTATTATATTGGTATCAATAGGCTATTTGAGCTGATTATATAAATATCCTCAAAGTTTATGTCAGGGCTGGTGCAGTTCTCAGAATCTCCTGCACTTTAGCAATTATTAATTTTTTTTCTTCTGCTTTATAATCAGATAGAATAAATTAAAAGAATATTTGACAGGAAAATCAAGTCTATCACTTTAAGGTACCCATTCCATGATTTTTTTAAAATGCAATTACCAAACCAAACAATAAATTTCACATGTGTACTGCAGCTCCTTATTTATGGGCCTGGGCTATTCTATTTGCATATTCTATCCTGGGATATTGTATTTGCATTTCAGGTTTACATTCCAAAGAAAGATCTAGAAAGTAAAAATGCTGAAACAGGTTCTTATTTTTCACTTAAGAATGAGAAGTTTAAATCAATTTAGGACTCAGTGGAAGTGTTTTTTATAAGGGCATGTGTGAAAGAATGCTAGAGAAGATAATAATTTCTCGGTGATACAGAAACAAGATATTAGTAGGATTTTAAGGCACCTTGCAAACTATCTAATGGAAATCTGAGCACTTCAATGAAGTTCTACTAGTTTTGTGATACTGACTATTTTAATCCAAGATCTTACCTGATTGCCCTTCTATGGCAGAAAGGTTGTGCTTTTGAGATAGGTATTCCTTTGATAATAAGAGTTTTAGCCCATGGTCCTCTGAGATGACAACAGAAGCACAGAATCAAAGAATGTTTAGGGTGGGAAGGGACCTCTGGAGATCATCCAATCCAACCTCCCTTCCAAGGCAGGGCCACCTGGAGCAGGTGGCACAGGAATACATCCAGGTGGGCTTTGAATATCTCCAGAGACTCCACAACCTCTCCGGGCAGGTTGTTCCAATGCTCAGCCACCCTCAATGTAAAGTTCTTCCTCGTGTAGACATGGTTTTAGTTTATTGCTTTTGCTCCTCATACTGTTGCTGGGCACAACTGAAAAGTCTGGCACCATCCTCTTGGCACCCTCCTTTGAGATATTTGTATGCATTGATGAGATCCTCTCTGTCTTCTCTTTTCTAGACTAAAAATTCTGAGCTCCCACAGTTTATCCTCATAGGAGAGATGCTCCAGACCCCAAATCATCTTTGTGGCCTCTCCTGGACCTTCTCCAGAAGCAGCCTGTCTTGAACTGTGGAGACCAGAACTGAACTTCCATGACACAGTGATGCAACTATAGCTGAGGTTCAGTAGCTTGAAGATTCTTCATCAGCAGCTGAAAATAAGCTAAAGAAATTATCAGGAACAAACACAGAGAGTACAGAAAACAAAATATAAGAGAAATTTTCAGTAGTTGCTTGAACTATTACCAGGGAACCAAGGGACTGTGGAGGAATGGAATTATATTGATATTTAATTCACATAACCATGTAGAGATTCAAGGTTACACAGAGCTTTTGCTGAAGATTAGTTGTTTTGTAGGACAGGAAAAGACTCTGGTTAAACTGTTGGAAAATGCAGTTGTTTCCCTGTACTCTTTTCTTGGTTCTTTTTGATTGAATTCTTTATCAGTAAAGATACTATTTAAAGTATCGAGGCGTATGTGATCCTATCAAGCCATGATTCAAGCAGGAGACCTTGGATATAGGCAGGACCAGCTGGTACGGCCATGTCTGGGAGGAAGTGGGAAGATCTCAGATCACCTGAGGACCTGAAATCCTGTGTGGAATACTATTTCAGGAACAATTAATGACCTGCATTTGTAGATGGAAAACTGCAGGACCCTAACTGAGAAGTGACTGGCAAATATATGGTGACATTTAAAAAAAAATGTGGAGTGAATTCTGGGATCTGACACTTCTAGTTTTATCTGCTGACTGAGGGAAAATTATAAAAACACACAGGAGGTGCCAGGAATTTAATTACAGAGGCCTGCCAGATGCCTCTCTGCTTGAGATCAACACTTTCTGTTGCCTCTTTTAATTTTCTGTATATTCTAGTGCAGTAAACCAGCTGTTGGTACTGGAGATGTTTTGGCCCTGACAGATATACAAGGGCTTCAGCAAAGCAGGAAAATAACTATCATTTGGCTATCTGACTGAACCAGAAAAAAAAGTTTGCTGTGTAGCAGAATACAAAGAGTGTTTTCTGCCTCACACTGAATTTATACCAGCAAAGCAAATACCTCCAGAGAACACAGCAGACTAGATTGTTCTTTATATGCATGCAATAGTGTGCTAGCTAAAAAGCCACAGAATAAGTAAGAAGCAACTTCTGCTCTTGAATATATTTGTATTATTTGGGAAATCTGGGATAGTATCCCGGCTTGAATTGCAGCCACAGCTTGCTCATGCCTGTTGTGAATTTGAGCAGCTGAGCTATATGAGCAAATTCTTGTTCTGCACACAGAAAATGTATATATGATATTTAGTGCGGCTTAGTAATAATTCCAAGAGATTTTTAAGAGCAACATAAACACAGACATTTTGGATTTTCTTCTCTCATTGCTGCCACAGAGTGGCAGCATGAACACATCTGTGTAGTGAACTAATTCCTGAAAAAGGAAGCCCTTAAAAAATCTGATGGATGTAATAATCTATAATAGAAGAAGTAAATCCTCTCAGTTTCTGTGCTCAGACTCTAAAAGAAACAAAACCGACAGCATTAACAATGAATGAGGAATTAGCCATTATTTTCAGAAAAAGGAAGCATTCAACGGTAACCACAAAATTGCTCCTTAATTGTATAGCACAGACAAATATAGAGAGGAAAATTACTGCTCCCAAGGTTTTGCTAAAATGAGTAAGTTAGAATTTTCACATAGTGGAGAGAGAAATGTGGATGCAAAGGTGGGACATGTGGAAGAAGAGTAGAGGATCTTTTAATCAGTCAGTTGATCGGCTCAGTTCTTTAAAATAACACCCTCCTGCGCCTGCCCCCTCACCTCATCCCAAATCTAGTGCTTCACATTTTCTACATTCATGTGTTTAGAAGAAGTGATTTTATCTCAGTTTTCTTTGAATGAGGAGTGGGGAAATTTGTGAAGACCCTTTTCCTACACAGAGCACCACATCTTCTGGTCCAGGTCGCTTGCATAACACCAAAAGTCAAGGTGAAGAAAAAGTGCAGTTGTACCTGTCTGGCTCAAGACATGTAGCCCAAACTTGGCCTCAACAGAATAAGCAGAATTGTATTGTTTTCTTTAAAGACCACTGAAAAACATAGGAAGTACATCTGCATGTTTTCCCCCTCCAGAGCCAAATTAAAGCAGGTAACCATGTAGTAATTTTGAAGATATTAGGAAAATAATATTGATTGGAAAAGCCATGGAGCAATTGCAAATAGGAGAGGATTATAGGAGGGTTAGGGAACAATTCTTACTAAGCTCTCTGAAAAACCAAGAGGCTTCTTCATGCCCCAAATGGAAATATGGCCTTGGGAACATTTCTCTGGACCTTTTCTATGACTGAAAAATGTACAGGATAGTAGCTGGCATGGCCTAAATTCGTGTGACCCTTTGGGGACTGTTTTGTTTGTTAGGATTAAGAAATGGTCCCATGCACTCTGGGAACTTCTTGAGAACATAGTCCTTCTGCTGATACATTGAGCTGTACATACTGCATTTTTTGTTGTAGATTGTAACACTTTGTAGCTATGGCAGCACTGATACCTTTTCAAAGAGCACTAAAAATATCTTGGGATCCAGTGATTTATTACTTCTATAGTGCATCCTGAATTTAGGATATGGGTGATTTTTTATGCCTTAATGTCTGGCTTCTCAGCTGCAGCTTGAGTGCTGGGATCCTGCTGGGATCCATCTGCTTTCTGAATATTTATCATCTG
The DNA here is from genome assembly GCA_013397395.1 of Sinosuthora webbiana. NCBI lineage: Eukaryota > Metazoa > Chordata > Aves > Passeriformes > Sylviidae > Sinosuthora > Sinosuthora webbiana. Next base: position 67,638 of record VXBN01008750.1, on the reverse strand, counting down.
TGTGGGTGTTGCATGGGGCAATTCTGCCCATCCCTAGGTCTGAGCAGCCTTTTGTATGGATACACAGGACAGAAGAGAAACGGTGCAGTTCACTTGCCTCAAGCTGTAGTGGTGGCATGCTACAGTTTTGTTTGTATGGGCATATGTAAGATAGAGTGCAGCAGCACAGCTGTGAGCTGTCCTGCTCATAAGTCTGTTCCTTCCCTGCAAATAAACGCAAGACAATTTGAAATATTTTGTCTGCATTTAAAAAGGCATGAAATGAGACAGGAATATCAGGTTTTAATCAGAAGTGGTATGTGATGTGAATGCAGGACATTGACTCAGCACACCAAGTGGTCTCCCTTAGAACTATGTCCAAGTCAAACCTTTTAAAGTGTTCTAATGTAAACACCATTGTAAAGAGATGGTGCTCTGTTGTCATACAAAAAACACATGAACACTTATATCAAAAACCTACTAGGTAATATAATGTGCTATAATGACCCTTTCCTGTATTATCTTAAAGATGTGCCGTTGTATTTCCTACTGAATAACTTGTTAAAAATCTCTGCAGATGTCACAGTTCTTCTTAATGCCATGTACTTTTGAGAAGTTTTCTATGAATAATTTTTTCAGCTCAAGTGTGTCAGAAAAACCATGATTTCGTATTCTCATTTTCTATGTTACATAATCCCTCTAAGGGAATTCCTTTCTCAGTAAGACAGTAATTTCTGTAATCTCAATGTTTTACTGCATAATAAATACGATTAGAATGAATATTTTCTGTACCGCTCAGAGCAATGTACCTATGTCCACGAACAGATATATAAATAATATAGTGGTCATTTCCAGCTTAAGTTATTCAGTCTGAATTACAACCACTCAAGCTGGATTATTTCAAAGAAACTTTTCAAGTTTCAAGACATCTATTGGTGTCTGTTTTATATTCTTCTGTATGCCGAGAAATAGTGAGTTGAAGTAATAGCAGCTGAATTCCTCACCACCTAATCTGAGAGAAAGGCTTTGCTGAAGCTTTCTTTCTTCTGATTCCCCATACTGTTGCTCTCACATGAAGACACTTCTGGCTGCCAAAAACCGGTCAGAGCCCTTCAGCTGACATAAACAGGGAAGATAGTTCACCATTTCCTGGAAGTTTCCATCATGAATAACTGTGGTAATAGGAGATTGTTGTTCAGCCAGTTTCAGTGCAGTACTGATGCATTATTATGACAGTTAAAACTGCTGGTTTTTAACTAAATATATATATTTTAAAACATTATCCATGTGTGTGAGGAGATGAAACACAGGTTAGTGAAAAGGAAAGAATAGAATTTTTACTTGAGACAGATTAGTGAAATTTATGTAGTAGTTGTTATGCCATCCTGTAGAAGGTGGATATTTGTTCTTGGAAATATTATTGGCTGATGACAACTAGAAAACCTACTAACACTTAGGCCTCAAGCAAGCATCTGTCTACAAGAATAGTTTTCTAATCAGATGAGGATTGCCATTAAAGCAGCATGTGTTATCTGAAATAAGCATGAAAGACACCATGAAATCCTCATGCCACTTTGAGAGTTAAGCCAGAGAACCTCCTGAAAATGTACATCCTGGCAACTAGTTTATGGATTCACAGATAACTAGAAATATATATTGTTTTTCAACTTGAGCAGAATGACTTCTTACGAGACAGGAACATAAGAGGATTTTTTATTGTTCTTGCCAAGTAGCATATCATGTCATCAAGTACAGCACTTCATCTACTGCTTTAAAACTGGCTTACTTTAAATGAAATAATCCTAGACAGGATTCTGTCTAGTTTCAATTTTGGTCCTGCAAGGGTTAGAAGCTGAACACACAGCTGAGAGCATTAATGTTTCACAGGCTGGACCACAGAGAACGTAGAAAACAGAAAAGTTTTGCAAACTTATAAGAAAAAATAGTACATTTATTATTTTATTATTTTTTTCTTAGACATAAAAGCCATAGTTCATCAAGAGATGAACATTTAGTTCAATATGTATGCATATACAACATATTAGAGCTGCAAAAAATGTTGTGTTTCTTACAGAAAATTTTGAATATGGCAAAATGTGTCCCGTGAGAGTGCAGCAAGGTTAAACACTAATACATGTGTACATCAGTCAGGTTTAATAATGATTTTTCTTCCTAAGCATTTAGCTTTTGCCACATCCCTGAGCCAGTTCCTTCCTCTGCATCTCTATCACCGGTATCTTCATCTTACCTTGATTTCTGGCTGCTTTTTAAGACTAAATTATGAACTTTGCAATCTTCAGATCTGATGTAAGGTCTTATGATGAAGTATGTATTACAGCAGGTGAGACTAAGTGATTAGGTAATCTCCTTTGATCTTACTCTCCCAAATGCTGTGAAGGACAGCAAGATGTCATGAGCTACGTCCTTGGTTGGGCCCTATTTGCAGATGGTTTGGAGCACAGGAAAGTTTGGGGAGGCAAGGTATTCACCTCTGAGTTGACTGAGTTGTCTACTGTACAAACAAAAAGAGGCAAAGATTGTTCTGTCTGAAGATTTCTGTCCATTTACCTCACCTGCCTCCATCTTATGCTGAGCTGGATACTTAAATCTTCTGTGACAGCTTCACAATTATGGAGTTTCAGTCTCTGTCATGGGTTTTGTAAAGAACATGTTATTCTATTCCATCTGGGTGGAGCAGAATTGCTTTGCCCAAATGGGTCAGTGTAGCTTATCAGATGGTGGAGTGCTACTTATCTCTCTTCATTGTTTCACTACTCCATGGGGACATCTTCTGCTAATGGACCATTAAGCTGCTCTACACAGAGAGGAGGAACCAAACCATCTTAACCTAGATAAAAAAGGAGCCACAGTGCCACTGGGGTATCCAGTTTTTCCACCGGATCCCTGGAGGAAGACCGGACCCATCTCACCATTACTGGACCCCTTTTTCTTCAACGGGACCATCTCTACTGCACCAGAACCACATCTGCCACTCCAGGAGGGCTTACTTTGGACTGCTTCCAACACCCTGACCAACAGGGTGTCAGGTTGTATTTCTGACTCTGTCAGGGTTTTCTAGGATTTCTTGTTTGTTTGTTTGCTTGCTTATTCTTCTGTACTACAACATCTGTATTTTTTATATATATCCCTAGTAAAGAACTGCTATACCTATTCCCAAAATCTTTGCCTGACAGCCTTTTAATTGCAAATTTATAATAATTTGGAAAAGGGTGGGGGGGGACTTACATTTCAAGGGAGACTCCAACCCTCCCTGGCAAATACCTGTCTATCTAAACCAAGACAGAAGAGAACCCAGCTGCCCCTCGAGAGCCGCTACCTTTACAGTACAGAGTAAGTAAGTGTGTCTAGAACCACTGTTTCAATCCTGTTTGAATCTGAATACAGGTAGACAATATCTTCATCTTTTTTCTTGTGAGACTCTCTGCTATAGGTGACTTATAAAATGCATATTCAAAGTCCATCATACCAAGGAAATAAAAAAGAGTAAGACAAACAGAAACATCATATTTTGTTAAGTCTCTCTCTAGTAAATGAAGCAGTCCTAAAACAGTCAACTGAGAATATGACTAAATCAATGTCATCAGTTTATCTGTCTCTAAAGATGTAAAGTATAATTAGACTTCTATTGTTAACACTATTCTTCACTGCCATAATTTCTTTGCTGTGCTTTGGCTACTTACTCTTAACTTTTGCTGCTCCAAGAGATTTTTTTTTACATTTTATTTTTATTCTGTTCTAAAATGTTCCCAGTATTTTAGATGGAGTGTAATTTCTAGATCAAAAGTGTCTGTTATTTAACTCTGAACATAATGATATCTATGATGTAAGATGTCTCCATTGGCTTTTTAGCACATTTTTTACTTTGTTGGAGGTTCTGAAAGGGAATAAACAGCATTATTGTTATTCCCCTTAAGTTTAGCAAAGAATAAGTTATTTCATTTTACTTGTTTGCATGATTTGTTTTCAACTGTTACACAGTGATTGAATCATGATGCCAGTTCCTGAGAAACAGAGAACGAAACAGTTACATCCATTATTTAACTGAAAACCACACTTCATTAAGGTAATTTCTGTGGTTGGACCAACGATCACTAAATATTTTTACCAAAACGTGCTAATTTCTTCTGACTCCTATTGAAGCAGCCAAGATCAGCGACTCAGAAGCTGAAAAGGGCAGTTATGTGCAGCATCTGATCTTAAGAAACTAGGAGAATGATAACAACAGCAGGATTTATGGGTGTTAGAGGTGTCACATTTGGAAATGTCTGTGCAAAACCAACCACGATCAGCATCTGAGCTAGTCTCTGTTAAGTATATCATATCTTGGTATTGTAAATCCAAACAGCATAAAAACTGTTCTAACAATTGGAGTTCTACTGATAAAGCAGCACAACACACAATACACGTGAAAATATAAAGATCTGGGCCATGCTTTCCTATGGTGGACCCCAATAACATAATAAACATTGCAATAAATCCTTAAGTTTCCTGTAAAAATTATTTTAAATCATTCCAGAATGTGGTAGGCTTGATGGCTCTAAGGCAGCAAAGTTAATGTGAGAGCTTACAGGGAAGAGAAAATCAGCTACACTGAGTGACAACTTATCCTTCAGGGAGTGCAGGTTCTGCATATTGTTGTGTCCTTTGCTTGCAAATTTGAGGCACTTAAGTCTCGGCAGAAATCATACTGTGTGAGTCCAAAGTCTTTTCCAGGTCTTCTCGTCCATCATTGTATCAAAAAAATTAAGAATTTTACTCCTGTAGCATTTTTCTTGCTCACCATAATCTTTTTTCACTGTTAGCTGCTGTAATAGTGCTTATATGTCAGACTAATGAGGTACTGCAGCATTATTATTTCTTTCCAGAAAGAAGACTGCTGTTTTCTGAAACTGAGTCTAACCCTAGGCAGTCAGAGTAGCCTTCAATATCTTAGGATATTGAAGCACCAGATTCCCTCTTCCAGTCTCTATCCCATGACTGCAAACTTGAGAGATTCACATTGCAATCCTTTTTTTCTCAAAAGCAATTTTGCCTGGTCTCCAAAAAACTGTTATGTTACTTCCCCTTCTCTCTCTGTAAGTATAACCATGTTAAATGTGGGAACTGTCCCAGCAAAAACTTACAGAAACCTTCCAAACATCAGAGAATTGAAACTGGGTTCTTAAATGTTCACACATTCTCTCTTCACAGCAAATTGTGTGATGAATATAACCTACATTCTCTCTATATACATTGTGACTGAGCTTACTTTGACTTCGAGGGTGTTTACTCCTTGAAAAGTTACAATGAGAACACCATTCTTCTTATAGGTTGGTTTTGCTCTTTGCTGTTTTGCCTTTCTTCTTTACAAAAGGCCACAATAAAGTCTAAGTGATGTTTAACTCTCTCTGGCAATGGCAATAATACATTCATTTATTTATTTATGTTGATGTATCAAAAACACCTATGCTGAACACTTCAGACCCACAGAAAATTCTTTGCCAGGCTGTTGCTGCATATAAATAATTGAATAATTGNTTTTTTGCCACAAGACAGAAATAGGAAGAAGAGCAAGAACTGTAGAGGTAGTGTCCTTAACAACTGGGTACTTCAACCTTGCTGTAGTATCCTAAATTAGAATGAATATTGGCCATAAATTACTACTTTTACTTTGTCCACATCAGGAAACTGGCTCATCCAAGTAAAATTTCAACAGGAATTTTAAAATCACTTCTAGTCAATAGATGATATTTTGTTTTCCAGTAATTTTTTAGGGTATGTGTGGGTTATAACGAGCACTTTTTATGTGCTCTGTACAGAAGGGCATTGGTTAAAATTCTAAGATTCTCAGCCCTTAGCAGAGAGGACAGATAACAGTGTTCAAATGGAGTGCAAATAAATTCTGACACATACAGCCCCTTGAGTATCTTTCATAGCAATTTTGCTACCTGCTGGCAAGCTTCCCTTTTCCAAATATTTTTCAGAGCATTTCATTTTTGATATCAAAACAGTGCAAATGTCTTGGCTAACATAGAATTCAAAATACTATGCCATGTCCACTCTAGATTTATTTTAAGTGCTAAGGTCACTGTTGCATAATTACTCAGGAATTTAGAGAGCTTCCTATTGCTTTAATTTATCCTGTCCTGTGCAAAGAGATTGAGATGTCTGGCAGCACCTCTTTGCCATCTCTATGCTTCATCTGTCTTTTAAGGTTAAAGGGTGTTAGCTGAAAATCTTTCCTATCTGCATTATGTAATGATTTGATAAAGAGGGAATTAAATGCTAAAAGGCAATGTCAGATCTTTTCAGCACCTTTTACTGTTTAAAAGTTACCTTTAAATCACTCTTCTTTCTTAGAAACCTGAAAGCCACTTATTTTCTGTGGATTTTGGCACCAGATATTTGCTTAAACTCAGGCAGAGTTTGTTCTCTTTAGAAAAGAGGTAAAAATAATGAAGGATGAGTAATAAGATGACTGTAACCAGGAAGTTATTTCATATGCATGTAATTTTATTATGTCAAAACATTTGTATTAATTTGTTAACATAACTAATGGTGATAACACACCATTTGGAAAGTATAAATAGAAAGACAGATAATGTAACATATGTTGATTAAGCTTTTCCCATCAAAGATAAAAATATTTTTATTCATATGCAGACCTTTTATTCAGATATCAGATTCACTACTTGGACATCACAGTGGAAAAACTCCTATACTGCAAGATTATAGAATGTAAACAAGTACAATTCTGAAGGTCTGCATTCAAAACCTTTGAAGATTGGCACGCATAAATGTCCTTTATAAGTCATTAAACCTGCTTTGTTAATTGAGTTTCTTCATAATACATAATTGTCAACATTTTTTCTTATGTAACCCTCTTTCCATATATGATTGTACTTCATACTCTTTTGAAGACTCTAAGCAAGAAGTTACCAGCTGCAGCAGTCTTTCTAATTCTTCTTTTCAAAGTGACCAGTTAGATATCTGCATATAAGATATGCTTGAAAAATGACTAATTATTTGGATTCAATGTGCCTGAACAGCTGTTTTTTAGGCTCATTGACTTTCACTGCCTTTAATGATAGGTTGGTTATCTGTTCCTCCTGCCTTCCTGTATTCTTCATTGCACTCTTTAAAATTCTTGGAAATGTCAGATCAAAGTCTTAAAAGGGAAAAAAAAGGCCTAAACTATGGAAACGTTGAGTTCAAACCAAAATAGACCACTGTGACACAGGAAGAGGAAATACTCTGATCTTTTTGGGGTCATTGTTACAGGAACAGTAGGAACTCTTGTACCTAATTAACATCCTACCCATTAGCCTAAAATGTCTAGAAGAATTTCTAAAGTAATATCTGGGTAGGATTCTAAGATTGACAGAAAACTGAGTGAACATGCAGAGTCCCTTAGCTTTAATGATGGGAAAGTAATCTAGAAGAATACCATAGCAAAGTTTTAGAGTTACTTAAATTAGTCAGCTGTTATGAAGGCTCCAACATGTATGCTGGATGAGTTTTTGCTTGAGGAGAGCATGCATAAACAGCCCACTGCCTCAGTCTCTGCCTGCATGTCCTGAGAATGCTCTGGGCTGAATACAGAGTCAGACTTCTCCCAAAACCCTTCTCCCACAAAGGATCAGCTCTGGGTAGTATAAACTGTGTATCCTCCAAAATATGGGAATAGTAAGGCCAACAATCTTCCCATTCCACGAGTCTGACGTATGCCTTCTTGAGAACTTTAAATGCTGAATGTCATTACAAAGTCAAACTGTATTCAATTTTTATGATAAAATAATTTTAAAGAGTACTGGGAAAGATTCTGTCATCCATGGCAGGAATGTGCTTGTCTGGTTTCAGGCTGAAGCTTACTTACCACTTGTAAGGGAGTATGCTTGCTGGTTTTAGACTGTTTGTAGTGTTTTTTCAATCTGGTTGAATCTAGTACTGCAGCAATTTATTAGCATCTGTTATATATTATGTGAAGATTAACTTATTGGGGTGATTTTTTTTAACAGTAGAGAGGAATGGCACTGGTACATATATATGAATATATATGAAGTCACTAACTGCTTCCTAATGGATTACAAGGCGTGTATTCTGCTCCCTGTCCCCATCTACTAACTCAGGAGGCCAGCTGTCCTGAGGACAACCTGTCTAATTCTTGAAAACTGAGGAAATTAAGGTGTTAAGTACCTCAGTCTTTTCCTCATCTTTGGTAACTATATTCTCCTGCCATGTCCAAAAAAGAACTGAGGTTTTCCTTGTCCCTCCTTTTGCTATTAATGTACTTACAAAACCGTTTTAATCATCCTTTACAGAAGTGACCATATTAAGTTCTAATTGAGTTTCAGCATCCCTAATTTTCTTTCCACATGACATTTCCAACGGCCTTTGATAAATGAAGAGGAACTATAGGCAATATTTAAGAATTTTATGGCCTGCCTAGCAAAATATTTGCAAATGAAAGTATTTCTTTATGCTTAAATCATATGGAAAGTATAAAAATGATATTGCCAGTTTCTCCCCTAAACATGTAAAAAGGATGTATAGATGTGACACTTAGGGACACAGTTTAGAGGTGGACATGGTGGTGCTAGGTTAGAAGTTGTACTTGTTGATCTTAAAGGTCTTTTCCAACCTAAATTATTCTGTGGCTTTATGATTCCAATCATCTGAGCACATTTAGAATTTGTGTTTTCTCCAATTTTTCCCAGTTACTCCTAATTTTGCCTCTGTTAGTGAGAGTCATTCACAAATAATGAATCTGTATTGCTTCAAAGAAAACAGAAGATTTTAAATAAAGATGGGCAAACATGAAGAAATGCTCAGTTCTGTGAATTGAAAATGGGGGAGGCTATGAACCACCGTTCAAGCCATTAGCATAAAGAAACCTAAAAGCAGCATGTCTATATTCTGAGTAGGGATTATGTGTTTTGAGCATTCAGGACATGGCTTGAAAGCTTTGCAGAGCCATTATCCTTTTAAAACCATGAGAAAGAAAAATCAGTCAAATGATAATTTTTTTTTTTTTACTTCAAATGATTAGAAGAAAATCATGGCACTCACCAAAGAGGTGTCCGAAGTTAACACCAAGCATACTTGATAAACAGAGTATTACAAGATTATGCTTTTTGAAGTCTTGCATGAAAACAAGTTTTAATTCCCTTGGTTTGTAAACAGCTTGAAGTGACCGTATCACATCCCTTTCTCCACCTGATCATCCCCACAGAAATCCCATTAGTAAAACCAAGTTACTGTTGGAAGTTCTGACCTTGAATTCTTGTAAAGCTTAGAAATTCACAAGTTGAACTTTATTTCATGGACAAATCAAGTACGATTCCTCTTCTTAAGTACAACATCTCTTTTCAAGTACTCACAGGAACCAGAAATCTGAAAATTTCTCTGGTTGAATTAAGCTCCTGTATCACAAGTCAGAGTGGAGACTCTGAGGCAAAATTTGCCAACATCTTCTCCCCTCTCCAACATTTACTAGTCTGCTCTAGATTGTGTGAGTTTATATTAATTTACATATAGGCTAATGATATTGTGAGAACCTCATATCCTGAACACATCCAAAGACCACCCTGAGAAAAAATTTTTAACTGTCCGGTGCTGTGTATGCTAAGTCAATAAATTCAGACACTTCTTTTGTCTGTAAGCAATTATTAACGCCCAAATGGTCTGCATTATAGTGACGCTAGCAATAAGTGGCACTTTGGATTTAAGTTTATAATAAAGAAAACCTGTCAGCTGCATTCATTTAGTCAAAGTAGGGTTCAAAAATTTCAGGTTCTGACTTACGTTTCCTGGATCCTCACTTCTCACAGTCTGTGTGCTCAATGTCCTACAGCTGTCTTATAAACATGCACATAAAAAGTATGCACAAGAAAAGAAATTGTTGCCCTGAATAAACGCAATTTATTAAATCATTCATAGTAGTACTGGATCTGCTAGGACTTGGGAGAGTGGCAAAAATAAAATTAATCACTGCCTTTCTTTCTTATCTGATTCACAGAAAACATGTCAATTTCAGTATGTTCAATAGAATAGAGTATTTAGAACTTAGACAAGAAAGAACCTTTTCAAATTCTGGTCATTACAAAGCCTGAAATTGTATTTAGGAGTTAAATATTGCCAAGTATATTGCTGAAATTGCTCTCAGCCTTCTCATTGTCTTTTTCTTGACATCTTTGCTCAATAATATCCATCTTTTCGAAACTACAGATGAACCAGCTTCTACTCTTCTTGTCTTCCCACAAGTGGCCAGGTGCTCCTGTAGTGCCTTCCGAAACCCATTTCAGATGGTCTCCTGCATGTGATATTAGTTGTACAGGGGTGCAAAGCATGCAGCCCTTTCAGTTCCAAAAGTGTTTAATGAGTTGCTCCATAGGTGATAGGAAGTGACATTAGTTACTCTCATGGTAGATAATATAAAGTCCTGCAAATCTGGCCTGTATGGAGCATTGAGAAAAACATATCAGAGGTGTGGGTTATGCTTTTTGTAGGGAAAGGGAGGTTTGGTAGCACTGAGTACCAATGCTGGGATGCAGCTTTTCCTTTTTTCTGATGCCATTTAGGGCATGTCTCTGCTGGCAGGGCAACTGAGGTGCTGCAGTGGTACCATGAGTGGGCTTGGTTTTGTAGCTTGGTGTGCATGCACACAGCTTCTTTCTGTCACTGCTCTGCTTGAAGGGTTGTTCCAATGGCCTGATTCTGCTAGCTCATGGACACCACAAGGTGTCCTTGTCCTTTTTCTGTAACTTGGCAAGCTTTGTTTTACTAGTCTTCTTTTCATTTCATGATCCCTCAGGTATAAAAATTCACTTCTTTCCATAGCAGTGGAACTGTTTGTGGAAATAGCTTGACTTATGTAGATTCAGTGCTCATTATAAAAACTTAAATCAAACAATAAAGAGAATCTGATAATATTATGCCCATTAAAAACAGAATTGCATTTAAGGGAAGGAAAAAATGAATTTGTGGTACCTTAAATATATATATATGGTATGACTCTGTATAAAGTGCTCTAAATCAAAGTAGGAAGAATTAATAAGTTTTCTTAACTACAAGCCCTAATAATTTAATTCTAGCATTGGAAATGAACAACATTTCAAGCTTATCTACTATTTACACACAATCAGAAATTAGCAAGAAGGCGAGGTGACCTGTGCATGCTGTACATACATACACGAGGTGACCTGTGCATACAAACATTCTACCCTGTAAAAATTATCTTATTGACCACAGACTTCTAAATCTCAGGCAAAATGTCCATGAGATGGTAAATCAGAGGTAAACATTTGTACCTCATCTGGTTAGAAATGCAGTTATGCCATACCAAGAAAAATATTTTGTAGCCAAAACTAAAGTAATGTAATGTTTTATTCATTCATATGCACTGCTAGTGAAACACTTTATAAATTAATTCTCTTCTTGGAGTTTTCTATTGATCAAAAGGAAACTTTGAAGCAGTGCTTTGATGGACTGAAAAGTTTCCACGCTTCTTTTCTTCAGATTAAGTAGCTTTATGAACTTTGTTTTCTTCTGGATAATACAGGTGGAAGCAGGGATTTATTTGACTAAGACTTTTGTTCCTTATATTAGCTTCAGACAAATAGGAATATAAGGTAGTTGCAATGCAAGATTGCTATACCTGCAAATTTACACAGTATTGTTCATTAAATACAGAATTTCATCACAGATTTTTTTCCTAACTACAGCAGAACAATGTGAACAGCGAATATATATATTTAAATACTTGTCATTTTTTGTTGACTTGATTAACTTTTTAAAATAGAAATTTCCCCTCATTTGTATATCATTTCCCTCTCTGTGTTTCCTACATTCTTCAAAAATTAATCTCTGTTCATATCTTCTAAATTTTCAAAGTAACCACCTGTCCCTGGACTGTCTGCAATATTTTTTTCAGAATATTTTTTTCAAACAGTGGTTTTGGTTTACTTGGCAGCAAAGTAAATATGAAAGAGTGTAAGGTGTCCCTGGAGATAAGCTTATCAGATGGAAAATGTCTAAGACTGACAAAAAATAATTATAGCTCTAAAAGGAAGTTTGGAACTGATTTTAGTATATCTTAATTTAGTTGCGTTCCAAGGTGTACTTATTTTCTCTCTTTTAAATTATTTTTTCAGTGATGCAGAGATTTTAATCACAGATACGAGGGCTACAGCAACATTCACAAAAAGCAGTCTTCTGCTGCATTCCTCAGAAATGTCTTGAGTATCAAAAACATTGAATTTAGGATTTGTTGATGAGAATACAAGCCCTATGTTTTAGATTCTTGAGTTTCTAGAACAATGTTAGCAAAATTTTCTGAATAGATTTGCTGTCCCTGAGGAATCCAACCACCACCTACCACTGTATTTGAAGAAAGGGACAATAGGACAAATTTCAAGATAACTGCAAAAAAGAGAAATTTTCAACATAAAAAAAAAGAGAGATGAATAAATAATTACCTAAACCACTAAGTTTTTTTGTGGCGACTTTAGTGCTTAAAAGAGTGAATAATTCCACTGGAAAAGGATAAGATCAGTCGTTGTATTGATATGATAAATAAATGTGGTTTCTTAACAAGCAAAAAAATATTTTTCAATGCCAGAATCAATGGATTTTTATGCTCTAATTTTTCTTGGTCAGTGTGAGATGATACTGTTGCCTGCCTTCAGGCAGAGGGATGTATTTTGTACACTAATTCAGATCTTCAGGAATGTGCAAGATATAAATACATTTAAATCTTAGCTTGTGAGTTAGAATTCAAATAGCTTTCAAGTTGTTTTTTTTTTTCCTTTTATGCACTCTTTTCTAATATTTATTTTTATTCTGTGTTCCCGCTCACTGAGTCCCAACTCCAGATCTGTACTCTGCAAATACTCATGTGTTTTATTGTCTGTTCTGCAAATACTCATACATTTATTGTCTGCTGTGAACTTAATGAAGCCATTCATATTTGCTACATGTATGTAGCCACTTCTTATGCTAAATTCTCATTTTGGTTTCTATTTCAAAATTACTGTAGCTCAGATTTAACTGGAACTGGTTCTATACAGAGTCATGGTATAACCCCAGCCAGCAACTAAGCCCCTCTTACCCACTTATCACTCAACAACTGATGCCCAGCCAGTTCCCAAGCAGCAGCCCTGTCCAGACTTCTCCCCAGTTTATTTACTGAGCATTATGTCATATGATATGGAATGTCCCTCTGACCAGTTTGGGTCAGCTGTTCAGGCTGTGTCCCCTCCCAGCTTCTGTGCCACTCCAGCTTTCTTGCTGGCAGGGCATGAGAGGCAGAAAAGTCCTTGACTTATGGCAAGCACTGCTTAGCAACAACTGAAACATCAACATTATTGTTGGTGTTATCAACATTATTCTCATGCTAAATCCAGAACATAGCACTCTGCCAGCTACTAGGAAGTAAATTAACTCCATCCCAGATGAAACCAGGACAATACACATGTGATTCCTCCCTGATTATAGACTGAATCTTCTTATTACTCTTTTTTGTGTACTTGCTTTTCAGTCATAAAGCCAGTGGCAGAAAATTTGGGCTCTGTGTGTGCTTGCAGATAAACAAATTAGCTGCTCTGTGAAGCATTTAACCTCCTTATTTTACTGTGAAGTTTATCAGTGGTGGAGAACCCATCATTTGGTGCAGGAAGATGGGGAGGTGTTATTCTCCAAAGGCTATTCTGATCTAAAGACCTCTGAAGATACACTTATAGACTAGTTCAGGATTTGAAAATTGTGTATTATGCCTAAAGTCCTTTAGCCATGTTTTCATGAAGAATCAAAGAGTAAAGATAGATGATTTTTGAAAAACTCTTTCTGTAGCAAAACTGTGAAATTATATACACAAGGGGAAAAGTAAGTAATATTTAAAATTAAAAACTTTTTATGCCCTTGGTCTTCTACGTTTTTTGTCTTTTTTTATTATTTTATTTTTATTTTTAATGGGAGAATATTAAATTTCTGCAGTAGTTACTGCATACTGCTGCATAGAGGTATTTTGTCTTTCTTGCCCTAGTGGGGTGCACCTGGCAGGAAAAAAATGCCATGACTGGCTTTGAAAGCAGTGTTTTTCTAGTATCAGATTATTAAATGTCCTCAATACACACAAGGAGAGAATACTTAAAGGGTGGACAATGTCTGATTACTGTAAACTTTTGAGGCTTTTAAGAAATAGAGGGCGTGCAGGATTTGATGCATTAGCTTGGGTAGAAATGAGCTTCTCCTTCATATAAGCAGAAATATAGGAACCTGCAGGATGAAAGTATTTTGGTGCTTTTCATTCTTACATATCTATGAGTATTTAATTTATTAAAATACTTGAGTTCTTAGCATTGTGTCTGTAAGTTTTTTGCTATAGTATTTGTCTCTCAGCAGGAGTTTCCTTCATTGTGCTTCATGTAGTGTTATTCCATAAATTCTCTTACTATATCTGTGTAATGTTCAGTGAATGTATGTAAATGACTGGCTCCCTGACCTGAAGCCATTGATTTTGTTGATCATTGTTTGTTTTCCTTACTGACTTTTATTCAGCTGTAATTTTACTAGTGTTTCTTGCTGCTTTTGGTAGTAATTTGGAAACATTCAGGCTTGTTATCTCATTATATTGTTTATCCAGGTCTGCTGGGAGGTAAACTATATATCTGTGAGTGCAAGATAGTGTTCTTTATAGAACAATAAAGAACGAACCAGGAACATCAGCAGAATCTTTCTTCCAATGACAGTCGTTAGTAGCCAAGTAAAACTACAATGACTGATAATATAATCGTTATCAGAGTTTGGATAGGACACTTGCATCTATTTAACAGCAGGAGATTTAAAAAATCAAACATATCTAGGAACCATTTGTAACAATGATTTAGACTGAGAGTGGAGTTTCTAAATTCAAACAGTAACTTTTTTCATTTTTCTACTCAATTATTTCCTATGTCAGATGGAGATCTATTATACCTACCTAGCTATTTTATAGTATTATGTCTTCCTCTCCTTTTTCCTGTAGAAGGCAGAAAACCCCATGTTTCCCTGAGGCTTTAGGAAACAAATTATGCTGTTCTAACCAGCCCATTACAGAACATTCACAGTAGTAAGAAACTAATTCCATGCAGTAAATAGAAAGGGAATATCATTCAATGTAAAAGCATTCAACACAAGCTGTGTTCTTTTTCAACTGTTAAACTTTGAAGAGTTTTCCTTTTATAGGATCATTAATTTGTTTCTTAATTCTGTTGCCTTTAGTGAAGGGATTTTATTTCTGTTTAGAGTCAATAATCTCTCTCTTATTACTGTTACTTGACTGTATTTATCTGTGAAGGCATGTTTTGTGTATGATCCATTTTGACTGATTATGTTATCCAGTATGTGGAACTAAACATGTCTATGTTGAAGCACTGGACAGTGTGATTAATGACTCTGCTTATTGATATAAGCTCCTGCTTATGGGCTTTTAAGAAGCTTTGTGGGAAATCAATTTCAACTGTTAAGACTGGAAGGGAAGGGAGCCATGTCTTTTTTTTTTCCATCTGTGTTTGCATCTTTCTGTGACTTACAAGTTTAACTGTTGCTTGATGTGTTACTGCTGTTTCATGTTGAGTGTAGTGTTGCTAATTTGCTGCCCTTCCTTAGGATCTTTTCCCCATTATAAAGGCTTCTGGATGGTATTAGTATATGTATTTTACAGCTTTGTCTTTGCTAGAATATTTTAGGATGTTATTCTTAGTGTACTTGCAAACATAAGTGACGGTTAGATTCAGTAAAATTCTGGTTCTGCCTCTGACTCAGTGAAGAAGTTAATGTTCTGAATTATTTTGCCTCAAATCTCAGATAAACCTGTATATATGTGAATTTCTATAAAATTCGCATATATACAAAATTCTATAAAGTGTGAATTGATGAAGGGACAAGAGGCCTTTGCTCCCTTGGACAGGCTTGTGCTTGCTAAGCAGTGGGGGAGCACATACTGTTAGGTAATTACTCTGCCTTGAAGTAGCACTTTTGTGGCTCTGACTAGTTTTAGAAACAGCCCAGGTTCTGGGACAGGTTATGACTGCACTGCTATCCCTGGAACAGATGCTGAGTATTATTCCTCCAGGTAGCCACAGCTTTTGTTTTTACAGTCCTGATTTACATTCCAGCTAGTGTATTGTGGGGCAGCAAACACATGCACAAGCTTGCCCAATAATGTGCACGAATTAATGTGGTATGGTAGTTGACATTAACCAGGTCTAACAGCTAAGCCAACTGCAATGCCCTGCTGTTCATGTTCTTACAGAAACCTGCTTTCATAATTCTAGGGTGTAAATGGGAAAAGATGTCAAGGAAGTATTTTCCTTCCTTGTTTACCTTTCTATGTATCTGTCTGTCTGTTAGGTTAGCTAGCTTTTTGTATCTTAAACTCTACATTTCTTAAACTCTTGACTTTTCTACAAATAACAGTTTGAAATTGGT
This sequence comes from Sinosuthora webbiana, assembly GCA_013397395.1. Classification (NCBI taxonomy): domain Eukaryota; kingdom Metazoa; phylum Chordata; class Aves; order Passeriformes; family Sylviidae; genus Sinosuthora; species Sinosuthora webbiana. The sequence continues at coordinate 51,192 of VXBN01008750.1, read as the reverse complement.
GTAATAGAAGTGTGGCTGTTTACTAGGGAACAAAAAAGAAAAAATATAACATGTTAAAAANTGGACATTTTTTCATTTGGTTTGGTTCTTGACTGCATTCAAGTTGGGGTTTTTATAGTCCTATAATTAATTATATGCATGTTATCTGTGAAGCTGGAATCTTCTTGTAAGAGTGAGAGAGAGTTCTGGAAGATATGGTAGTGTCACAGCAGATTTTGTTTTTCTATTTTGTAATCATTTGACAGTATCTGAGGAAGACCTGAATATTTTTTCCATCTTTTCATCTTCCTGCCTATATACATTTTTAATTATGAAATATACATCTTAACTTATACACATCCTACCTCCTTCCTTGTATCTTTACCTATTAATAATGGTAACAGAGCTTATAACAGAAAGATAATTATATTCATGGAAATCACACGAATTGTAATCCCTTCATGCAAGAGGACAATCTGTTCTTAATATCTTTGTCACATCCTCCACTTTCTGATTATAATACCAATCAGATGTCTTGTAAGAGCTTATATACAGGTCAAAGCTCTATGTCAGGCTTTAGCTAACAGATCTTAAACAATTTTTAGGTAACAAAGTATCTTGTGCTTTCTGACCTGTTCACACACATAACTACTTGTGAACTGTTGTATTCAGTAACTGTGGTCACAAGTAAGTTTTAGATCAATGCTGCCACTCCTTATGAATTCTTATATATTAGATTTGTATAATACATCCTAAATTAACATGGCTTTTATTTGTTTTGAGGTTTCTTTAGCTTTATGAAGGAGCTGGCCACTACAGATGCTGCACAGATTAAATTCAGGAAAAAACATGTAAATGCACACATTTTTTCTTGGCGTTGGCTTCTTTGAGATATTATGACTTTGACTTTTTTTCAGGTATATACTTATGTTCTGGCCTTGTACACAAGAATTGATTTAAAAATATGTGGCAGGGGTTTTGCTTCATGGTCAGAAACACACAAGTTGAATATAGAAAATTTTACTTCAAAACTGTTTTGATTATGAATATTACTACAGACTAGTTTCTTTCCCATTTCCTTTTATTTTTTTCTTTATTATTTTTATTGCTCTTCATTCTGGTCACACTCTTTAAATCATGTTCCAATCAGCTCTGAAGTGTCCTTTCTTCCCTCAGCTCTGTTCTCTTTCAGCACTCTCATATTTTCATTGCAGAGTTTTAAAGCTTTTATTTTCCTATCTGTGAGATTTTCTCAGTGCACACAAGAAAATAAACATAGATGCCACCTCTATGGCATTCTTAAAATCCTCTGGAGACATGATGCTTGTCAACTGAGTGCCAAAACACACAGAAGAAACACAAGTTAGCTTTCAAGACTGAGGGACTGAAAAAACATTTGGAAAACAACTTGCCATTTTCTTTGTTTTCCCTGTTTTTTTTACTATTCTTATATTTCCCAATTAAAGATCTAGATGTACCTTTCCCTTAGTTTTCTTTAGAGTTACACTTATGACTAAATATCTTAATGATTTTTTCTGCCTTTGGGGTAAAATTCCAGGGTGATCCCACTTGCATCTTGGGTAGAGATGTGCACTTTACCAACTGTGGTGTTTTGGGCCTGCTATGATTTAAAATGCAACAGAGTTTCTGCTCCATAGGTTTAGACCTCAGAAAGTTTCTCTGTGGCAAGGTCTAGAAAAATTGGCAGTCGTGATTGCAGTCTTCTGCACACAATGAAATGCAAACCACTCCTTGCACACCAGAAATTTGGTCAGTAAGCAGAGTAGAGAAATGGAATATCAGAACCACAGTGTGAATACAATAGCCTTGAAGAACTTCTTTAAAATACATATACCCATCTAGAGAACATGCTTCTTCAGCTTAGCTCTCTTTTTTCTCACAGGAAAAGCTTCTTGCTTGCTCAGGAAACACTCAGTTTGGGTTCTGCTTCTGCTCTGCTACTGCTTCCCCTTCATTTTGATGTCTACTCTAGATGCATGTTGAGGAAGTTGCAGAGCTTGGCAAAGAAAAGTCTTTAAAAGTGTTGATGTGTCAATGTGGACATTGTCAATTAAGCACTGGTAAGTGAAGCTTACCAATTACCACTGGTAGTTATCCTGGGAATGCTGGGGAGCCAGAACCCATGGAAAATGAGCAACATGAAAAGCACTGCCACAACAATCATAGGAATAGTACAGGCATACCTACAGGTACATAACTCCTTCAAAAGATAAAGACTAAAGCAGTGAACCATCTCAGCCTTATGGAGATACAGATTCATCTGCATCACTTATAAAGCATTTAAAATATTAAAGGCTTCTTCTTGTTTTTAAAGCTTTGCTACTGAAATTTATTTCTCTTACAGTCTTTAATTTAAATTTAATAAATAAAATTTAATTTATTTGTAGAAACAGCTTAAATAGGAAAACTTGAGCTTTATGTATTGAATTTTTAAATTTAACTCCTGTTTCTCAGTAAGAATTTACTTCTTAATGAATGAAAATTTCAAAGGTTTCAGGACAGATTGGTTTAAATGTTGATTGCACACTTGTTTTCACACAGTGATCAGCAGAGTATATAGCACTCATTTGGCCTTTCCTTGCCTCTTTCTGCCATCCTTGATGCTTAAAGAAATAAAAATTCATCAACATCAGGCTGGACCCGACACAATAGTTGTAAAGAGTGTTGCAAGTATAGGAGGTAAAACGAGAGGTAAAATTTGGATGTCCTGGATTTTAAATAGATTGGATCCTATTTTTCTAGGAACAGTTGTAAATTAAAATCAAACTACTTCAAATTTGTGCCGCTCTTCTAGTCTTGTTTTTGTTGCAAGCAATGGCTCATCAGATATGCTCTCCTATTTTTCTTCACTGTTGTGGTGGTTTAGCTTGCATGTGAAGGTTTTTTTTTTCCTAAAGAAGTTGTAGCATGGATTCACAGCTTGGCTGACGAATAGGAGTGTTGTCCATGCCTCTGGAGAGCCCAGACTTAAATCAAAAGTCCCAGGTAACTCGGCTTTTTCCGGCTGGCAAGGAGTTAACATCCCCTCGGTAAGTCAGAGGTTCGGGCTAGGCCTCCCCAGGCCAGGCCCGGCCAGGCCTCGGGAGGGGCCATTGCCTGTGGGAGAGCGGCCGGCAGTGTCCCTTCTGTCCCCCGGCTCCTCCCATGGGGAGAGGAGGAGGATCGCAGATCTGCGCCAGGGGCCCCGCGGTCCTGCTCTTGGCTTGGCTGTCAGAGCCTCTGGTCTGAGGGGGGAGAAGATCTTGAGAATACTTCTCCGGAGCTCCAGGGAGCTGATCCAAGTTTGAGTTGCTTTGGATCTGACCAGGGGTGGAGGAGGGTCATCCATCAGCGTTCCCGAGCATGTTCCAACCCCCTCCACCCCCCGCCCGCCCCCAGCACCTGTAGCCTTGAAGTTCCAGGAGTCGGCTGGAGAGGAGGAAAAAAAGACTCTGGGCAAAGACATTAACCCTTTTCCCTCCTCCATGGAAGACAGAGTGATTTGAAATGTAGAGAAACAGCATTGAGACAAAGTCAGTGAAAGAACTGATAAAGACTATTGGAAGAAGGCACGGAGGAAGAGAGCATTTCTGACCAGACTTCTCTGGATGTGAATGTTGTGGGTTTTGTATTATGGAGAAATAGACTATTCCTTGTAATATCATAATGCTGTTTGGGGGAATGCAAGTTCTAGTCAAAGGGTTGTGTGTACTGATATAAATGAGAATTTTGAATAGAGTATGTCCCTGGCTCCTGGGGTAAAGATAAGGAGGTCTCAGCCTTTGAGATGAAGATGATTTTGGAGAGGAAGAGATTAGGCCCCGCCTCCTGGGCATAAAAGGAGGTCTCTATTTCTTTCGAGATAGAGATGATTTTAGAGATAGAAGAAGAGAATCCTTGTTTTATACTAGAAAAGGATTCTTAAAATTATACCCCAAACATGCGAAGGCCCATAAGCAGCTGGGGAAACTGTTATATGGGTGGGACTGCACAGAATCTGCAAAATTCCAGGCAGTTGCAGATTTGTGACATTGAGAGCCACCAGACCTTTTCCTGTGGCGTGTTCTCCATAAACTCTAGAGAGGTTCCTCTCCCATAGTGATGCAGGATTGTGTTTAAATGGTAGCAACTGACTGAAAAATCATAGTTTCTCTCTGTGTTGAGTGGGAAAGTGAACAGTTTGGGGTAGGGGGGAAAGTGTTTAAATGTCTAATTTTCCATTTTCCTCTTTCCTTAGTGTATGTTAATAAAATCTATCTGTTTTACTTTTAAGTTGAGCCTGTTTTGCCTTTTTCTCGCAAAATCCTATCTCCCAGTTGGCAAACAAAATTTGGTGAACACTGAAACCACCACAACTGTAAAACTGATGGAAATCAATGGGGAGGGCATGGAATCTTGAGATTTCATACTTCCATTGCATGGACCAATGTCCTGGTCCACAAAATACTTAAGACTCCATTTTAATTATGCAGTTGTAGAAGACTCTCATGCTTGAAGGAGAAAAATATCTGTGCAAATAGAGGACTAAAACCACAGGGATCTGAAGCTGACAAAGTGAAGTCAAAGAGCCTCTAAGCACTGCATTAATTTGTGTTATGAAGGCTGACTTTAAGCTGCATAAAGACATCCTAGGGTAAGACTCTCAAGGTCTATCCTTACTACTATTGTCCTTTAGTTTTACTTTTTTCTTATATTTTTATGCCTTCCGTATGTGTAGTCAGAAGTCATCTCCATGGCAAAGGGCAGTGTCTGTTCTGTGTCAGTGGACAGATGACTGTGTCTTCTAGAGTTGTGTTCATGATTTTATTTTCTGGAATTGTTCCTGAGAAATGTGTAAGAACATATTTGATGTTTCTTGAAAGTCATACTGACACAATTGCACAGAAACCAGAGCATTTATCTTTCTCTCCTAATCCTTGGCTCCTCCATGGACAAGAGGAATCTCCTGAGGTGAATGAGCTAAGACTAGCATTTGTACCAGCAATTATTTTGCAAGATGTATATGTGATTAAATACAATAATAAGTAAACAGATTAAACAGGTCCCTTTTGGCTAGGGACCACACACACAAAAAATTACTATATAGTTTCTCATTTGCATTGACAGGAATAATGAATAGAGCTGTCTAAACTGCATGTGCAATCTGAAGTGAAAAGGCATTACATAAAGCAGACTTTAATGCTAAATATTTATGCTTCTAATATTTATCATCAGACTAACACCAGTTTTTATAAAAAGGGAAATAATTTTGAACTTAATACTCCAAATGCTTCTGCTGTTTGCATGAAGGGTGGGTTTCTTCAGGATGAAAGGGCTGCCTGCTTGTCCTGGTTCCTGCCAGGACAGGGTTAATTTTTGCAGTAGCCAGGAGGGGCCATGGCTAGGATCCAGAGGTTATTCTATTCCACTTCATGCCATTTTCCAGGGATGGGGGAAAGGGTCTCTTTGGGGTTGCATGGTATGGTAGTGATTTGTGTATTACACACTCTGCAGGGTGAGCAATAACTTGTGAATTGTTCTCCTCTCTCTGGTAGATTTTGTTATTAGTATCATTGGTTTTCTTATTACCTTGATGGATACAATAAATTGTTCTTACCACAATACATGATCTTTACCTTTTATATCTCCAATTCTCCTCTCCAGCCATCCACAGGGATAGGAGGAAGGCAGAAGAGGAGAACAAACAGTGCATGGTTTTGTGTGCAGTGGGAGCACTAAAGTGGGGAATAACTTTGCTAAACCATAACACTGCTTCAGGTTATTGTCCTTTTCATTTGCTATGAGATAAAGACTTGGTTTCAAAATGATACATGGTAGAGTTTACACACTGCTTAAAACACAGAATTAGGTGGGGAATCCACATAAGATAATTTTTAGTATTCCTCAGAAATAAAGTCAGAGAAATACAAAAGCCTTGTAATTAGTAAAAATTAACTTTAAACAAGATTATTCATCTAGTTCTGGACTGGAAATGCTTTCCAGTCTGAAAAAAACATGTGACACATACAGTTTCTGCTCCGTTTTGAACATAGAAGGGGCAGAACAACAAAGGGCTCAGTGTGATATTTTCATTCAGCCCTGATTAACCAACCATTCAGGAGGAGCTAGATTGAATCTTTCTCTACCTGAGGAACCAACATGCTCGTTGGAGACTCCTGAGAGAATTCCCTTTGCTCCCAGGCTGTGGTGCCTCTGTGATTCTACTCATTCTCCCCAGGTATAATCAGAAATTAATCAGTCACACAGATGTTGCTTATTTCTGCACAGAGAATGTAACAGATACAGAATGTCTATCTACAAATCATTAGATATGAGGAGAAATTCCTCTTTAATTCTCATATTACATTGAGTGGTGACATGTTTTCCAGTAAGTGTCCCAGTTATTAGCACTTTCTTTGAAAATGTAGCAATTTGCTGTGTAGTCTGTGCCAACAGTCTAAGATTTTTTTTTTGTCTACTTTGAGGTAAGAGTATTTTCCCATTTTGGACTACTCTTAGCATCTTTCTATCTTTTGTTTTGACATCAGAGCAATGCCAGAGACGTTAGTCTTCAGTTTTTTCAACTTAACATGTTGTCTTTTGATGGATAAAGATAAATTGAATCAGTAATATTTCCATATAGACATATACACACAAATGTGTGTGTATCAATCTATCTAGAAAGATATGGATATAGATATAATACATAGATAGGTGTGTATGTGTATATATATATATATATACTTACGAACCTATGTATACTTTGCATATAAGCTCAGGAAGCTATTGGCCTTTTGTGACAGAAAGAGAATTCTAAAATTATTTGCATAATGTTATTATCCAAGTGCAAGATAAATTGGATAATTTTATGCATACCAATACAAAACAGCAGGATATGCAGGTGAATGCAGCCTTTTAAAGACAAGTTCTATGAAGTGAGTACTTCTAACAAGTAAAGAAGATAATGCTGCTTGTAATAATTAGTAATAATGACTTATATCATATGAAAGGATTTAACTTCAGCCAAGGATGTGTATTTTTTCTACCCAGATTACCAAACTGTTGAGCTTAATTTCATATCTTTAAAAATCTTCTAAAAATTAATAATTTACTATGAGATGAGAGAAGATGTAAGGTGTAACGATTAAAAATAACATTCATATTGAATATTATACCTAATTAGAATTATTTCTTTTTAACTATAACTTCTGAATGATGAAAAGGAAATTCTCATTAGTAATAATTTCTAATATAAATAAATAAATTTAAAAAAATCCAGTTGCAACTTTCTCTTTCAGTAAAAAAAAAGCTAATTATGAAAAACCTCAAGTAATACCTGACTTACTAAATTCCCACTTTTGTCTGAAGCAAGATAAAAATTGAAATAGATTTCCCCTCCTTGCATAAACTTCTCCATGTACAGTCTGTGAACTGCCTTTGCTATGGAATAAGAATATGCATACCAAACAAACTTTTTGCCCTTTTGGAATAAATAACTTTCTATTAACAACATAAATAACAGTAATTAAGAACAGTTTGCTAAACTTCAGGCGTTTCCTTGGTCTTGAGGAAATGACATACAAAGATCTCCACAATGACTGTAATATTTCAGAAATAATGGCAGCAGCTGTATTAAAATGCTTGCCTGCTCTGTTATAATGATACTATTTCCTCTCAAATGTGTATTGTGTTATTTTCAATTATTCTTAAAAATGCAATTTGGTACACCCTCGAGCAGGATTATGTGCAATGCATATTTAAACACCAACTGGCATAATGTGTTATTCTGTTATTTCCCCTTGTACATAAGTGTTAAATAAGAACAAAAATACAGCTTGCTTACTGCAAATGTCTCCTGTCAAGCAATCTTAGTCTTTCACCAAAAGCAAATACTATCTCTCCTTGCCATCATAAAATGAGAAAAAACCTTTCAATTAAAAGAGTCAGATGATTATTAGGCTAGTCTCATGGGCTTAGATTAATGTCCTTTTGATATGATTATTATGTTTTTAGTGGTTTGTGAAGTTTGGTGGGCTTGGAGTTTTGGGGGTTTTTTTGTTCATTTTTCAGTTCTGTCTTTCATAAATGGAAATATTTTGAAACTATTGTGTGTTTATTTCTGTAGTTTATGTTGAGCATCTAAAGATTTCCATTTTCTGTAATCATGAAATTAATCAAGTAATCATGAAATTACAAACTAAATCCATTCCAACATACCTGGGAGGATAGTCTCTCCAAAGGGAATTGTCAACTGCTCCAGCTTGGTGGCAGTGCCCACGTGTCTCCCCTGTGACAGGAAGTTTCACACTGAATGGTGTATTGCTGTGGATCATGGGACACTTTGGGCGTGGGAATGAATATCTTCAGGCCTGTGTGTGAATGTCTGGATGCTTGCCTGGATGGGAGTTTCACAGGTGAACCACTGATATAAGGGTGTTGGCATCATAAACAGCACTATCCCACCTTGCAGGATTTGCCTCTTATCAGCCTCTTCCCTTATCTTGCTCAACACCAACCTGCAGCCTCTGGGGATGGGTGTGCACCTACTCTACCCCTGGGTGGCTACTGCAAATGGCCAGTTGTTTGAGTAATTAACCATTAATATTCCAATCTCTCACTGACATGGAAAATCATGTGAGTCTTCTGATGAGTATAGGGTTGGTCAACCAGGAGTAACACACTCTCTTGTGCACTGGACATGGGAAGGATAGATTTGGAGTCAATTGTTACAGCCTAGGTATTGCCTACTACACTGACTTTTTGTTCAGTGTTCAGACTGAAATAAATCCATAACTTTGGGGTGAAGTTCAATGCCATTATAATGCTCTTGCTTACAAGGTCTTGCAAGGACTCAATTAAGTAATAGCTTTTAAATTTAATAAATACTTTCTATATGTGTTCACACAAGTACTCTGTACGGTAATTGGCTATATAACATTGGATGATGCTGCAGCTACCACTAAAAGTTTTTTCAAGAACAAATTACCATAACTGTACTTGAGTATATTTAATGACATAAATCAGACACTTTCTGAGGAGAAAGCAATTAGGGTGTACACTGTGAAAGTTCAATTTTTCTAGGGGTCCATTATGCATAGAAGCATGTTTTTAATACCACTGATTTGGAGTATCTCATCACATTCTTAGAAGTGATTTTCGGGATCTTACAATGGGTATCCTGTGCTACACAGACATAAGTATTATGAATGGAAATTAACTTATACAACTGGTGATGCTGAATTTCTTCTTGAATAGACATGTAAAGTTTAACTGCTCTCAAAATTCTTTGGTCTGATAATTCTTATTCATGATGTTGTATCCATCCTCATTTTCTTTCCCTGATTTTGAAATATTTTTAAGTATTCAAGAGCTATCTGGATATAATTCTGTGCAATGTGCTCTAGAATGACCTGCTTGAGCTGGGAGGTTGGACCACTATGGTCCCTTCTGACTTGACCCATCCTGTGATTCTGTGATTGGTTTCATGATTCTGTGAGGAAATGTCAAAAGCAGTTCCTTGGAATTAATTTTTGATAAAGCTGCTGGTGGTGTTGTACAGTTTGCAGATTTATCAGATTTTGAGTTTTGAATGGCACATGATAACAGACTCTGATTCTATCTAGGAGCTCATCATACACAAGATTGTATGTGGCATAAGTTGAAACAAATTGGGTTGAATCTGGATCTTAAGGTGCTTCAGATTAATATACATCAAATTTGTACTTAGTGCTTAGTTCTACAGCAAGAATTTCTCCTAAAAGATAAAGCGAAATCTTAAAATATTTAAGGATGGGCTCCTCTTTGTTTCCCTAACAAAACTAATCTTTCAAGGCTTGTTCATTTGTTTTTAAAAGGTGTATTTTTAGGTATGTGACTAGATAGGAATTCTGACTTCATTAGCTTATTATAGTGTATGTTTGCAAGGTGTGCACAAATTATATGTGCTATTGTGAATGGCACAATGGATGTATTGAACATTTTAAATTATTGACATATTTTGATAACCTGAAAGATAAAAAAGTCTTGAAAAAGAAGGAAATAAATAATTTCTACCTTTTGGAATGTTGCATTTTAAAAGTATTAATAAGAATAATTTTAGAAAGAGTTTTAATATTTAGGTTAAAGACCTTAATTTGCCAGTTTCATTTTGTGTTGCCTCAAGGCTGACTAATGTACTGGCGATGAGACTGCATTAAATACTTTCTTGAACATTTTTCTGACATTTTTGCTGCAGGTGCCCAGCTGAAAACCCAACCCTAATTTTGTTGACCTTGTGCTGTTCATGACCTGCTGAAAATTTGCAGAACTGGTGGAACTTCAAAGACCTTCCTATAGGTCTGTTTAAAGAAATTGAGTAGGTTACCAGAATGCTATCAGATAGCAGAAACATGTACATAATTTGAGAGTTTGTCACAACCACTACTTAAAGCTGCATTTCTTTAAATTGATTTGAAATTATAGTGGAAGGATTCTTCATTTGTGTACAGATTACTGAAACAGAGAGGACTTGGAAGCTCAGACATTTCTCATTCCATGCACTATGTATTGTTCAGCCATAGCAACTGATAGTATGCTATCCTGCTGACATAAAACTCCAAGCAATTGCTGACTGACAAGACTGCTTTTTGATAGGGTAGATCACATCACAATGTCTTTGACAAGAAAGAAATTTTCTGTAGGCAGACATCCAAATCATAAGAAGTCTTCTCTCAGTGAATGTCTTCTTCTCTCAGTGAAATTCTTTTTATTAGCTGCTCTGTAGAGGCCACAAAATTTTCTGTACATTGCCTCTAAAGAAAATGTTTGGACAGATACAAGGCTTCTCTTTTAATGGTATTCTACACAGACGGGGTTTGTAGGCTGAAGAATATCTTAACATAGTTTGTTGTAGGTTACTAGGAATACAGCTGCATTCTGTTTGCATTTCCCCCTTTTAAGCTTTGTCTATTTACTTGTGCACCTATCCTAAGCTATGAAAAGCAACATGAACAACAAAAGAGACATCAAGTTTTTCATCATCCCTTAGGCAACGGTGAAACAATTAGTTGTTCAAAACTTACTGGTTCATAGGAGTGGAAGATTGGGGGGTGCACATTTATGATAGAGGGTTTGAAGTAGAGGCAGAGGAAGCCAAGAGGGCATGTGATGTCCCCCATCAGCTCCTCCTGTGGTTTTCTTCTGAGAATGGATGTTGTGAGGCAGTTCACTGTGCCATAAGGAGTAACAAGACAGGGGTTCTAATGTTTTAGTTCAACATGAGAGGTAAACATTTGTTTCCAGTGTAACTCTCTCTTAATCACAATGACTTTTTAAGCTGTTTTCTCCTGGGGAAAAGGTCTGTACCTCTGTTGTGGTGGAAACTGCTGCTTGAGCTTCTCATCATGTTCTGACAAAATTGTCAATGACCTAACTAATCACAAATTATGCCTGTGGCAAAATAGCTGTCTTCTTGCTCTAAATATTTCACTGACTGGTCAATGACTGAAACTTTGTTTTCCAGTTGCTAGCATTTGGAATAAAATTTGCAGAAACTTCTGAATTCTGTGTATTGGCTACATGTTAATAAACTGGGTGAGGTTACTAATGGTCACTCTGATGCAACAGTTTCATTTAGGTTTCTGATTTTTAAAGTGTGGTAAGCATCATTGGCAGTTATAAAGTAGACTTTCATAGTTTTGAAATATGACAATGTTGTTACAGTAAATTATTTTATGGATGAAATTGTTCCTTATTCCTGTGTTACACTTGCTTATAAAAGATTCTTTCTGGAAGTTTCACTCAAGGTAAGAGTTCACCATGAACTTCTACTTTCCTTTTATATGAATTATGGCTAAATACTGAATAAATTTGTAAAGAGCTAATTCTCTTTATTATATTGTATTTTATAACCACAGGAGTTCTTAAATAAATGTAATGCATGCCAAAAGTCAGTGTAAGAACCTACAATTTTTACTAACATAAATGCATAAACAAGTACTTGGGAACCAGCTCTGGCTACTTCTAGATATGGTGAATAATATTTTACATAGTAATGGGGCACTTTATAGTTTTGATAGCTTGATGAGTTGGAAGTCATTTGGCTGAGAAAGGTTATGTGACTTCAGTACGTAAATCTGTGTGTTGAATACAAGAGTGTTTGGTTTGCTACATTTGCCTATACATTAAATATGTTTGATCAATTGTAACATTGTCCTTGTTTTGCTGTGATTTAAAAACGTGGTTAGTTAATGGAAGCACCGAATAAATATTATTTATATTACTACTCATGAAGTTCAGGCTTTAACCTGGTTTTCATTTGAGGTGCTATGCCAATTACTACAGTCATCTCTGTGTTGTATCTTGCACTTATGACTAATGAGAAAGAGTTTGGAAGGGGAAAGATTGTGTGCCAATTGGTAGTAGAAATTGTAGAATTGCACTTAAATTGTACTCTATGTCAGCTGTGAACTTGAAGCCTGTTGAAAAGCATGGAGCCTTCGATGTCTGTTACCAGATCCAGAGTCTCAATACACTTGCCAAGTTTATTTACCACAATATTCCAGTGTACATAGTGTACAAAATAGCAGTTTTCTAGATGAATTCTAATCTGTGAGTGAAGCATAAGAGGGGATTTGGTAGAGTGAGGTGGTAGCTTAGCAATATGTGTGCTCTCACTTGTTTGTTCACTGAGGCCATATGGAAGGAAATGTGAAGATGTTTGCACGCATTTCCTCAAAAGTTAAAAATGTAGTCATGGTAGCCATAGCCAGCAATCCAGTGGTTTTTATTCAGTAGCAGTGCAAGAGAGAACTTTTGCTTATAATTGTGTGTTTGCTTTGTTATTTACCGGTATTTTGTGGTTTAATTTTACAAAAGGATGAATCATTTTTACTTAAATTGGGCCACAATATCAGTGAAAAGAAAACAAAAATTGAAGAGGATCAATAACAAGAAACCACCTTCTTCTTTCTGTCAATGGTTACTTCTGAATACATAGAAATTATATTTCCTCAAATAGTCTAAAAAGATACTGTCTTTAAATCGCATTGGATTTCAAATCTATTTATAAAGCTGCACATTCTTATCTTCTTTAATTTTTCCTAGAGAAAATATTCTGTGGCTGTCCTGTTCCGTGCTGGTGTCTTAAGTCTGATAATGGCAGTGGGCAGAGTGATGTCTAGAAAAAAAAAAGTTGCTCTAAGGTAATTTTGTTTGTGTGGACTGTTAGACTCTTAGCAGTGCAGACAGCTCCTCCAAGTACCTGTATTTTCCCTCTTCCAGCAATGCATGTACAATCAGAAATGCCTGCAATAGCCTTTCAAACAGTTTACAAAACTGTGGATTTTATTAACTGGCATTGATAGATTTCTAAACTCAGTACAGTTTCCCAATATATTATACATTTCTGGTCACCTAGGGGACTACTTAAGCCAGACCTACAACACAGTCTCCTGACTACGAGTCCCAAAGACTCACTATTTTTCAGCAAAGAAAATCAAAGCAAATTTGATCATGTGCAGTGGCTTTATATATTCTCAACAATTTATGATTTCTTTGTGATTTTTCCTTTATTATACATGGCTGGAAAAGCTTTATCTAGGTAAAGATTGTAAATGCCAAATTACTCGAAAAACGGAAGTTCCAGAAACTGTTGCTTTGATTCTGTCTGTTGTCTACTATTCATGCTAAGGAATTCCGAAGATAGTATTGAACCAGTTCATACCATAGCAGAGTTAAATGTGGGGGGTTTGTGCTGTTGTGTTCACAAATATAGCTGAACTGATGCACTGTGGGATGGGAAAAAGGCTGTTAACCATAAACTGTACTACTTACCTTCTTACTTTCTTCCTTTCCACACAAGGCTTAAAAAAGTGTTGAATCTCTACCAAATAATAAATAGCTTTCTTACACTTTCTCTCTGCTAATTAATACTGCTCTGAGAATAACATTAACTATAATATATTAATGAGAACTGCAAGCTTTTGAGGTAATTGTTAATATCATTAATGTCTTACAAACATACTAATATGATTTAGCTCAGTTGCTAAGTCATATTAGTGTGTTTGTAAGACATGAGTGTGAAGTATCCCCTGAAACATCTGTGCAAACAACCCCTAACCTGGCCTAGTCTTTTACTGTTGGCAGAACAAATATTCATCTAATTACATATCCTTATATATAAATAAGTAAATTCCATTTTCCTGTCATAGGCTTTTGAAAGTGAAATTCTTTAGAAGCGTTGATTCTCTTAACAAAATAATCTTGAGTTTGTTGTGTGGGCAGTCAGGCAGAAGCAAATTTTAAAGAAAATGTATTTTGTTTGCTCCAGGCACAGACACAGAGAATATGAACAACTTTTTTGCATATGTGCATTTCAGAAAGAACCTATAGGTCTAAAAGCAACTGCTGCAGTCTTATCTCAGGGCAGAAACTGTACCAAAAGAATAGTGGTCACTGGTACTTCCTTTGGGGCAGCTAGAAGATAAACACAACAACTGTCATAGATGTCTCACCAAAGTAAGTGCATAGTTTGTGTGTAATAAATAAAAATCAACTAGAAATAGAACTGATCTAATGATAGGCTGAAATTAAACTGATATGAGTTCTGATAGAGGATGAATTAGGGCAAAATGCCTCACAAAGCACGTTAAAAACTAAGTGATAAAACCATCCTGCTCCTCTCTTTTTTTTTCTGCACATTTATAATTACAATGTAAATGAGTGGTTTATAAATAGTGCTCTCTATTTGTGTAACACGAAAAGGTACCACACAGCACACAAAAAAAGCATGCTCAGTTAAATTGTGAAAGTTTAAAGTTTTCTTCATTTTGGAGCATATTTTTAATAACACAAAGTAGGAGGACAAAATTGTAAGAAGATATTTATAATTGCCATAGCAGCATGCTGAACAGAACAGAGATATCACTTTAAATAATACTTTTTTTACAAGTGGAGAGAATACTTTTTTTTATTTCACAAAATCTATTGTGAACAGCAGTTAGTTCAGTCTTCAAGACCTTCCACAGTTCTGTTGTGCAATTGCTTGGACGGGAAGCAGAGGAGGAAGAAGATTTGCTAATTTGATGATGTTCTATTTACAATTAGTTAAATCTTCTGAGCATGGTCAATTAGCTGATTTTATTTTTTTAAAACGTTGTATTTACCTGTGTGTGAATGCCTTGTCAGAATTCTACCTAATATAGAGCTTGCTTTTTTTTTCTTTTCCAAATGAACATAGCACTTGGAGTATGAGATAGAAAGTTTTAGCTTTATCTACAAAATCAAAGACAATGCCATTTTTATGTTGTTTCCCTACAACAAAGAAACTTATAGAAAAGCACCACAGTTAATTTTTTAGTTCCATCAGACTAATCTACACTCTTGAATCAAAATTCCAAGTAATTAATGATTAAAATTTTCTAGTTGGTGGGAGAGATCTAGGTTTGATTAGCTTGATTCTTTTTGAGGTGTTTCAATTCTATCTAAAATACTATGTAAAATGCACACTGCAAACACTGGATAAAACTGTTAGTATTACTACTGATTTGCAAGAAATTATGGCCCTCAGTCCTACAAAATAACAGTGGGGTCATGACATTTTTCCTTAAATCTCTTTCACTTTTTGTACAGAGATGGAAATATAGTGAATGGCATGTTGAATCCTAAATCTTTTTAATTTCCTGAAGGCTTTCCAGAATTAGTGAAATGCTAGTCTCATAATTCTTTAGTAATTTTTACAATTTTGTGAAGACAGTAGAAATTACTTGATAACAGAAAATACACTGGGCAGATATACCGGAATATGTACCGTGACATATTTCATTCGAAACATACAAGAGTTAGGGAAGAATTCATAGTGCTGCTAGAGTTAAGTTCACAGATATCTTTTATACACCAAGAGATATATGCAATGGATTGCATAGGGGTTTTCTTGTAATTTCATTTTAAAAAGACCGTATCTCTTCCTTTAGCAGCCACTTTTATTCTGCACTAAAGCTAATTAATTTCAGAAAGCATCCTCAGGAGTTTGCATACACAGCAAAATGACATCAACATAGCTCATGAGAAGTTACAAAATTTCCTATCTTAAGCTTTCAAAACATTGATACTCTTTCAGCAGAATATTTGTGTTCCTATCCAGTCATAACAGTAAATGAACAAATGCTTGAACTTGAGGTTGAACTTACAGTTCTCAGACTAAATTCTGGGAGTGTAAATTCATAGTCTGAGGCTTGTAGGGGTAACAGGCATTAAAACTGAAATTACTATGTATTAGGATTGTGAGAATGTTTTGTTATGAAAACATAATGTAGTACTTAACTGTCTGGCAGTACAATATTTTTAAAAAATCAGTTGTTACAGTAATTTACATCTCCAGTTTTGATTATTTCTCTTTATAGGTTAAAAATTAAAATGTATTAGTTTTAAGTGAAACAGAAAGAGGGGGAAAGAAGAGAAGGCCTTTGATATTCTAAAACAAGGCAAATGAAAACAGGGAGCATAAACAACCTCTTTGAAAGGTTTGTTTGATGTCTTACTAATTATGGTTTAGAATCTTCTGATCAGAGTTCTTCAATATCCACTGAATTTATGTTTATTTTAATAGTACAGGAGAAATATAGGTGCTATAGTTTGGGTTCATAGTGTTCAGAGATTTTTGTATAGAAAAAATATTATTGATGTCAAGAACATAATATTTCGTCCACCACTTCTATTTTGGATTTGAGATATTTTTTTTATTTTAGGAATGAAATTAGTAAGCTCAAATGTTCAGCTTTGTAAATTGTGCATATAGTGATGAACTACTGAGTCTTTTCTATTTTTGTTCTAAGCAGGTCATTATATTCTTATTTACTTATATTTTAGATGTTGCCAGTTAATTTAAATATGCTTTTTGGATAATGAGCCATTTGGTTGGCTTGCTTGTAAAGCAGAAGTGGAAAATTGCATTTACTTTTATCAGCCAGTTCTGTTCTTTGTCCTTGATTTTCAGCAATAGTTGTGAATCAGTCATGCAACATCTTCTCTAAGATTGTTAATATGCTGCAGCTGCAAAATTCCCTGGGGCAAATGTATGGGGATGGAGCTCAAAAGACCAAAGGAGGAAATCACTATAAGAGAAGAGAGGTGGGAAATGAATGCTGGTCCAAGTGAAAGTCTATGCAAAGAAATAATTCTCCAGCAACAGGACAAAATAAATTTAAGATCCTGAATATTACTTGTGGGTGAAATGTTGGGAATAATACATTAGAAACATAAATGAGGTTTTGGGGTGGGATGTTCAGTTGCATGCATGCCTAATGGTTCATGCCTTGAAGAGAACCAGGCAGCTCCAAAGCCCAGGACAGTCTGCCCCAGAGCTGCCTGAGAGCACACAGAGCCCACAAAAACCCCTCTGATGTGCAGCTCCTCTCCTCCAGACTCAGAAATACCCTCCTGAACCTTTCACAGGAGAGTCCTCTTGACATTTTGGCAGTTCTCAACGAGCCGTGAGAAGAGCAAGTCAGCAGGCTGTGTTTGGGAGCCGCAGGTTGTGCTGCCGGTGGTAACTGTGTAACACGTGCTGTGGATCAATTACCTCCACTTGCCTGTATGGCAGGACACGAACCAGGTGGTGGAGGAGCACCCTGCCTATCTCTTGCAATGAGGGAATATGCTATGGGTAGCCCTGTTCAGGCACAAAGAGGGCAGTGCTGCCCAGAACTACCATTCTTCTTTGTGGCCAAAGGTCCATTTATGTCCTGCTCTTCTATTTCAGGCATATAAGGGATTTTTAAAATATAATACTATTAATGTATTATGCAAAGTCTATGCATTTGTATGTTTCAGTGCTTGCAATATTGGATGCTTGGCTTGTAAACATGCTGAAAGGTGGATGAACACATATGATTCATTACACAGATAATATAGTTTAATATAACTCTGAAAGGAATATCAAAGTCAAAAAAGACCATACCATCACTTACAGCTATTCTGACCTCCACATGGTATTGCTGCTCACTGAAGCTCCACTCTACTGATCACTATCTTCTGTGAATAGAAAGCCTTCAAAATCAATTAGCAGTAGAATTTATTAATATCAGCTGAACAAGGAAAATCAATGGCGGTAGAAAACAAATACAAATGCTAATCTATAAAATTCTGCTATGTCAAATATATGTCACTTAAAATTAATGTAGGGAATACATGCTTTTTTGAGACCAAGTACAGAAAACTTAATAAGGTCTTCCTTATTATTTCATATTATAAATTATATATTTTCTTATTAAAAAATATTTATAACAGTGACAAGAAAAATTGCTTAAAAAATGGATGCTGGTCACTAATTGTCCACTTCATATAAATCTCAGGATCTTAAATAAGATAGATGAGCTATTTGATCAATCTAAGTACATATTTTAAAAGCTCCCTGAACTATCAATGTAACAATTATGTGATGCTTTATTAAAAATTGTATTGTGATTACGATTCTTCTATCTCTGCAATACATTTCATGATGATCCTAGACAAATGAATGAGCGTTATTCTTTAAGTTGTATTTACAGAGTGCCCAAGGCTTGTAAGGCAGAACTTTTGAGCTTCTGTATTTTGAGTTTGGTCACTGTTCACCTTACTAGAAAATGACTTGCGGGATGAGTTCTGAGTCCTGCTGAGAGCCAGTGAAAAATTAATATCAATCCTATTGCTGTATACTTTGCAATTACCAAGACAAGGCTAAAAAATATTAAGAAATTACACAAAAGTAAAATACAGTTTGTGTTATAAAAATAAACCAAGTGATGTTTAAGTTGTTCTTAACCATTCTGGGACTTACTAAATCCAGAAAACTGGCTGACGGTGTATATCAATGAAAATGATATTCAGAATACTGATTTGTAGCTATGTAATTCTTTGGTTTTAGTAGGGCTCACGTACAGTTGTTATGTCTGGTCAATCATTTTTCTGCTCTGACAAATCCAATAGGGTTATTGGCTCTCACAACTGCCTCCAGCTCATCACAGTTCTAGCTCTACTACTCTGTAGAAGGGAATACAGGTGACCTCATCCCTGATAAGTAACAGCTGGGTTAATCATCCAATACAACCTCACCCCTGGTGAGTCACAGATGTAGCCAATAAAGATAAGTGTGATCAAAGGGAGTGGATTAGCTGGTGAAAGGATCATGATGGAGGAGGAACCTTGAGGAAGAAGGAATGAGAGAATCATGAAAAAGAAGGATCCTGGGGAGAGAGAACCACTGTTTTGAGGTCAGTCTGGGTCAGTTAGGACCTGTTTTTGGAACCCGCAGTCATACTCTGGCCAGGTAAAAGCCTGCATTCAGAGTCTGCAAACTAATACATGCAGTCGTAGTTTAGCAGGAAATAACCAGAAGTCAGAGTCTGCAAGTGAAACCTACAGAAGGAGCTTGCTGCAGCCATGAGCAAGAATAGTCAGAGTCAGGATGGCTGAGCTCTGAAGAGGAATAAACCAGGACACTTTTCATGCTGTGATAAACAAGAAGTCTGTGTCTCGGCTCATATCTACCCTCTAACAAGAGGGCTGATGCAACACTACTCCGTAAGTGTAAGGCATTACAGTAAAAGAATGTGTTTCAGTCCTCTTTTCTCATGATAGGTTCTACTTTGTCACTACACGATCCCATTTTCTTCATAATTTTTAACACTTTGAATAGCTCTTGTATTTTTTGTGCTTTTTCCCTTAAACACTTGCAAAACAAAGAGATCCTAGAGAAGAAAAACAGACAAAGAAAAGGAATATTAATTTGAATCAATCTCATGATTCTTTCTTCTAAGGCTATAAAAGTTGTTGCAGACCAAACTTACCTATCATTCTAATTTGAGATTTGCTTTTCAGGTTTTTTTGGGGCTTGGAGTTTTTTGCTTTGTTTTTTTTCAATTCAAAGAAACTTTAAAGAAATCTGCATGGTTATAACATGCTCATGGAGAAGACCAAAAGAAAATATTCAATAGAAATTTCTCATGAGATTAATGCTTAACAGCATTCTTCAACTTGAAGATCACTAAAATGTTTTCCATGGAGCTGAAAATTCTTCATATAAAAAACTCAGGTCTGTGAACAATCATCTTTATTCTCATAGCTTTCTTTTACCCTCCAGAAGTAGTCCTAGTGGCTTCTTCTGACTGTCATGCCAGACATGAGTGTATCAGCAGCCTCTCCCTGCTGCTGGAGGTTCAGCTACATGGTGAGAGATCCTCCTCACACAATTGTGCAGCTGAGAGAAGTACAGCCCAGGTACCTCACCTTTTTTTCTCTCAGATCTGCTTCTGAGCAGAGGTCTTGCCCTTGGTCTCTGCCCGAGTTATGTCTTAGGGATGCTGCACCTAGTCTCATGCTGACTTGGCTACCTGTATTTGTCCTTGACCTGCTTCATCACCAGGGCTGGTGTGGCAGATACAAGTACCTCAGTGACCCCTGTCACTCTCCCAGCCCCACACTGCTGTCCTCATTTGGTTGTTGTGGACCTGTGCTGCCCTCAGTGCCCTGCCACTCCTGGGATGTCAGAACTTGTTCACCTTCCCTGGCAAAACAGGCTGCCCTAAACTACTTCCTGTCATGTGTGTAGAAAACTGCCAAAAAGAGCAATTTAATCAAAAGCAGTCAACATTGTCTAGGAGAAGCAGAAGTGCTTTTTAGTGCATTCTGCCCAAGCATGTAATCAGGAAAAAAATGGCAGAAGTATGAGATATATTTCATTATTTTTCTGATTGTGCCCTGTTGGGACCTGGCAAGTAAATCCAGAGTTAAATTTAATTTTCTGCTATTTTTTTTTTTTATCAGAATTGTTTGGAGGGTTTTGCCTCACAAAGATAATTTGGTCACCTAGGAATTTTATGAAAAAAGTGAGCATCATTCTCTTTAAATATTATGGTTTTCTTCAGCTGAAATTTCTATGGGATAAAGACATGAAATGTGTCAACTGAAATGTCATCCTTCATTTTAATTTAATCTTTGACATTTCCCATGAAAGAGGCTGTGCTAGGATACTAACATATGTTGGCAGAGGCCTGAAGTAATTAATATGTACTAGAGAAGCTGCTGACAAAAAAAAAAAAAAAAAGGTAGTAGCTTGTAAATATTATACTCAAAAAGGTCTTTGATACAACTGTGGTTGACAACACCTGCTTTTGGACAGGAAAACAGCATAAACACTATTGAAGGAAAGGGACAAGATTTGTCATGACTTCCTAATTCAGATGCTTTTAAAATGTAAGGACATTTGAATTCTACCTATGCTAAATTTTGAGTTTGCTGATCAAAATTGGTAACTACAAGTATCAAGTGTGAGGACACATGAAACTTGTGTTTATCCATTAAAACATGGATAAAGCTTCACTTAACCACAACGCAATATGATGTTTTGTGTATCCTCCTGAACTCTGAAATGGGGGATAAGGATCATGTGAACAAAATAAGGTGTGCTTTACAGGCACACAGTCCACTAAACTTGGAGTCGTTCCTTGATTTTCAGTGGCTCTGGATTTTAATGCTAATTTACATCTGGTTTAGATCTGAGAAGCAAATTGAGAAAGTGAGGCAAAATACTGAGATGGGAACTGACACTGTGTTGGAAAGAACTACATGCGACAGCTGAGGGTGTCATAGCTGAAGTCTTGAGGTTTTCTATAGTCCACTTCAGCAGAGCAATAAGAATGACATTTAAAGACAAGTGATTCTCTTTCCCTTTCCACATGGTCTCCTTTCAGTTGAATCTACTTTATTTTATTCTGTAGTCCCACCATACTTCTTATTTATGACTCTTATCCTCTTCAGCAGAACTCTGTGAGATGAAAGGAGATTTACCCTGTGATTGTGATCCACAAGACCTGCGTGAGATGGCTGCTACTGGAGTGACTGGGAAACAAACCTAGAAGATTTTTTTTCATGTTCTCTGTATAAAATTAGTTATGAAAATAGATACTAAAGCTATCTGTGAGTAAAACTGATGTCAACCAAAATTTATTTGGACTATAATGATAGTAACAGTAACAATTGTTTGGTTGACTGATTATATCATTATTTTAGAGAAAAGTAATTTTTTTACAGTTTTCAAATGCTCTGAAAACAGATTGCTGGTTGACCTTCAAAAAGTTTAAATGAAAAAAACCTATTTAAAATCTTAATAAGTGTTTGTGTTATCAGAACTAATTAAAAATCAGTTCTAAGCCCTTTATCCATTTTGAAAATTTTAATTATTATGCTTGCTTTAGGTTGATAAGGGACCTATACTTCTCTGTTTTAGGATTGTTTTGTACTTGGAAAATTTCTTCAATGTACATCTCCTTCCTAATGGGAATAGAAATACAACTAGCACATTCATGTATGGATTAAAGTTTCACTGATCAGCTTAACTAGTCTAGTGAGAATCAAGTAAACAGCAGGCACAGGCTGAGTAGGAAAACTCTTAGGTTCCCTCATCTACTCTAAAATGACTGACGTTGATGGGGAGACTACTAGAAATACTTAAAAGGTCACAATCTATGTTAGGTATGGTTGTAAGGAGAAAATATAACTAGTGTTGACCTCCTTAAAGGAAGTCTGGATATTTATGCATATAGAACTCCTCACAGCTCAATACAAAAAATGCGTGTTCAATCCTGAGCTCCAACACACAATTTCATTAACTGGCATCCCTGCCCATGGCGCAGGGAATTGGTACTAGATGGTCTAAAGGGTTGCTTACAACTTAAACTATTTTATGATTCTATGATTTATTATGTCTAATCATTTGGCTTGCAGCTGAACTTTATTAACTAAACTGAATGTTGGTATTCACCTGAAGGAAACAGGTTTTCACATTGTACTGATCATTTAATAGGGTGATCTTGAGATACTGAAGATCTGTTTATCATTATTCTGTCTGCTTTTATTTTCTTTCTGCTGAAATCACACTCAGATGAGAAACAGAGTTGCATCAATTGACTTAGGTTCTTTCTGTCTTTCCAAGATCCATAGTAGCTTTACATGGTGCAGGAGTATAAGCATGGGGTTATATTCTTGAATGTCCTTCTAGTGAAATAACTGCTTAGGGGCACAAGAATAGTATCTGCTGTAGAAAAAGGAGACAAAGACTTTTTTATTCTTCATGGATGGTAGAAATACCTTCTACTTTTACAGCTGTAATTCTGTTTTGAAAAAATCTTTCCTTCACCTTTTTTTTTTGACTAGGAACTTCACTTTTGTTTTCCAGTGCTGGATCAGGTAACATAAGATTATGCAGAGTAATTAAAACAATGACAAATGCAGGATGTATCACTGCAGAATTTGTTTTATTTTTTTAAAAAACAAAAAAAAAATAAAAAAATTACTTTTTTTTTTTTTGGGGGGGGGGGGGATGTCAGAGATATTTGGAAGTATAAACAAGTACTTTAAGTGAAGAAATAGTAAAGAAGCCAGGACTGAAATGTTTCTGGTTGATGTGCACCCCTAACACAAACTAGAAACATCTAACTTGGGTTATAAGGAAAGATATTATCTTCCTGGTAGCTATTTCATTGATCAAACGTCATATTTGGTAGTCTCAAATTTATCATAGAATCCTAATGGGAATGTCCTTAATTCTAGGAAGAACAGAGAAGACTTAAAGCTCAATCAGTGGGGGTGGGGTGTGAACTAGGTGATCTTTATAACCCAAATAGTTCTATAATTCCATATACATAAGCATGTTGACTTAATAGTTTAGACTCATGACATGCTTAGAACCTGGGCTGGACTGGCAGTGAACACCTAAGGCAAAGCATGGAAATTGCTTTTAAGAGGTTCTAGTAATTCAACCAGTAATGAAACCAAAGTCACAACTTCAGGCAAGTTGTAAACTGGTGGTAGAGGAAGTTTGGCTGCTCCTGGGTGAAATGGCTGATACAATCTGAATGCTTTTCTTGGTTGTTGCTCTTGTAGTGTTCAAGTACTTTTATTTTATTCCCATGACATATAATTACAGCCATATGGAAGTATTTCTCCAGTTGAAAAGGCATATCAGTGTAAAGCCTTAGACTCTCATTGAAAATCCATCGTCTGTGTCTTCTGTACTCCTACTGAAAACAAAATGAAGAGATTAATTTTAAGTTTCTTTTCTTGGCTTCAAGTTATGACGAAAAGTTTCTTTCATGTGACAAACTTTGATATTCAGAGATGCTTTTCTTGCACTGCTGTCTGTCTTGAATGCAGTCATCAGCTTGAGAGTTGCAGAGATTTCAATCTGATGTTACAGCAGTTACGGGCTACTTACCTTTTCAGTAAAAAAGTTATCCATGACCTCCTAAAGTTATTTTTTTCCTGAAAAACAATTTACCCATAATGCTGTTTCTTCAAGAAAGCAATCTAGTATCTACAGCGCAGTTACCAGAGGTTTCATCTTGTATCAGTTATCAGTTCTCAGCTGGAAAAGAAAACACATCTGGATGTGATACCCTGAGACATGCAGGTGGAAAGTGCGGAGTCAAGGTGATGCTGATAGTAAGGTCTGTTCCTGCTTTCCTTGATTAACCTTGGGGCAGCAGAGGTGCAAGTAATGCAAGAAGTATTAAATGAATGTGGAAAAAATCCTGCCTAGCTGTCGTCTTTCTTGGCACAGTGCTCCCAGGTAGCAGTGCCTCAGCAGGGAGAATGGCTGGGCTTTAAACAGCTGAGCTGTCTGGCCTCTTCTCTCCACCCATCCAGTATTGGTGGGATTGAGCTGGGAGTCTGTGTAGGAGTAAGAACATTTCAGGCTCCTACTCTCTCCCACCTCTTGGCAGTTTTCTGACACTGTGTCATTCTAGTACTTTTTATGTCCTTCAAACAGAATTCAGAGGGAAGGGACTGGCTACAAATGCATTCTCTTTGCTTTTGCTGCTCTCTTTACTGCAGTGCAAAAGGACTACACCTATGGAAATCTACAGCAAATACCATTCACGTTAGAGGGTAAAAAACCCCTTTTGGATAGAAAAACAAGAGAGTGATAGATGGTGAGCTTGGCTAAAATCTGTATTTTAAAAATTAAAATCTGTATAAAACATATGAACAAGAACCTATAGATACACATTAACAGCCTTGGACTTAAGGAAGTCACCCTGTCCTGGCCCATGTGTTTTCAGACAAGGGCCATCAGGAAGCAACAGACAATGAGACTGGGACTGTAGCTCCTTTTCACAAAGCACTGACTAGAACCAAAATGGATAAATGATAGTCACTTTTGGTGTTATTCATGGGCAATGAAACCATATGCTCACGCTTTGCCTCAGCAGTTAAATACACACATAGAAATTCATCATTTTCCATGTATATTTGGATTTCATAGAATCATAAAATTGTTTGAGTTCGAAGTAACCTTAAGGATCATTTGGTCCCAACCTCCTTTCCATGGGCGGACATCTATTAGACACCAACATTCTCTCTGATGCAGGTAAGAAACGTATCAGAGGTGCTGAAGGCTTCCCATCCTGACCCACCTTGCAAATTAAGTATATACTGATGCAGAGAAACACCTTCAAGAAAGAATATCAAGGGTTACCTAACCCACAAAACTCTAGTGGTAAAAGTATTCCTTCTCCAGGATAGGGTGGGTAACAAAGCAATCAGATGAATCAATGTGAAGGAAGAGCTGGGGTAAGTGGTGAAACTCACCAACAATTACATCCTCTGATCTCATTTATTCTATTACTTTTTGGCTGTTTTTAAATTTTTATTTTCAGTTTTGTGCTGGTTTTTATCTGAGGAAAAACACTGACATGTCAGAAAAAAAAATACAGATGCTGAACAGTTTAAAGTTTTCTGTGACCCAAAGAAAGAATTCTCGTTTGTCTGCTGCTACAATATATAGCCCATATATACGTTTTTTTTTCATTTGTGTCTCTGGTTTCATGTTGCCTTATTGTCCTTTCTTTTGTTTTGTTTGGTTTTTTTAATTGCCAGCTTTGTACATTTCAACTTTGCAAACATGCAGTGGACAAAAATACAACTTTTGGCTTTGCTACATCACTGTATGTTTCCAAGTACTGCTTTTAAACAGTTAAACAGTTTACCAGCTGTTGCTTTTTTTTTTTTTTTTTTTTTTTTTGGATGATGCCACGACACCAAATCCAATTAAAAACAAAAAGGAAGTAACAGAAAGAAACATTTAAGCATGGTGATGCCCAGAAAAAAAAAACAGACTAGTATGCAACAAACAGCAGGCCACAAATAAGATTACGCTTACAGCGGAATGCAATTGCCATTCTGGACTAGAAGAATAACTTATCCAGCCTAGTCATTTTTAATATAGTAGCTACTATCAGTGTTTTAGGGAAAATTGCCAGAGATTACTCAATGGATAATTACTAGAGCAATAATTTTCCTTGAAAAACAGGACTTCAAATCTGCCTTTGTTTCTTTTTGGAAATTAACCCTATGGATATTCTCATTACTACATTGTGAAGTCTTTCTGAGTCTCATCAAGTATATGGTAGCTTTGGTTTTCATTTTTTTTTAGTGTTTGTGTCTGTCTTGTGGCTTCTTGTCCAAAATATCTACCTAGTTGTAAAAAATAAATTATTTTTATCTGGTTTGTGATATGCATGACTTTGTCTTGTCCCAGTCATCCACTGCTTTTACACGCATTCTTGCTCCTTTCTTTATTTAAATAGTCCAAATTTATTTCAATTCTTCTCACTGTGTCTGTTTCTCAATATGTCTTTGGCCTCAGTTATATGAAGGTAGTTGTGCCTCCTTTGACCTGTGGTTTAACTGTACTTTTCTCTCTTTGTATCTCCTTTCAGAGGTGTTACTATATTTGGACAGTCACATTAGATTGCTTCTTGTCTGACTTTATACGATTATATTTTCAGAATTTTATCTTTTTTTTAATGAAAAAAAAATGAATGAAAGGTTTTCTCCTTGATTTTATTTCTTTTCACCATTGAACTGAGGTCTTTTCATTTGTCAATAAACCTTCACTGTTTTTTCTCATTAAACACGGCAATATATTGGGTGCTTGTTATCTTCACCTAAAATAAATTTATTTCTACATTGTCATAATCTGCTTTCCTGGATTTATTACAGGGTGAGGTTTTGAGCTAGGCTGCTGCTGTCTTACTGTTTCCATTGTATAATTATATAAATATGTTATCTATCAACAGTAAAATACCTACTACCACCACCAACTGCAATTCTCCAGCATTTTTTCTACTCATTAATGGCAAAAGAAGGCCACTACCTGTGGAAGATCTAATTTTTCTCATTGATTAGGTAACTTAGAATTAGTTACCTAATCAGTTTTGTGAAAACTTTGACACAACATTTGTCTTTTATGAAAGGTGAACTAGAAAAGTATTGGCTGATGAACCTAACTCTGATCCTTGGAAAGATCTGATAATAAAGATAATGCAATTTGTTAAAACCCGGAGTGTAAATCGTGTGATAAATAAATTCAATAAGACAATTAAAAAGGTTAGCAACAGAATGAAACCTGCAGGTATATTTTTAAGATCTGGTGTTCAGTTTAATATTATTTTCTTCTTTGTCAAAGCAGCTGGCTTTACTGTGGAAACAAGATTTGACTTGTGTTGACTTCATACCAAGACTTAGAGTACTCTGCCAGACACTCCTTAGATACCTAAAACACAATGAGTTAGAAATCAGTTATTCTCTGAGTGATTGTCATGTCTTGAGGTGCTTTTGGTGATCTGTCCCAGATATTGGGTAAACAGATATTGCCATTAGTTATTTCAGTCACTGATCAGAAAATGTTTAAAAGGCAGTCAAGCATTCAAAAACAGCCCCGTGATGACCGACTTAAAAAAAATTTTTTTTTTTTTTTGGTACTTCACTGGTGGGGTTATAAGGAATAGGGGAAATAACAATGGTGTTTTCTGGGGAGGATACCCACTCAGCTGGAGGACATGCTCCCTTTTGGTGAAAGAATAGTACAGAGAGTCACAAGGAGAGCAAAAAAGACAATGTGTTTGGACAATGCTGCCCCAAGCAAAAAATGTGTCTTGTGAGGGAACAGGGATGATCTCTCAAGTTGTCTGCAGAGCAGGACAGGAGGAGGTTAACATGTTCTGCAAAAGATTAATTATATTTTATAGCAGGATACACTCTATAATTTTAGGTGGTTTTGACTTTCTGAATAGGGGTGGGTTAGACAAACTTCTCTCTGAAACTGTCTGATAGTGTGGATTTTGCATGGAAAACCAAGTTGTTATTGAAGCTGCATTTCTCTTGTATGTATATCCGTTTATTAAATTCCCTTTAGTACAGTAGTTCCTGTGAACTAGTATTTCTATGAGCCTACTGCTTTTTCAATTTCTTTTCAGTTCTTGTATGCATCACTCACCATATTAAAAGAATAAGCAGAATAGTACTTAATTATTGCAAAATTAAGCTCTTTTGCCTAAAAAGAATTGTGAACTGAGAAGCATTTACAAGAAATGTGGCACATTATTTGGCAACATAATTTCAAGTCAGTATTCTGTATATTGCATTCTCTTTAAAATAATTTGGGATTCTTCTGTAGGTGATTGTTCACCATATTTTTTATGTGGGTGTCCTGGTTTCAGCTGGGATCGAGTTAATTTTCTTCTTACTGGCATGCATAGCGCAGTGTATGGGATTCAGTATGACAATAATGTTGCTAACACAGTGATGTTTCAGTCGTTGCTGAGCAGTGCTTACACTAAATCAGAGACTTGTCAGTTCCTCCTGCTCTGCCAGCAGGGAACCTAGGCGTGCCCAAGAATCTGTGAAAGGAACACAGCTGTGACAGCTGACCCCAATGGGCCAAAGGGGTATTCCACGCCATATGACATAATGCTGGATAGTTTAACTTTTGCCCTCCCCTGCTAATTCTTCCCCAGTGAGCAAACATTTGTATGGTGCTTATCTCCCTGCCAGGTTAAACCACAGCTCTGACTAGCATTTTACATCATACTACCTTCAGTCCTGTCAGAACTAGAAGTCCTGGACTAAAATACCAAGCTGATTTTTGTTAATATTTGTCCCTGAAGAGCTCTGTGCTCCAGATGTCTTTTCCAAAGTATCTTTGCAAAGTAATACATAACGCATAAACTACACTTTAAGGTATAGACCACCTTGTTCCTAATTGGCACATGCAGATTCCATGCCCATCTGTGATCTTCATCTCCCATCAAATCAGGTTCAGCATAACAGTGATAACCCACTTGATAACAAAGATGTGTGCTGAGACATGAAATTTTCTTCAGAATATCCAGTACCCTTTCAAAAGACAGTGACACCAGGCAATTAAGAAAAAAAGCAAAGCTACATGAAAAGTTAGAAGGGACCAATCTTATAATATTAGTAATTGTTTCTCATGCTGGAAAAACTCTATCCACAGTGATGAAACAAAATTTGTTTTTCTAAAAAAATTACAGAAAATTGTCTGGAGTCACAGACAAATGTATTTGTGAATTACTGTGGGAAGTAAAACCTATGATCATTAAAAGTATTAAAAAAAAAGCCTGCGTGACTTACTGAAATAGAAGCTTTAAGCACTACTACATTAGCAGTTTTTTCCGTCATGAAGCTGTCTGTTGTCTCCTTTGAAAGCTAATGGTGCTCCACCTTGCTCAATACTGAAAGGATTTGACTTAATGCCAAGCACATTTAGGTAAAGAGAGAAATCACAAAACTCAATAAAATTCAGAATAACATGAACAAGAATTTACTTGTTGAGATAGTGAAGAACTAACTGATTTTTTTGAGACAAAAAAGGTAATTTATTTCACTTGTCAATCTTGATTACTTTTTTGCTAAAGCTGATTAAGTGTTCCTGCTTGATTATCTGAATTTGAGATGAATGGCAGACTGGTCTCTGGACGTTGACCAACATTTATCTTTAAATGACTACTCACTGCCAGGCTCTGCATAGCTCACACTATGCACTATACCTGCCCACTAAATGAATTTCCATTCATTAAGAAGCCCCATTAAAATCATTGAGGACACCTAACATAAGAAGGGTGACACAGAAGGACAAAAACTGCCTCTTACTAAATAGTGTTGATATTCATTGTCACAATGCTTTTCTGATTGACCTTCCTTCAGTGAAAGGGACAGAAACGCAGAATTACTGAAAGGCGAGTTGAAGTTTTATTCCAAAGAAAAAGGAAAAGTTTTGTAGTTAAATGATCTGTTCTTTGTAAACTGAAATTATTAAAATCTTTGCATGCTTTTGACATGTAAAATACAAGAGTAATCTGCAAATACAGATAAAGGGAGCATAAAAAATTTATTCCTGAAGGGCTTTTTTGTTGTAGCTGGGTTAAAAGACAAATACACATCATCTCTTGGGGACATGAGGAAAACTAGCTGTGCATTATTTTTCTATCCAGGTGCACAGAAGAAAGAAAAGGAATAAAAAGGAAAATGGCACTCCAGGCTCTCTGTCATGCAAATGTTTCTATAGCCAATCTCCTCTTCAATAAGCTGTTTTCCTGTCAGTTATTCCTCGTGTAAGCACGTAAGTTCCTCTCTTGTTGGTTTTTTTTTGTTTGTTTGTTTGTTTGTTGTTTTTTTTTTTTCCAGTTCCTCTTAGTAGAAAGAGTTGACTGACTCTAAAAGTGGTTGTTTTATGTATTGGAAGATTGCATTAATATTTCCTTTTATGTTGTCAGCCTTGCACACAAATGATTTTTTTCCTCTTCATCTGCTGCTTTACTGACTTTTAATCTGCGCAACTGGAAGGGACAGGATAGTGACTCAGCTGGAAGTGGAGAGTGAGTGAGTGAGTGAGTGAGTGAGTGAGTGAGTGAGTGAGTGAGAGTAAAATAAACTCCCAGGTCTTGTGCCTCTCACACTCCCTCCCACTCTTGCAGTGACACAAGCACAGGGAAGAAGACAGTGAGTGGTACAGAAGGTCACAGTCTGCGGTCAGTCACCACACCCCAGAAGCAAGGACTCTTCAAGGGCAGCCTTGTTGATCCCAACAGCTGAAAGAGAAGAGACTAAAAAAAGGACTTTATAAGCTGATAAAACATCACACACCAGGTAAGCTGAGAAATACACTTTGTGCTTAGGGAAACAGTTCACTAGTTTGAAGCACTCAACAGCTGGGATAATTTTTTGAGGCAAAAACTTCAAACAAGAGAGAATCAAATTCCATAATACTATTTCATCTCTTTTTTACCTCTTTTTTAATATTGATCAATACATTTTTCTTTAAGCTTCTCTAAATCTTCAGATAGCTGATGTTAATTTCATTTGAGCATGTTTTCACTGAGGATGCAAGGATTTCCTTTTCCAAATATGGGTTTCTACTCCACATTGAGGTGAGCAGGGCTGTCTGGATTGTGGGGTGTTTTTCAATGCAAATAATACCACTGCTCCATAGCTTTACTGGATCACCAGTGTCTCTCAAACCCCAGATACTGCTTAACTTTCAAATAATGACCAGAGGTTATTTATATTATAGCTGTATTTGGGGATAGAGTCGCATCTGAATTCACAGTATAATTTGACAGAACACAAGTGGCAGATTGAAAACCTTGTCCTTTATTTTGTGTTCCCCCATGCGATTTATATTTTACTCAAAAGAACAAAGATAGGAACTTTGAAAGCTTTTTTCCCCTCCTTTCTTTTTCAACTGTGAAGAGCAAGGTGAAATCTCACCTTGTAGGAACTTCTGTGAATGAAATAGAAAGGAGCAACATCTTTTTGTTGTTGTTGTTTTTTGTTTTGTTTTGTTTGTCTTGTTTTGGGTTTGCTTTGTTTTGTTTTGCTAGAAGTGTTTGAGCTATTGATGTTGTTCGGTTTAAATTCAAAATCAGATGACATTATCATAACTGGATTACTTACAGGATTCAGTTTTGATGTCTTTCCTAACATTTTTACTGTAAAAGCTTCATCACTATTTAATTTAGACCTTTTTTCAATACATTAGCATGCAGTCCAATGTTATTCTCTTATCTAAGTCTTGGCTATGCATTTTCTTTTGTAAACTCAACACAAGCTCATCATGCCCAAATTTCTTTTCATTTTGTTGCCATTTTTCTATGGCCTCTTCTAATTCATAGCTCTTATATAGAGGTACAAAGTAAAAGATTTTCTATAGCCTGAGGATTCTAACAAGATCAAAGCTTTAAGATTATATTTTTGGTTGTTAATCTGCTGAGAATGCATCTTAAAATATTTAAATTGTGAGAGATATTATGTGTCCTGATTTCGTATCCTAGAATAGGCCCGCAGAAATACTCTAATATCTTTTAAGTTTCTGTTAATGTTCTCTCACAATATGAGGGAGACCACAACATACTACACTTGGTAATAACCTTGCACTGTAGGTGCCTGTATTATAAATTCCTCTGTAAAAAGTTAAGTGGCCATTTTTGGGCGGGGAAAGAAACATGCAAAAATTCTATTTTCTTCTCAAGCTTTACTTCCACTGCAAACCATATAGTTTTTGTAAACAGCTTGGAAAACCTTGAAATACAGTCAAAGTTGATAATTTTGGCCTTTTCTCATCCATGTGTAATTTTAGTAGAAATTTTTTTTTATATATTATTGTCTCCCATGAGATAAGTTGCTACCTCTTGTGCACCTTGAAAAGATGTTCAAACACTTGAACATCTAATAGTAGAGCATAATGAGCAAAACCAAACAGATCCTGAAATTATGTGGCATTCATAATAAATGCCTGACAACTTGCTTAGCAGAGTAGCTGGCTTTGTCTCCGCTGACACAGAACTGTGAAGAAAAATTAGACAATTGTTGTGGTAGTTGACCATTTGCAACTGAATGACACAGTAGATTCATGCTTGTTTTGTCCTTGTGTGCTGCTTTTACAGATCAGGAAAGCCAAAAAATTACCTTAGACTGGAAGACCTGTCTATGCCATTGTGATATTTACAAGCTCCTTTGGAAGCCCTCTATGTATCCATATATGCAGATGATGATAGTATTTTGTGGAAGTTGTTGACAATGTATTGAATCAGAAAAGACACAATTAGCATGGTTAATGGCTAGAGAGGAGAGGGAAAACAAATCTGACGCTTCTAGTATGAACGAAACATTTTCCAATATAAATTGGAATAGTTCCAAAATCCAGTATAAATATGAGGGTTTCTTCCACAGAAATACTTGCTGTAGGTATATTGGTGAAATTCCATTACAGTAACTCTAAATATATCTATATATCTTTATAAAAATTTGTCTGTAAGCATACAAATATATTTTGGGGTTAATTTTCTGTCCCTTCTGATTCATACTCAAAATGCTTTTCTGTCATAAAATTTGAAAATTTCTGTACCCCAAGTCAGAGAATGGCAATGGTTTAGAAGGCACGTGAAAATTGTGATTTAAAAAACAAAACAAAACAAACCAAACCCAAAAAAACCCACCTTTTTTTCCCCTACTCTGTTGTGAAAGGTTTGTTTTCTACAACAGCTCAGTGTTTACAGCAACTGCAGACAACAAATCTGAGTGTAAAAATATGTAATGTAATATGATACTGACATGCCTTGACATTCTGCAAATGCTATTTGCATGAAAAAACGCTACCGATGTGGGTAGTGCCAAAGTACTTACTGAAATACCTGTAAGGTCTCTTAAGCCCCAGCGGTTCTGTGCGAATGCTATGCTTCCTTTGAAGTCAGGGATTAGTCACAGTGCTCTCGAGCACTCACACGAGTGCTCTCGTCGGCTACTCTGTGTACCTTGTTGCTGTTTCCAGTGGAACTCCGTATGAACTGAGTTTTTCTCCTGCAGCTATGAGGGAGGTTGGAGACCTGGCTGACGGTAACACAAACTGGGCTGGAAAACCAGAGAGACAGTTTTTTGTTCTTGGCTTCCCCTGTGTGAATTGTTGTGTGACCTTCAGTGAGTTACTGTGGTGGGCTAGCCCCGGAGTCTCTCACTGCTCCACCGCGGCACGGGGAGAAGAGGGAGTGAGGAAGCTCAGGGATCAAGGTGAAGACAGAGAGGTCACTTACCAAGTACTGTCTCGATCCAAACATTTTCAACGTGCAGTAAATTAATTCATTGTCAATTAAAGTCAGGGTAGGATGGTGAGATAAAAAGAAAAAAATTAAAACAGCATCTTTCCCCAACACCTTCACCAGGCTCAGCTTCACTCCTCTACCTCTTTTCCCCACAGGACAGTGCAGGGGGATGGGGAATTAGAGTTGCACTCTGTAACTACTTCCTTCTCACATCATTCCCCTGCTTCAGCAGGGGTTCTTCACACAGAATTCAGTCCTTCATGAACAGCTACAGCATGGGCTTATCTCCATGGGATGAAGAGCGTATCCCTGCTCTGACATGGGACACATCCTCCTTCCCCTTCATCTCCGAGCTCAGTGTCCATGATCCTGTTTTACATCTTTTCTTTTCTTTTTCTTTTTCTTTTCTTTTTCTTTTCTTTTTCTTTTCTTTTTCTTTTCTTTTTCTTTTCTTTTCTTTTCTTTTCTTTTCTTTTCTTTTCTTTTCTTTTCTTTTCTTTTCTTTTCTTTTCTTTTCTTTTCTTTTCTTTTCTTTTCTTTTCTTTTCTTTTCTTTTCTTTTCTTTTCTTTTCTTTTCTTTTCTTTTCTTTTCTTTTCTTTTCTTTTCTTTTCTTTTCTTTTCTTTTCTTTTCTTTTCTTTTCTTTTCTTTTCTTTTCTTTTCTTTTCTTTTCTTTTCTTTTCTTTTCTTTTCTTTTCTTTTCTTTTCTTTTCTTTTCTTTTCTTTTCTTTTCTTTTCTTTTCTTTTCTTTTCTTTTCTTTTCTTTTCTTTTCTTTTCTTTTCTTTTCTTTTCTTTTCTTTTCTTTTCTTTTCTTTTCTTTTCTTTTCTTTTCTTTTCTTTTCTTTTCTTTTCTTTTCTTTTCTTTTCTTTTCTTTTCTTTTCTTTTCTTTTCTTTTCTTTTCTTTTCTTTTCTTTTCTTTTCTTTTCTTTTCTTTTCTTTTCTTTTCTTTTCTTTTCTTTTCTTTTCTTTTCTTTTCTTTTCTTTTCTTTTCTTTTCTTTTCTTTTCTTTTCTTTTCTTTTCTTTTCTTTTCTTTTCTTTTCTTTTCTTTTCTTTTCTTTTCTTTTCTTTTCTTTTCTTTTCTTTTCTTTTCTTTTCTTTTCTTTTCT
>VXBN01008750.1:0-15556 GCA_013397395.1 Sinosuthora webbiana | reverse complement strand
TTTATTTATTTATTATTATTTTTTATTTGATTTGATTTTATGACACAGGTACTTCCATATCTCTGAAATGGAAGCCTTCTTATTTTTGACTGAAGTTGTTGAAATTTATAAACTTTCCTTCAGTTAGAAATATGTTAGATCTGGGGATTTTTAAAAACAAATGTGCTGCACAACATAATTTGTCAGACACAATCTTGCAGTTACAGCTTGCCTTTACCACAGCAAATTATAGTGATATTTCAGTTCCTTTTCCCCCCAGTTTTAATAACTACTTAGGTGCTTCTTGTTATAAAATTACATCCAAATGGGAGTCAGCTCCAGCACTGTGGTCTGTTGCATTCCTGCAGAGCAGCCTACAACAAACTGCTTGAGGTCTTGGCAAATATCTTTGGGCTTTGTAAGTGTAGGAAGATGTCTGTGTGTGATCATAGTCCTGTTTACTCTCTTGCATCCCTGTGTTCTGATTGGGGAATAGTACTGATCTGTGGGCATCAGGTCATGTTACTTCTAAAGGAGTGAACTGAACAGGGAGCAGATGGAAGCCTGCCTCAAGCTGCAGAACTAGTATAGAAAATACCAACATATATAACACTATGGAAATTGTGCAACACTACTGGGTCATTCTCTGGACACACTGGAAATATCTGCAACTGAGGTACTAAATGCAGGCATCTAGTGTATCAAACTCCTAATCAAGATATAACCTGTTTTTTAAATCTTGCAGCCTCTAAGAAGTCTGAGGCACAATGGAATCTTGTTGCTGCTTGAATTTAAGTCACAGATAGGATAGCCTTTTTTCTTGATAGGGACTCTTAAAACAAAAATAATCTGAGACAACTGGAGTATACAATACCATGAATTTACTCTAAATTGCTAAAATTCATCCAGAATTTGTAAACCAATATTTATTACTGCAACAACTTGGGTGTTTCTCCCAGTGGGAAAATAACCTTTTGCAGCAGAAAAGGGCTGAGATGGAAACTACTGGACTTCCTCCTATTGCAGTTCTTGGCAGCTCTTTGCAGTCTTGAAAATGTTCCTAACTGGCACCAAACACAATATGTTGGCTGGATATGAATGACCATTATGTGCCATGGCAGATGTAAATTAAAATTATGGTGGAGTAAACAACTGCCACTTAAGTATACTTTATATTATATATACAGTATTATATACACTAAAGTAGTATTTCACTTTCACCAGAGATGTTCTTGCTGCTGCTGGCTCAGAAAAATGGAATAGTCTGATCTCTGCTCTAGTAAGGTAATTTCATTACCGTAAAAACAGGCACTCTTGAGAAGAATTCCAGGCATCAAACTTCAGATCCTTCTGATCTGTGTGTCAAAACTTTCACTAACATCAAAGAATCCCAGATGCCCTTGTTGGAACCTACTGAATTTAATACTAATCTCTCTTTGGAGGAATTATTCCCTGTGCTTCTTGCCCAGTCAGATCATCATGTTCTGTTTATTTCTTTTTTCCGACTTTTCACATCCGGCAGCTGAATTTCAAAACCCTTATATGTACTTCTTTTCCTCTGTATCAATCAGCTAATAATTTTTCAGATCACCTTTTGACAAAAAAATTCTGCTTCTATTGTAAGCATGTTTTCCTCTAATTTTTTATTTTGCTCATCATTGACAAAGCTTTCCCATAGGCTTTAGGAAAGCATTTTTGAGTGTTATTTTATCTAGTGTGTTGACTGAATTGTTGTGTCAGTTTTGGCACAAAAGTTGAAAAATTACATTTAAAGTTGACGTGTAGGTGAGGTGCAGTTGGAAGGGAAACAATCTGAAGTAGTGCAAAAACAATGCAGGAGAAAGTAACAGACTTGACTGAGGCACTTTGCAGATCTTTTGAGGTTAGGTCTTGGCATGTACAGGGGCACCACTGTCACAGCTAAAAAACCTCAACTCTGATAAAATATTTGTATTATTTTATACTGCCATCTTTGAAAGAAACTGAGATAAAAATATTTTTTGTCACATTGATGGACGTTGCATGGAGCAATCATTAATGCTGCTGACAAGTGCTTTTCAGGAAGTAGTATCAACAGCAATTTTCTGACTTCTCTCTGCCTCTCCATAGGGAGTATTTTTCATATCAGTTTTGTACACTCATCAGATGAACAGGCTATTGGTTTCAGTAATCTTCTGCAGCAGCTTCCATAACTCTAGTGCCCTATGCCTAATATTTGTCATAATAACTGAGCTTATTTCATAGAAGTCTCTTAAGCAGTAAAGGAGGAAGGACAAAATCTCTCCCTCCGTCCTTAAGATTCAAAAGTTTTCTTTGAGACAATGCCATTGGAGATCTAAGTAGTAACTCTGAATGATTAAATTAAAGGTAAGTCTCAAATTATTTTTTACAGTCTACTTAATAGTGATGAATCTGAATATAACTAGGAAGATTTATCTCTCTTTAACACCGTGTTCTTCAAACCTGATGTTAAAAATAAAATAAAGTGTTTATCTATACCCTTTTTTGTTATTGTGCGTATTGGGGCGGTCTTCTCTGGATAGAGAAAGGAGCAAAGTTACCTCTATGGCAACTCTAAACAGTGTGAGCCACTCAGAGTCTGAGGGTATCCTGAAACCAAAGTCACTTGGTATTCTTCTGGACTTGCACTGAGAGATAAGATAAAATTTCCATTGATTTTTGGTTTGGATCTTATCTTTCCAGTTAATTTCCAGGTGCAAATGATGAAGTCCCAGTCTGTAAGCTGGCTTCAATTATATGAGTAATGTCATTAGAAGTTAGTGTTGGATTTGCTAAAGTCTGAAGAGACATCTTTTCTCCATTCTCAGTCATTTCTCATTTTATTTCTCATTTCATTTCTCATTTTATTTCTGTATGCAATGACTGTGTATATTTGCCAGTAGGAAAGTTTCTGTTAAAGGGCCTGGCATCTAAACATGAAGTGTGATAGGCATTTCTACAAAGGAATTTTTACTTCTCATTACATTCATAGAGTGCTAACTGGTTTTTAATTTTTTTAAAAGAATATTTCCCTTCTTGAAAAAAGAAAAGAGAGATACCTCTGAGGCATTTAATAAAAGAAACTTGTACTTCAGGATGAATCCAAGTACAAGTCACTTTCCTGATTAGAGTTTACAGAACAAAGATGAGAAAATTTACAAGATGATCTCAAATGTATTTTGTTCAGGAGCCTCTTTCCTGCCATGTGAAACCTTTTCCCAGTCATGATAATTTTGCAGCCTTCTGGTTTTTGTTACTTAAGGGTGGTCCACCTGCCCCACTTTTCCTGCTTGACATGACCCTGAACTATTTCCTGTGGAGCACTAGCCAAACTGAATGCCTGACATTGCTAAAGAAAAACCTATGATAAAGGATTGGTGGTAAGTAATAAGAGGGAGTTTTAGATGAACTAAAAAAGAATCAACTACAGGGAAGTAAAGTATGTGGAAAGCTGTCTACTTGAGGATGACAGTGAGGTTTCTGATGTCATCAGTTCATTTTGTGACTTTGGACAGTACAGTGGATTAGGCTTGGCAGTACCCCACGGAAACAATACTCCCATTTCCAGAGTAGGGCACTATTTATTCTCCAATAAGAGTGAAGAAGCAGGACGCTCTCACATGTCTCTACATTTCAAATAAGGAAATAGTGTAGGCTTTCCCTTTTGTGAAATATTTTTCAGCCCTTTGAATAGAGTGGGAAACTGTGAATTTCAAACAGCTACATCTGTCTTTGTAAGCCTTTTCTATCAGCAGATAAATACATTTCTGGCTGCATGCAAAGCAGTGTTGCTTGCCACATTAACTAGAAGAATTTATATGTAAAGATTAGTATCTTATTATATTAAGATTGATAACCAGGTAATCTTCTGTATATATATGCTAAAATATCATGATTTTAGTTGACAATCTTCCATTAAAAACTGGAGATACTTTTAACATAGCATCTACTGTTGTAATAACAGGTGGTGAAAAGAGATACATGAGAAACAGTGGGGACCTATCAGTTTGCTTAGACTGTCTTGTCTTTCCTTTACAGGCCTCAAAGGAGTTGTTGATGAGAAGCAACTGTGCTGATCCTCACCTACTGAGGCAGTGATAACACACCATCTAGGTGGGAACAAATCTTCTTCCTTCATGATATTCACACTACCCCACAATGCATTTCTTTCAGGGGACTTCAGGAGAAAACAAGAATTAAAGAAACTTACTGGAACACATAGTCCAATTTGCTGCATTCACAGATAGTTATTTCTGTAATCCCTTTAAAAACATGATCAAGCTCCGTATTTGAACTGGCTAAAAATTGTGATAAGAGCAACTTCTGGGATGCTTTCAGATTCTGACTCCTTTTTGAGTTATGTATCTTTTTCTTATTTACAATCTAAATGATTCATAGTCAATTTATCCTGCTCTTCCTCTCCCACCCCTTGCCTTGAGGTTGAGGCAAAACAGTGCTCTTGAGTTGTTCACTGACAATTTCCTCTAATATTTCCATCTTTCACTGTTATTGCTAACTGTAACTGCATGGAGAACTATTCCTTCTGCAAGGAAGCTCTGTTAATGAATTGGGTTTTAAAAGCTCTGAGCACTTCCCAGAGGAATAGAAAAACTGCTTAAGGTCAAGGAGAACATTCTCAGTGCTGTAGTTACGCTATCAGGATTGCAGTTGTTTGCGGTCGTGTTACACTTCAGCTCAATCTGTGCTCCTAAGCAATGTGACTTAGCAGCTAACAAGGCTGTTGCCATGGTGCTGGTGTTGGCACGCTGACATTTTTTGAAGGCAGTGAAGTTGTCTCAAAGAAGCACTAGTCTCATCCTCTGACCTGAGAATCCATCAGTGGCTGGAAGGCACTGGGTCAGTCGGTGGAAAACATTTAACTTCCCAGCGTCATCCAGAAGGAATATGGCTGCTCTAGTCTGAGCCTGCTCCTTGGCATGAACCAATGTATGTGAAGGCAATTGGTAAACTCTTTTTGAAAACACACTCCCCATCTGGCCTACAATGCTAATGAACCTCCTCATTGTGGAAGACTGACAGGGATGTTCCTAACTCTGGAACTCCTGTGCTGCAGGTTTGAGGTGATGGTACTATATTTCTGTAAGTGAAACACCCAGGCATGCAAGGTTTAGATATAAGTCTAGGGACATATTAGTATTTCTTTGAGCATAAAATGGAACTGTTAAACTGTGCCTGTTGGTTTCTCCCTCAGCCTTGAGTTTGTATTTGATGTTTTTTAAGGGGACTATTGATAAAATTGATTCTCTGTGGATTTTTTTCCTTATTCATTTTGATTTTGGTTCATTTTTGTTTGGGTTTTTCTTTGGGGGGTGGGGGGAGTGGGGGCGACATCCCCCTCGGGCTGTGTTGTGACCTACTGAGTTTATAATTAGAGGCAAACCAAAATAGCACCACCAGAGAGTGCAGCAGTGATCTCATTAAAAAGTCAACATTTGCTAATAGAGAAAAACTGATGTTGAAAATGCCTTTAGGTGGAAATTCTTGACAAGTTAGTCCATTATAATGATCACTTACATACCTATTAAGGTTGCATTTCTTTTTGAGAATTCATCAGTTTATTGTAGAAATGCTGACTAAAGATCTCATTTCTTTTCTAATGTGTCATCTAGAAGTGGACTAAGATGCCATTATCTGCCACAGAAGCAGCAAAATAAAGGGCTTATAAGTTTTGAACTCTTTCTGACACCACAATTAGTACTGCTGCAGTTTAACCATCAACTAAAATGCCATAATTTGCTACTGAAACAGAAAAGTGAAGGGCTTGTAAGTCATGAACTTTTTACCACTAGTATTGCTGCAGATTAACTGTCTAATACCTACTTTAGGTTGGTTATTGGGCATCCTGTTTTAAATAAATTTAAAAAAAATATTTAAAACAGGGAAAAATAACCACCTGGGAAGTGAGGTTTAATGAAAACTTACTCTATTTCAAGTATTTGCAAAAAAGGAGAAGAGAGTTTATCTTGGCTTCATGCAGATCTCAAGGCACCTGAAAACCTTTTGGTGAGAATGACAAGCTGTAATATCCAGCCTCCTCAGGTAGCTGATTCAAGGCACTGTTCTTAGCTACAAGTCTGCAGTGAGCAGAATAGTTGATGAAGTAACTGTAAAACCAACTCAAAGTTTCAGATTAGGTTTAATAAAAGTGTAGAAACTCCTCTGAGCTGTTTGTAGTTTCCATGAAAGATGGGTATAAGTGTTCATGGGACTGACTGTGGCTGCCAAACCCAGCAAGACCTTTCACTTTAAGTGTATAAACAGTGTATATATTCATAGAAGCTGAACTGCACAGTCTTTATCATGCCCCAGGTTGGATATCTGAATTGAGCACTTTGTGAGACAGAGATTTAATAGAGCAGGGGGAGAAGTATGGCACATGGTCAAGGTTATCAGGAAAAGGCAGTGAACTAAGGGCTGGAATGAAAGATCAGTAAAAGGACAGGATTGTAGAGAAGAAATAACATCTCAGACAGCCTTGGAATAAAAGGTCTTTGGAGGGTAATAAAAAATGGACTGGAAGCACCAGAGGAGAGGATGTAGAATGAGATGCACAAACCTGGCTCTTACCTCTTTGATTCCTCATGCAGAATGGTCTGTATAAGAAAACAATATCCTGTTGTATGATTTAAATCTATCAGGAAGTTATAGAATCACAGAACAGTTTAGCTTGGAAGGGAGCTTTAAAGGTCGTCTCATCCAAACATTCTGTCATGGGCAGGGACACCTACCACTAGACTAAGTTGCTACAAGGCCTGTCCAACCTGATCTTGAACACTTCTAGGGATGGGAAACCCACACATTGCTCTTTGTGCAACCTTTTTTCAGTGCTTAAGCATCCTCATAATAAAAATATATATCCATGTATCCAATCTCAATCTATCCTCTTTCAGCTGAATATCACTGATCGTTGTCCTGTCTCTAAAGGACTTGGTAGAAGGCTTATTTTCACCTTTCATTTAAGCCCTCTTTATACAGTGAGAGGAGGCAACACAAGGTCTCCCCAGAGCCTTATCTTGTCTAGGAACAACTCCAACACTCTCAGCCTCGCAAGGGGATTTCGGCCCTCTGATAATTTTCATGGACCTCCTCTGGACCTGACCAAACAGATCGACCTCTTTCTTGTCTCTCCTAAATGGACGTCCTCTAGAGGGATGCCAAGAAGGAGGCAAGAGTTTCCTTGTGGGAAAGAGATAACCAAACCTTCAGTTACAATAATATTGTGCCTGAGTGAGTGGAACAAAGCTAGCTGAACTTATAAACCAAATAAACCAAATTTCTGTAACAGAAATTCTGTGAAAGCATCTGCCATATCACAGTAGAAGAAATCAAATAAAAAATTCATGTAAATTTTGATTATCCAAAATGGGTTTATTAATTCTTTGTGTGAAAGAATAACCTCTATTATTCATTAAATAGGAATACTAGAAATTCTAGGTGTTTCTTTCTAATTAAGAAAATCTTTGTGGTAAAGTGCGTAAATGACTCAAATACATGGGAAGTCTTAAGAATATGAAAAGAGAGTTTTAGGTGATTGAAGAAGTGACATGTAGATAGGAAAAATACTTCCTTTCTTTAATTAATGTGCACTGAATTCTTGATCTTGAATCTTTCGCAGACTCAGAAGTTCAATGTGAATGCAAGCCAATCATCACTTTTTTACAAATATAGAATCAATGTTTAGTCACCAGTTGTCTTAGAAATGTTTGCTTAAGTTGTAGCACTTTGCCCAGTCATTTGAAGTATTTGAGCTACTTATTTGAGGTGTCAGGTCCATGTAGTACCTGTTCAAAAAGTCTGAATGTTGGTAGGGTTGGTTTTCTTTTTTTTTTTTCATTGTGTGTTAATTTTTGTTGCTGTTGGTTTTGTCTTCATTTTTGGTTTACTCTGGGTGCTATGTGGGGGATTGGGAAGTTTCTGCACTACTTCCATCTTGCTTTCTGTAACCACTGGCTAGCTCTAGCACCTTCCTCTAAGCAGGAGATAGAAGAGGACTCTCTTACGTGTTAAGCACTTGGTTACATATTCCTTTTGATCATTGAGGTAAATGCACGATGTGTACCAGAATTCCCTCACTTTAGGATGAAATAAAATCTGTTTTCCTATCCGCTTCCTATGGATTCAAACTAGAGAGTTCAGCACTAGAAATACACAATACAGTAGTTTGGGTAAGAAAATAAAGATTTTTAAGGAGGGTACTGCTATAAATGTTTACCATGTCCATTGTATCTGTTATGCCTCTGGACCACAGCAGATTTCATTGAGGAATTTCCAAGTTGAAGAGTTTTACAATGATATGGTTTTAGAGTGCTTGTTTTAGCAGATCAATAAAAAGTGCTGAAGAGGTTATTTCTGAAAAATTTTCTGTCACTAAGAATCCCATGTCTGTTGTGGACCAAATCAGCTCTGCTATCACGGGAAAAGGCAGTTCCCTCTCTGTCCACTTTCTTTTCCTTCTTGGCCCCCATAT
This sequence comes from Sinosuthora webbiana, assembly GCA_013397395.1. NCBI lineage: Eukaryota > Metazoa > Chordata > Aves > Passeriformes > Sylviidae > Sinosuthora > Sinosuthora webbiana. The sequence goes on along the minus strand of VXBN01008750.1, from coordinate 7,089 downwards.
CACCCTAACTAGTCCCCTCCCCATACCATAGGATCTCCCTGTAAGATAGGGATCCAGCTCTGAGAGAGCTTTACTTCGCAGTGTCTGGTCCAGGGCCATGATCTGGGAGCCTGCTGTGCAGCTGACTCTGTTGGGACCTACTCTCTCACTTTGTCACTGTTACGATGTGCCCAAATCAAGCTATTTCTCTGTCTGCTTTACTCCCACCAGACCTGACAAAATGAACTAGCTGAGTCTGTTTATCATATGAAGGCTCTTCTCTCCCTCTTTCCAAAGGTGTTAAATATGAAAACTAGTGTCAGTTTCAGTGCCTCTGAAAAACCCAGGCATTCTGACTCTCAGTATTGCAAACCTTCAGCTTGCTGTCCACTCTGACGGCACATAAAGGGTGCATTCCCAGAAGCTTGGTTGGAGGAAAACTCAGTTAACAGTTGCTCCTTATGTTATTGAAAGGTTCCTGTCTTCCTGCTTGTATATATTTCTGAGATAAAACTCCTCCGATGCAGACTTCAAGGGTTGATGTGGACGACAGAAAGGGATATCCCCAGTGAATGAGTTGGGGCTCTTCATTGGAGTTATTGTCAGGCCCAGAGGGTGTTTGTGACAAGTAGCTGTGCTGGCTGCACAGAAGGCTTGTGACACAGCAGGACACCTGAGCACCCTGGCTGGGGCAGTGGGATGGTCCTGGGTGATCCCCAGGGACCCCCACTGCTCCTACCAGCCCTCCAGCCTCCACTAAGTTGTGATGTTACTGCTCAGTCTCACCCAGATCTAATTTTGTTGTAGCACAATTAGAGAATTTCACTGGGGTGGTTGGAAGAACATATAAAAATTGTCTAAGCAAACACCAAAAAATGTGCATAATCCCAAAGACAGAATTAACCCCATGTGACTAAGAAATGTATATAAATAAAATTACAAACATCTAGAACTTTTAGTAAACTAGAAATCAATACTGACTTTTTATTACTAGGATTTCATCTCTTGCTATCATTGTAAGACACTTTAATAACAAAACCAGGTCATACTTGTAACATTTTATATGAATTGTGGTGGTATTGCAAAGTCTGACATTACTCTGAAAAGAAAACAGTTTCTTACAAGTCATTTCTTCCTTCTTTTCCCACTTAATCCACTCTAATTTATATCTGAAAGCTTGAAGTACTAGCATAATCTGAAATCTCAAAAAATTTAGAGGAACTTTAGAAAGCTTGTTTTACTGCTTGGAATGTTTACAAATCAAAGTCCAAAGAACAACTTTAGGTATTTTACAGTTTACAGTGGAAGTCATGACTCTCAAAATTCTTTCAAAGTCAATTTTTCATACTGAATAAATTGCCAATCTTTGATGCTCTGACACACTATAAAAGTGAAGGGAAGACAAAATCTGTTGGACATGCTATAGAAATCAAAACCTATTTTAGAGGCTTCTGTGTATCAGCATTGGACATGCTATAGAAAGAAATACCTATTTTAGAGGCTTCTGTGCATCAGCATTTCAGAAACCATTTCTATGATGCACCATCACACACTACAAATCAAAAGTTATCACTGATAATCTTTTATTAGGCAATTTCCATTTCAAAGAGTTGGTGTTAATTTTTCATCTTCTTCTTATCCCACCCCTATATCCTTCACAGAAAAAAATTAAAGGACATTTATTTTGAAACAAAAGATAAGGTGACCCAGTTTTACTTTGAATAAGACACTTTCATATACAAGTAGTCAGATGGATAAAAATTTACTCTACAAATGAATAAAAAACCCTCTTAATCTTTTAAAAAAGTAACTCTATTTTCATACATTAATTTTAGAGTCCTGGAAGCAATGGAATGTTTTGCTCCAATGTGCTACATAAAATGTGAAAGAACATGCAATCTCCACAAATATTTCTGGTTGTGGGGCAGATTTTGGTCTCATTTATTTTTACAGCAGTGCATTCTGCTCTTCTTTGTGGAGTTTCCTCCAGCTTAAATTTTGTACCATATACCAGAAGTAAACTCTAAAACCTTCACAAAATCTCATAATATCCTATAGTGATGTCTTTTCTTCACTAGGAGGGCTATGCTTTAAAAAAGGATTTATATGCTTAGCTTTTTTTAGAAGCCTCTAAGCCCAAAATTAGATATTCAAAAGTTTTCTGCTCAGTTTTATCTTGGTCTTCAGGCTCTGAAGGCTTTATCATTCTTCAGCCTCTGAACTTCTCTGCAGACAGCATTCAGCATGTATCCCTCCCTTGCTTAAACACCTTTGGATGCTTCTTAAATTAGTCTCTTCAAAAACAATCATAAAGGAAGCTAGTAGCCTTCTCTCCTCAAGCAGCTCAATGGGAATAGTTTTTCATTTACCCATTAAGTGATTTTGACCTCACACCTTCTACCATGGTGCTTTGCATCCTAACTTACAATGTACTCTCTGGCAGGATTGTTATGGTTCACTTCTGTGAAGCTATTCCCCTCAATCCCCAGCCTGCAGCAAGCAAAACTTGCTTCAGAGTTTTGGAGTAACTTTTGTGACAGCAGTTTTGTGTACATGAGTGCACAAACAAAGACTCATTGGGCTTGGACAGGTGTCTGAGATCCTTCCAAAGGATGCGTTCAAATTTCAAATTTCAACTAATTGCTGGTACTCCTGCTTTTACTCTAGTTGATATTCCTTCTGTTTAGATCATGGTTATTTCAGCCTTCGTTGCCTTAAGCTTCATTAGTGACTTGTTCTATTGGAGTCTTTGCTAGTCTTCACTTAGCAGAGTTACTTAGCAATAGGTAGGTCCTTTGTCACTCTTTTGGTTGCTGTCAGACACGTCTGTGAGAAACTGAAGATGAGGCTTTGTTACGCTAGCTCTGAACAATAAAGAGTCAAAATAAACTGCCCCAAAAAGTGTGGAAAGAGAGACAGCTCACAAGCAGTTTTTGTATTGGCTGCTGACAGCTCAGGTCACTTTTGCTGTGTGTGGTTTCTCTTGGTTGGATTTGCCATCTGGCCTATCTCTCTTTTTCACCCTGTGAAACACTGTGGGTGCTTGTGCACTTGTGTCAGGTGGCACCATCTAATCTTGGCTCTGACTAGGTGAGAGACCCGTGGTGACATTCTCTGACTTACAGCTGTGATTTTTTACTTTATTCCTCACAGGGCAGCAGTTGCCACTTTAGCTGCTTCTATAATTTCTCACCCACCAGACTGTTGTTCTGCCGCTGCAAAATATGATGGACATTTCTCCTTGAACTCATTCCTCATAAAGGGCAATGTAGAAACACGCTGCTGGGTCAGATATGTGGACGTGACAGTCTCCAGCATGCAGTGTCAGGGAACTGAAGTATTTTATAGTCCATTCATAGAGTAGTAAGGCCACAGTAAGTACCTCGGCAGACTCAGGACAAGTCCATCTGCAGATTCAGCTCATTTCATCCAGCAATTTTCAAAAAAGATTACATTTAAAATAACAGCTCAGAAGTGTTGCTTTTCTTTATTTAAAATGTACAAATTGGAACAGCTGATCCCTGTGACAGCAATTATCATGATAGTATGATGTAGTTGATACACAGACCATACAGCAGAAAATGAGGACCTACAGATTAAGGTGTTCAGTGGGAGAGTGTAGTGCAAATGCTGATTGAAGCTGATTTGTTGGGAAGATTCTTTTGGTTTTTTGTTTATAAGTAAATGAGTTGCATTAAGACAAATCAAAAGGAAGCAGCTGTTCTGTGTTTGTGTACCAATTCTTAAATGGTATTGGAAAGTAACAGAAGAGAACTGAATGATAAAACAGGGACATTTTACGAAGTCATTATTTGGTTTCTCAGGAAAAAATTGCTTAGGAAAAACTGTTTAAGCCAGAAATCATGTACTTGTTTCTACAATTTGGAAGCTGAACTGTGGTGTTACTACTTAGTACTCTCCCCTTATTTTATGTGACTGGGCGAATTCAAGTCACAACTGTCTCTGTAGTCAAAGGCTTGAATTGCACCAGGATAGGTAGCTGGGATGAGTTTCTCTGTTAATTTGAATCTATTTTCAGAGCAAGTCACAGCATTTTCACTAGAACAATAGAGAGACTAGAGAACAATGAGGCTAGAGGACTTTTATCATCTATCATCTTACAGAGAGTCAAATACTGAAGCACATGTATGTGGCCCCTGAGTACCACTTCTTACTTCTTGTACTATTGAGAGGGCAGCCAACAGTTTTCCTTGCTTTGCCCAAGTCCTTTCACTTTTTCTTTCCCTGAGGAAGGCTTTGTAGACCATCTTTCAGTCTATTCCTTTGTCTCCTTAGGTACCTTCTCCTGAAATTCATGCAGTGAAATGCAGTCTGTCTAGTGGGTCTCTTAACTGGGAAAAAATTACAGTGGTTAAAAAACTTGAAGCTACACCTCAAGTGACTGAAAACAGCACATGCCACCAAAAGATTGGTTGGTGTCTAGTTTCTGCCTCCACTAGGTGTGCAGCCACCCATTATTACCATCCGCACACATCAAAGAAATTTTCCCTGCTCTGGAAAATTACTACAGAATAACTTCAGGAAATGTGCAGATGCAACAAGATGTAAATCAAAAGTGAAATAAAATTGGCTGGTAAAATAAGCAATGGTCAAAGCATACCATCTGCTTTTTTTGCAGAGCCTACAAATCACTAAACAATGGCTGGAGTGAGTTTAAAAGCATTTGAGGAAAAAAAATGCTGCTGTGGTTTCTGAGCATACGTGAAAGAATGGATTCCAATTGTATCTGCATATTTTCCAATAATTCACAGGGTATTACAATTCAAGGCTATCTTATTCAAAAGTATTTCTATTTCTGAACTAAATTTCTGATGGCCAAAGCAGCAGCTATGTTTACAATTCAGAGGCACAGCTCTGCTGTCAAAGCTCCAGGAAAACCATCTGTATTGGAAAACTTTCTATGAGCCAATGGCAATTTCTTTCTTTTCTGAATGAGTATAACTCAAAACTGCTGTGACTTGTGATTTTGCCATGTTTCCTCAAAACACATGGAAAAATTGCTACCTTCAAAAATGTGATCATATGTTAAATCGAAATGTTTTCTGAGAGCCACATCTTTGGAAATTTATCCCCACAGGAGTAATATTCCTCTGCTTCTTCTGGCAGCTTCACTGAAAGTAGACTTTGAACTGCATAAAGAATCAGTACTGCCCTTTGCTAAAGAAATGTTACCTTTTTTTCCCTCTAGCAAGGGATTTGATAATATAAGAGGCACTATGAAGCACATCCCAAATATACTAATGACCCAAGACTTGGATGCAAAATATAACTCTCTAGTTCCACATCACATACTTCAGTGAAATTGTCACTCTCTTTATTGACACTTGTCACATTATCAAGAGGATACCAAAATCTACTGCATACAGTCTCCATTTTATGCTATCCACTCTCTCTGAACTGTGAACCTTGTGTCAAATACAATTCCTTCTCCCAAATATCACCTTGCCTTGAAGTATTATACCATGAACATCAGAAAATTGTAGTTCTGCCAAATTGTTATTGTCACTAAGAGCAAAACAATAGTATTGTCTTATATTTTAAAATAGGACTGGTTTTGATTACTGATGAACTTCTTTTTTCATGCATTAAACTAAGTTACAAACAATAGGAACTAGAACCCAAAGTAAAAGTATGCTTTCCTGTGGTTTCCCTGCTGACACTAAAGGTACTTCTGAGATGAGGTGATTCCGTTCATCTCCACTACTTGTCTCATACCCTCTTTTAGGTGTATTTCATCAGTTATGTGGGAGAAAAACCCTCCACATTTGCTTATTTTCTAGGTTTTTCTAAATGTAAGATTGCATAGTCAAAATACTTGAAAGCTGCTATATATCCCGTGGACAGCATTGTAACACAGGGAAGCAGAAATGTTAAAGAGTTAGGACTTCCAGCCTGGAAGGCCAAGGTGATTTATCTAAGCTTTGTCAAGTCCTATATCTTCAGGCCAGATTACACTATGTATTGCAGCTGACAATCATCAAGGGACCAATTCACGTTCTTCCCCATCTGCTTTAGCAGTGTGTGAACAAATATTTGGGTGTTCAGTAATCTCTTGTGAGTTTTTTCTTGTTTGGCAGGTTTTACTGTTGAACGAGGTCTCGAGGGATCATCTGCTTATGTTTCCAAGTAGCTAGCAGGTGTAGTCTGTGGATGACCTGCCCTTATCCCATGAAGAACCCTGTATTTTGTTATTTCTGATGTGGTCTAATGAGACACAAGAGTCTTACATTTCTGTTACAACTGTTCATTATTCATCATAGAGCGTGCAGTTAAAACAAATACATATTTTCTTACACTTGCATACCCCAAAAGGGCCACCATTACCATGCTTTACTATTATGTTTTATTGCAGCATACCTCAGATGATGATTTGAGACTTTCAGGGGGAGTAAAAAAAGGTCATTCATGTGGAGGATGTTGCAGATATTGTAACAAATTTGAGGCCATAAAAGGTGAATAAAATTTCCAGTGATTTTTTTTTCCTATATGATTCCTAAAATCTAGGATATATGTGAAGTGTAAACATAGTAGTTTTTCATGGNTATTATATTATATTATATTATATTATATTATTTACATATTTATTTTTGCTAATGTTATGAGAGAGGAGAAAATGTTTGTGAAGGTGAATGGCTTCTTTGCAATCTCTTCCTTAGTGAATTGGAAAAATCATGGAAGTGCACTTGGACAGGCTGGTCCAGTTTTTACCTCTAGCTTTTAAAAACATAACTTATTTCTCTCACCATTAAGAAATCACCTGCATTTTTTCATGATCTTCATGCAATGAAACACTAGCATTGCTGTTTTTCCAAGGATGCAGTTGTTAAACAAACTTGGCATTCAGTGGTGACCACTTAAGTAAAATTAACCATGGTTTAGAGGTGTTATGTGACAACATGACTGCAGTCAAGTTCCTCCACTTCCAGCTGGACATTTAGGTGTAAGATATGCCTAAAAGGGTTTCAGCAGATGGTCATAGCTCCAGAAGGACATTGGGAAACATCTTATTTGCAGGGTCCATGTACAGACACTAATGCTGTGGTATGTGTACATAGTAATATGGCTCCCTGTAGCTGTTAAGGGACACGA
>VXBN01008749.1:227807-247864 GCA_013397395.1 Sinosuthora webbiana | reverse complement strand
GGAGCTACCTGGGCCTTGCCACCTGGCCAATTTGCATATTAATTCTTTGGTTGCCATGTTTTCCGGTAACCTCATCACGAAGCAAACCAGAAGAAGAGGATCAAGAGGATGCCATCAGCATCCATAAAGTGGTAGTATTTTCTAGTTAATCTATCACGTTTGTTCTCTCTCTTTCTTGCTCATTTCCTCACATTTACTGTTAAAGAAAATCTATACAGTTGTCTTCAGCATATGGTCTCATTTTCACCTTAATTCCATCAGAGACATCTCTCTTAGAATTTTAATAACCAGATTGTTACAGTGATGAATCTGTAACACAAAAGATGGTATCCCCCAGCTCCTGTGGTTTTTTTTCTTTTTTTTTTTTTTTTTCATTTCTCTTCCTGTATTTTTCAGTGTAACGATTTGAGTTGTGAGTAATCCTGTTTGATTCCTAACTGACTTTTTTTTAAAATTTTCACTTTGATTTTCATGGACTTTTTATGAACTCACAAAAAAAGATTTGCTGCAAAAAATATAGTTGTGCAAATCAATCCTCAGTCTAGTGGGAAATGATGAATTTTCATTTTCGCTTTGAAAACTGGCAGATTCTGCCTTGAGGAAGCAGCATAAATGCGCATATTTTCTTACAGAAGTCCATTTTGAAGATGTTTACATACTTGCCAGAGATGATATGGGCTTAAGTTTAAAAGCACACCCATAATTTTGACCTAACAATGTAGAAATGTTTCTTGTTGTAGATGCTGTTATTCTGGAGTAAGCATTTTACTGAAGAAAACAACACAGCGGAAAAAGAGAACTGCAATACATGTGGTCTAGCAATTTTCTTTTATATTTTGCCACAACATGGCTTCTCCTTTAGGTGAAAGGAACAAAGTTTTATCTAATTACTTCAACTACTGTGACTCCCTGGTGTTAACAAGATATATAAAATAAAGATGGGATATTTCCCAGTGATTGTATTTTCTCTCTGCCCAGATCTCCTCTCCATGCAAGTAGAAACAAGATCTTTGTACGGAGCAATCTGTGCTTTGTGTCCTATATAAATTCAATAACATAAAAACAGTACGTATTAAACACAGAAAAATATTCTCCACCAAAGAGCCTGCAAATGGCACTATCCCTATATTAAAAACACTTCCCCTTTCTGCATAAAACCATCCCTTCAATTCAACAAATGGTATGAGGGAAAGAAAACCATTTTGTTACAATTCACTTAATGTGTTCACCAAACATGCAAACACTGTATTAGTAGTTAAACTTTGGGATTTCTCATTCATTGTCAGAAGTCAAAAGTCAAAGTTTGGAACTCCAGAACCTCATTCACCCTTCTGTCTTTGCTTATATGCATATTATAGATAAAACTTTACATATTCTATTATGCTCGATAATATTTTCCAGTTTTCTCATTTGTGCTCTGATGACCAGAGTCCTGTGTGTGCATTAGTAATCAATCTCATGGCTTTGGAAAGACAATGCAATTCAGGAAAAGGCAGTGATGTGGACTGTAAGTCAGTCTCATCAAATGGAGTTTAAATGCAGTGAAGGAAATGATGCATATGGGGAGCTTGCTATCAAAAATTTGATTTTTGGATGACAAACCTGTACCATTCCAGCTCTGCACTGTTTGTTTGATGGATCATCTAAGCTGCAAAATACTTCCTTACTCTGATAAAACGTATGCATATTCTAGATAGGTTGTTTGGGGAATGAGGCCCCAGATCCCACAGAAATGCAAGAACAATTGATTAACCAAAGAAAAGCAATATCACTTTTTTTTTTTTTTTCTTCCAGAAAAAAATACAAGTAATTGCATGCAATATTTTTAACTGGTGAAATACTTCTACTTATATTAAATTATATTTATACTGAAGATATAGTATGTCAATTATATATATTAGTTATATATTAGTTGAAAAGTAACTTTTCAACTAATACTGTCTAATCATTGGTTACTGCAAAATTACTAACAGCCACTGACGTCTGAGAGAATTTATTAACAGATTTTCCAGAGAAAATCCTGTTCCTTTTCTGATCTTTCCCTATACTTAATTAATTTCTCTATTTTTACATTTTACAGAGGAATATAGCTTACACTGTTTGATTAAATATCAATTCAGTTATGGAATAAGCTAATAATCATCATTAACAGGACTAATAATGTTGTATTGATGATCTTTCAGACATACATTATGAATGGTGAAGAGGCTTCTTGTTTCCCTGTAGTCAAATAATATTTGATTTCACATTCATTGTCTTATGAGAAATTGTATTTTTCTATTCACTTATATCATGTGAAGGTTAGTCTAGCAAATAAAACCAAATTATCTTTTTGGAAAGATATTTTATATCTTTATATTTTCACTCAGGGGGTGAGTCCCTTAAATTTCAGTAGGCTCCAGATTAGTCTCATAATAACATCTAAGGAGAAAAAGATGTTGTTGCAGTTCATAGAGGAGGAAAGCCACTATATCCATTTCTAATGCAACCTTTCCAATTTCTTGTTCTTAGCTTTTTTTTTTTTTTTTTTTNNTTTTTTTTTTTTTTTTTTAATATCAATCTGTTTTAGCTAAGAAGTGCTAAAGAAATTGTTGTCACTTTTCAGAAACAGAAATTTTTTAAAACGGAAAAGACAAAAAAAAAAAGTTTAATTTAAGGTTGCTCTGGTGGATCAAACTTGGAAAACAAATGTTCCTTCCAGAATAATCTTACCTTGTTGCCCAGAGAGGTTGTCTCCACCCTCAGAGCTTTCAAGGTCCTGCTGGTTAAACTCCTGAGCAACCTGGCCTGATTTCAAGTTAATTCTGTTCTGGGGAAGTACAAGAGACCTCCTGAGGTCTGCTCCAATCTGAACTATTCTGCTGGTTTTGGCTGGGGTAGAGTTGATTTCCTTCCCAATGGCTGGTATGGGGCTGGGATTTGGATTTGTGCTGAACACAGGGTTGATAACACAGAGATGTTTTTGTTATTGCTGAGCAGGGCTTGCACAGAGCCAAGGCCTTCTCTGCTTTTTGTGAGCTACTGGTGAGGGAGCTGGGGGTGCTGGGGAGGGTGGGAGGGGACACAGCCAGGACAGGTGACCAAAGGGATATTCCAGACCATATGACCTCATTGTATATCCGTATATAAAGCAGGGGGAAGAGGGAGGAACATTTGGAGTGATGGTTTTGTCCACCCAAGTCGCCGTGATGGGGCCCTGCTCTCCCAGGCTGAACACCTGCCTGCCCATGGGAAGCACTGAGTTAATGACTTAGTTTTCTTTGCTTCTGAATATGTCTTTTGCTTTCCCTATTGAATTGTCTTTATCCCAACCCATGAATGTTTTTTTTTACCTTTTACCCGTCTGATTCTCTCCCTAGTACTACTGGTGGGGGAGTGACCAAGCACTGCCTGGGCCTTGGTTGCCAGATGGGGTGAAATCCAGGCAACCATGTATTATTCTATGATCCATCTTCAATTCCCACCCTAATCTTCAACATAATTAGGGGTATTCAAGAACCCACCAGCATCTCTGTGCCTGCAAAACCAGCAGTGCTAAACCCTTCCCACTACACACTATAGAAACATACTGAGTGACATAGGTAGTCGCATTCACGCTGTCCTGTATTGAGAAACAGTGCTCTGGGGCCTCTCTAACCAAGATGTTGTTCAGAACCACTACACTTTGATAGGAACCATGTGAATTGTGCAACAAAGCAACATATCTAAATTAATTTCCAATGAAAAAAAACAAAATCTTAATCTCTCTGAATTTTTCCTCCACAAGAGAAAGAACTCATAAAAGAGAACAGACATGCATTACTTTCTATATTTTAGATGTGCAGACTTGTGTTTATGAATAATTACAAATATTGTTACCTGAGCATCTCCCCCTGAAACATACATTAATGCTATTTTCATCTATCCTACTGTTTATTGTCTCCTGTTCCAGAACAAAGAAACATATGAGATGAAGTGTGATCTTTTGGTAGTCTGCTTTGGACTTAATTATTTGGATCTATTTTTAGTATACCTTCCCACCCTAGTGTTCAACTTGCTATTTAGCTACGTCACATCAAAGAAATACACCTTCTGCGCATACCCAGTTCATTATCAAGATTTAAACAGATGAAAAAAAGACCTTCAAAAGAAAGTGGTGGCTTGGCAAGGCAGTGGTTGCCCATTCTCTTTAAGCTTTGGTAAACCATTTTTTGACAAGCCAAAACGCCAAAAGATAACCTGTGGATACAAGATCAAAACTTCATCTGAAAATGTGATATCATACGAGACAGTGGCATGGAAATCAAAAGACAAATGTGCTACTCCCATGATGACAACTACACTTCAGGGTTTTGTTCTGGCCAGAAGCTTGTAATGCCTGAAGGCTCCATGCAAGCTGGAAGCATAAATGCATTTCTATGGTCTGAGATGAGATCAGACTACATTAAGCTCTATCCAGACTAATACTAAGAGAAAAAATAACCTAAACATATTCTTAAGAGGGGGCTATACTGATCAATTGTAGGTACACACACCCTCAGGCAATGACAAACTGCCCTGTCTGTAGCTCCTGCTCAGAGGACAGTTAACAGCAACATGATTCAGTTGATGAGGGAATCTCCTTCAGAGGAGTGAAGAGGAGGAAAACTCCACAGAGTGAGCCCACAGCTCTTTCTCCCCATCCTCTTCTACCAGGGGAGAGGAAGTGTTTGGTGCCTGTAAAACCAGATGAGAAGCTGCGTCCCAGGACTAATCCTGAAATAACCAGACATTTTCAGGGACAGACTGAAGCTGTAAGTAGGATTTGAATACAGGCTTGTGACCTGGGCCTAACTTGTCAAATTAGTATTCTGCATCTTAATATCCTTCAGTATTTGTGAGATAATATGATATTGGTCTTTTGCTGGCATTGGGGCAGCAAGTTCTCCCCCTTTTTGTTTCCTTGTTTCATTCTTAGGTATTCAAGTACAGAAAGTGGTCTATGGATTGTAACTACAATGTTCTTTTCATGCTTTGTATATGATACTCATCTGTCCTGGTTTCTCTTTTGTCCTGTCAGGTAGCTTTGGTTTAATAGCAGGTGGCATTTCAGCTCTCTTGGTTCACTAATTTTTACTGAGATACGGGGAGAAACTAAGTTTATGCATCTTATTTTCATCTCGGTGCATGTAAATGTCACACTGGGAGTTGGAAATCCAACCTGAAACATGGGAAGAAAAATGTTCCAGCATTCAGTAATATTTGCATTTTATTTTTACTAATGACTTCATTTTTCACAGTTTTAGATAAGCGTTAGGACAGCCACATCACTGTGATTCATCAACAGGAGCCTGCTTTATCACACTGTTGTATTAAAAAAACTCTTTTGTAATGCTTTATACTTTAGTGGTTTTAAGAGATCAACATTCATCATTCTCTATCTTCTTGGGCAACACTTCTTCGAGAAAAGCTAGAAATGGAATTGATTTTCCCAATTTTATTAAAGAATCGGTAAAGCAGTGAAGTGTTATTGGTCATGCCTGTCTCGCCGTCTGCTTTCAATTGCAGGCCCTATTGTCATGTACACAGAAAGCAGCTGTAAGTGCAAACAAGATAGCAAGGAAAATGGCACTTGCTGGAGAGCACAGAATGCTCTATTCAGGACCTTTGTCAGGATTTGCTCTGAAATTATGATTGTATCTTCGGTTACTTTATAAACTTATTTTCTGCCTATTACTGAAACACATAAAACGTTTCTCTCCAGGAAGGGTGGTTCACAAAAGTGCTTAGGTTTTAGATTACTAGGATTTTCTGCATTATGCAACAAACAGAGCAAAAGTTGTACACAACCCCTGCAGTCCTTGTTTCCTAGAGAAGGCTGCGTATGCATTATGCGTATAGGAGAAAGTAACTTCTAGTACATTTTTGCTGATAGTTTAAATTGCAAATTAATAGTCTACAATAAGAAACTTTGTAAATGGGAAAACTCTGAACTCCTGAATAAGAAAATAGAGGATTTAAAAGCAATCCCTGCTGATTCTTTCCTTTTAATTGTTCTTCCCGAAGCAACTTTTAAGAGTTGCAACTTTAACTTTACAGATTGCAGCTATATGCACACAACAGCCACTAGATGCCCAGGAAAAGCATCCCTGTGCTACTTCTGAAGCTAACAGTGCTCTTCTTGCTCCTTCACAGCTGTTCTTGATCCTTCTACAACCTCTATCTTCTCTACCAACACAGCCTCTAATGCTACATGGAAAGAAACCAATAAAAAGTTGCATCCCTCACACCCTTGTAAAACCAAAACAAAACTCATGCTGGATGTTGAGCTTCTGTCAGGAGCATTAGACAAGGAAACTCTATGTTCTGACCGTCCCATTCAACAGTCAGTACACAAATCCTTTTCTATATCAGGCAATTCAGTACTGCTGCTGCTGCTGTTTAATTACTATTATCATGACAGTATACTGGAGGCTTAGACACCACTTCTGCTCTGAAAAGCAGGAAATATGAAAGTGACTGTAACAGTAAAAGCTTTACAATTTAAGTCAAACAAAAGACATAGCTGTGTATGAAGTATAAGGAAATAACAAAAAACTATTAGGACAACAGTCTGAAAAGAGAGAATTTCATTTCCTAACTATGGATTTAAGAAGGAAGAAGGAAGATAATAGGGAGGCTTTGTTGATGTTTCCAAGGTGCTACTTCATGACTTTCTTGCATGACTGCAAAGACACTAATTGCTTCCAGAGCTAGAGTTGCATTCAAATAGTTGTATTTGGAAATCTATGATGAACATAAAGCTCTGAATTTTTCTGCTTCTTTTCCAACATCAATATCTGTACCACATTTTGTGACAGTAATTTCCCTACCTTGTAATCAGCACAACTACACCACCTTGGCTCATCAAAAGTAAAGCAAAAAGAAAAATTAGGTGGGACTGTAGATGGGATGAAAATTATTTGTAAACCTTCAGCATAGGGATGTTTAGCCATGAGCCAGCTTGAGGATCCCACCACAGATAGTCAACCTATCTAACATGGATAGTGACCACTTCTCACTGAATAAAGGGCAGAACAAGCTTGGGAAACAGTTGGAAAAGGAATATAGAAAATGTCCATAAACATCAGAGAAACCTGGTGGAGATTTAATGTGATATAATTTATCGGAACCTGAATATGTGATCTGGGTAGATAGCAAATTCTCTGCAATCACTAGGGAACAATGAAAGAAAAATGTTTTCACCATCCATATGGTACATACATATAAACTTCTTTGAAGGAAGAATTTTTAAGTAATTCAGGCTCTTCCCTGTACCACCACCACCACTCCCAGTGTTCCTTTTTGGATGTTCCTCCTGTAAAAGCTGAAGAGGATAAACCTTAAATTTTTACTTTGTGAGTAATAATTGCAGCCTTAAGTTAATAAATAACCACCTTTAGTAACCAAAGGGAGTGCATAGTGACATAAAAATGATAATCCTTCTGCAAGCTGATTGATTAAAAGTGTGGCTCTAACCGCACAAAATTGCGAGAAATTGTTCCTGTAATCTAAAAATGGCAAACCCAGGCTCACAGGATGTTTTATAGAAGGTAGTTGGAAAATTCTTCTCTACCACATTCTTTTAGTCTTATCATATGTGAGAAAGACAGTCTTGGTTAAGAAAAAAGGTCAACTTAAGAATAAAGATTGAACTAGTTATTTCAAACTGAATCTGAATACTTTGGCAAACCTAGGAGCGCTTGGATCCGTATTTGTATTTAATTTCATATGAGGCAGCCACAACATTTGAATCCAAATTCATATCAGAACTATAACAGCCTTGGAGGATTTCAGATGGAATAGTCTGGCTTGAAACTATGGTTAGCTTCCAAATGGTATGAAATTTGCTCTGAATTGGGACTTTTCCATGGTTGTGAAACAATAAAGGCTGCTTCTTGGGCTGATAATGTGATTTTTTTTCTAAAGCTTCTCTTTTGCAGAAAGCTTAGTGTATATACCACAAGGAAATGTGGAGAGCTTATCACTGGGTTGGAACTCAGTTAGTAAAGAACCTTTACATGGATCTGTGCCTTCATTTCTATCTCACATTCGGGAATTTTGCCAAGGTACAAAATGCATGCCTCTAGAATACCATAAAACATGTTATATTCTGAGTTTCGTGTACAAAAGAGAGGCTGTACATGTAATTATGAACATACAGCTACACCATCTGTGTATCAAGGCACATCATAAGAGTATTTTGGTTTTATCCTGAGTCAGTGCATTACATACACTCTTAAAATTCATGCTTGAGTGGTTGCATCTATAGCCTTCTCCAGCTCTTAGGCTAATGGGTCTCCCCAGCACAACAGAGTTTCCAGGACTGTCTTTACAGGACTATCTGAAACTAAATCATACAAACTAAGAGCATCAAGTAAAATATTTTTTAAAACTGCTCAGATTCCTCTCTGTAAGTTCTGTCTTTTTCTGGTTAAAACCTTGCTCTCTGATATTGCCATTCTCTCTGTGAAGTCAGAAAAGACTGTCTCAGACCCTCAGGTCCACAGTGGCAGTGGTAGCCCTTCTGAAATCACAGATGGAGGAGTAAAGTTTTATTTGGAGAGGAGCACATGCTACTGTCTCATAAAGCTATCTGGAAACAGTTTTAAACTCTGTCTGAAAACTATAAAAACTTTTATTAGTCAAAACACATTAACATGAAAATGTATGAACTACTGGTCTGCTGCAATTTGGATGTCATTTTATGGGGCTGCTGTTTTTACCAGAATTTAATTAATTTTATACCTCTACTGAACTTTTTCTGATTAGGTTGTTTGTTTTTTTTTTTGTGTTCTTATGTGCAGTACAGAAGAAAATACTATTAAGCCTGCCCATCTCCACAGGACCATGGTAAGAAAGTAAAGACAGCAGAATTAATCCTCAGTTATTCTTTGCAAGTCACAATTAGCAGTATCATTTTATTTTTTTTGGCAGTGAATCAGTGTTGCAGAGCAGGCCTATAGCCATGGTTATGGAACCAGGACTACAGTCTGCACATCCACACTTAATCACACAAGTTTCTTTTATATCCTCTGGCAACAAGACATTTCAGGTGCTACCTGTTTGGGGCAATGGACAGTATTGGGTTGAAAAATACACTTCTTTTCCCCAGTGACCATCTGAGCTTAAAATGCCTGACTCTAAATGCAAAACTGAATTCCTCAGTCTATCTGACTGGTCTTCGAGATTATGCAGTCAATGCTATAATGTCCTCACCTCAGTAATCTCTTGGTTATTTCTCCTTCACCTGCAGGCCTGAGGATCAGCCATATGTGGGGTCTCCTTTCATGTCAGCCAAGGAGGCATCTCTGCCTCCTTGAAATCCTCAGGCATGACAGTTTATTCCAAACACTCTTGTTTTTTTTAACAGAGAACTCTGTTTTTAAAGAAACCACTCACTTTCCCAAACTTAAGAGGCACATGGGGGAAAAACCAGAGCAAAGTTCTAGCATGGGAGGCAGATAGGCCAGTAAAGGAAACATTTCAAAACCAATGCAGCCTGGAGCAAGGGTACATTCAGAATGTACCCTTACATTCAGAATGCTCTGTACTGCATGCTTAACAATTAAATATGACTTGACACTCACAACTTGTATCTTAGCCAAAGAAATGGATATATGCAAGTTCATCTTTAATAAGGACAACACGGGACAGTGCCTTAGCTAAGCCTATTTTGAAGAAAAAGGTACAAGTATATAAGCTGATCAACTTTTATATGGGTTTTCTGTGCTCTGGATTCTTTAGAGAGCCATCCTTATTAAAAAAAAAATAAGCTTTTCAGAGCATGTGTAGCTGAAATCTTTCTATTAATCTGAATCAATTAGATTTAAAAAGAAATGATGGACTCTATAGAGACAGGTTTAGCATTATCACATTGGTGACAGACTGATGCACGGGGCTTCAGCAGCATTATCTAAATATAGTGCCTGGCTCATGGATTTTCAGAAGCTGTAAGAGATCTCTCTGAAGGACAACAAAGAAATGGGAAAGAAGGGGATTTGCTTCAACTGAACCGAATGCAAATGGCATCTCCATTCATTTCATTTGCAATAATCTGACACCTTTTCGTTTCCGTTTCACACAAAAAATAGAAGATAATAGGGAAATAGCAGTGGTATAAGTGGACAGAGTCTGACCATTAAAATGTTTACCATTCCAGCATGATGCCTGCAGATGCAATAAAATTGAAACTGGAAAGGTGTTAGAATTGCTGCCGGTTTCTATTCATTTGAATGGCAGAAACCCAGAATTCTGTTTTATGGTTTCATGTAGAGGGTCAATCCATTATCTTTCTTTCTTCCTGGGATCAAATAGCATTTCTGTGAGGATTAGGTCTCTTTGGCATGCTGAAGTGGAACCAATGTGCAGAGGTTTGAATTTTGAACCTATCTTAAATTGAACTGCTTTAACAAATGGCGAGTTGACTTAAAAATTGAACTTGAAAATATAAAATGGATTTTTAAAGGTTTAAATCATGGAGATTCTCTGAAAAAAATGCTCCTATAATAACCCAGCTATGATCCAGAAATGTCACAAACATAAGTATTATGAACACTGGAACAAATTAAGTAGCTAAAAAAGAATTAGCAGGTTGACGCCCCATTTTCTGTCTACATGGTGAAAAATGTATGATATACAAAAAATAAAGAATGCTGTGAACTTTTTAAAATGGGAGAGAATGAAGAGAGGTGAAGGAGTAAGAATATTATATTATCCAACATAAGTAAGTACTCTAATGATCAATGGCAATGATTTGAAGCAAGACTTAGAAAAATGTTCCATGGGCATTCACTAAACCCAGGATAAGATGGTATTGAAGGAATATATACATTGTTTTTAACATAAGGACGCATTTTCTTTTATTTGAAGAAAAATTTATTCATCAAGGTTATAGCAATTATGTATATAATTAAAACAAAAACAACCCCAAACCAAAAGCATGTAGCAAAATAGTGCTTACTTATGATAGCTTTAGATTTAGGAAAGAATTCAAATGTTTATTTACTACTCTATAATTGACAGTCTTCACAAGAAGGAAACAGCAGTATTTAAACCAAATAAATTCTGTAGAAGACAATTAACGAAGGTTTTCAAAAAAGAATGTGTAAGTTGACTCAGAAATACTTTTTGAATTCTCATTTCTTACCTAGCTATTCTCATTCCTGCTCTGGAAACTTTGCCATACAGTAAAACTAGAATGTGCATTAACGAATCTCAAAATCAAAAGGAATCCATAGGAATGCAAAATTTTCCTCACAAATATATTTGCAAAATAAGAACTTAAATATAATCAACTATCAATAATTAGTTGCCTAAATATTGACTGAACATTAGTCACTTAGCTCACTTAGTTCTGAACTCACAGACCAAACTGACCTGCTTTAGCACCTGAACCTAAAAAAGGCTTTTAAAGTCAGTGTCCAACACAATCCACAATTTGGAAAATATTTTCCATAGCATAACTCAGCTATGGCTTAAGAGGTGCTTTGGAAGAACAGGTCTGTTACAATTTTTATATGCAGAGTGATTTTCTTGCGGTGAGAGTGAACACAAAGGCCACTGTAGGACGTAGCCAACTATTTAGATTGATCTAAACACTGATATTTTGTCAGAAAAAAATACATAGAGAAGCCTTTATGGTATGTCAACAGAATATATGATGATGAGACAGAAAAAGGTGCAGAGTCCATACAGGTGATTATGAATTTCTGTAAGACAGGAAGTAAGATATAGAGCAAGAAAGCTTATCTCCTAAAAAAAAAAAAAAAAAATCAAGTTCAATTTTAATAAATGCCTCTCATTTTACCTCATTTATTTTTAAATCTTAATTCCTAAGTAAGGCCTACATTTTCTCTAGTAAACCTGTACCTTTAAAGCTGGACAAAGCATTCTAGTATTTCTAGCAGAGAAATAGAAGACAACTGCAGCCTGTAGCAAGTTCTTTTAACCCCTGAGCCAGCACATCCTCACCCACAAGAAGACAGAAGAATATTAGAAATTAACTAAGAGGCCAAGAGCCTCACTGAAGCCCAGTTAATACAATGACTGCAGAACTTCTCTTAAGTGTTCAGCACCTTTAAATAAATCCAGCCTGAGTATTGGCAAGTAATGGAATCTGCATTTTCCTCCTCCTTGCTGCAGAAGAGACCAAAAGTGGTCATGATTTCAGATCATACAGCCCAAGAATTTAGCTCTAGGGTATGGTGGACTTACAGAAAAATACTGCAAGCAAGCATCTTCTTTCAGAGCTGGCAAAAATTCATTTGAACCACATTTGATGAATTCTGGCAAAGTTCTCCAGCCTTATTCTGAATTTCATACAGCAAATGTACAGAGCAAAACCTGACCAATATAAATATTCTGTTAAATATTACATTCTGCAGATATATAAAGCAGTGAAAAAGAAAATGTAATTTTTAAGGATATGCACTTTTAGTTATACCAAGTGCTATATGTATTGCCAATTTGTGCAAGAGAATATCCTTCAGATAAAAATGAGATATATAAAGTATCTGAGGGCTGAGCTGCTTGTTTTTCTGCTAAAATAAACTTCGCTATTCATCTAATGAGGTTTGCTTTCCAAGAAAGAAAAAACACTGAAGTACACTCAGCACAGCAAGTCCACTACTTTTATCTTCAGTGAGTCAAGACATTTTTAACATCTGGAACAGCAACTTTGACCAATTTTTTGATCATGAGTATCTAAGAGAGGAATTAAATTCAAAATTCTGCCAAATATGAACCAACTCATCAGGCTATCAAGATTTGCCTTAAGAACAATATCAGTAACTAGATCAGAAAACAACACCAAAAATATATCAACCTGTCATCATCAAAAACAGATTTTTAGAGAAATTCTAAAAAATGCAGTTGGCGGTGGCAGGCAGATTAATCCAAGTATCAAACATCTTAATAGAAAAAAATCTGGAGCACAAATGCAACTGATAAAACACCAGGGAGATTACTTTCATGTATTTGCTTCATTTAATTGAACTTTGAAAATACGAAACTAAGAGAAAACGAGGTCTCCACATTGCAAACCCTGTGGCAAATTGCTGTTGACCACTGCAGTATATTGTAAATTCTGATGAAAAAGAAATCACCTTGATGAATCAACTCAGATAATAAAGAATCTTTGCCAACTATTAAGCTTTTCTGAATTCTCAGTTTTCCTAAGTTGCTCTGCTCAGAAAAGAAAAACGTATCTAGTATTTTTGAAAAGTTATAAACTTTCAAGTCTTAATGTCTTCAATTTTGACTTTATATTGTGATTGTTTACTTGTTTGGGGATTTTTTGCCTTTTTTAAAATTTCAATTTATTTATTTTGAAATGTATCAGACAGATGAACTTTGGTGTAAAAACTGCTCTTAACACCTCTTAGAATAAAAATTTACTGATGGTGCTCTTCTGCTGCAAGCTTTAGGACACAATTAGATTTTGAACTCTGTGAGGACCAAATTCCTACTGAATTTTTTTTCAGTTCAGTCTCCTAAAGAGGACTGGTTTATTGCTGATAAAAGGAATGCATACAGTGAAGTGTAAGCTTTATTTGCTCAGCCTTCTTAGAACAATGAAAATATATGACTTTTTCCATGCTTTTATTAGATGAGCAAATAACATAAATAGAAAGAAAATATAGATAAGAAGAAAACAGTGTCAGTAAAGAACAAATTTAATAATGCCTAGATTTGAATCTCTCTTTTAAAAGCTATAAAATTATTATTAGCCATCTGATAACTGAGGTTCTGAAAATTACATCCTGTAGGAGTTGTGAAGGCAAGAAACAAAAGTTCAGTTTTGTTCCAAAGCTGGGTTTTAATGTGCTGGTTTGAGAGAATGTAAAATGTATTCATGTGGCATAACAGAATGTTGGACTCAAGAGCCACACTTTAGTGTTTAAGAGCAGGTTCAAGAAAAAACATGAGGAAACTCTGACCTGTCTTTATTGGATTGGTAGATGTCAAATTAATAGAAAATCTTGCACCATGTCTTAGTAATAAACAAACACAGCTACAGGGCAAGATACCATTCTCCTTTTAGGTACTGCATCCCCAAAATTCAGCTGACTAGCTTTTAAGAGGAGCTTATCTCAGCAAGATTTATATTTTCAGAAAGACCATAGCAACAAAACCAAGTTAATGCAGTGAGAATGAACTGTAAAGCTGCAACAAATTAGAGAGAGTTCTGTGAGAGGGCATACCTTGAACATAAACTCACGTTTCCCTAAAAAATGCAAGGTAATTAGCATAAGCAAAGGATAGAAACAATCCTAAATCTAAGAAACGTTTCCATACTACAATATTAATTGGCTAACTAACTGAAAACTACAACCACAAGCACAGGCTGTTCAGGGAGAAAAAGAAAAATCTCACAGTGACCAACTGGCTAATTCTTTGCTCTAGACTCAACATTCCCCACAAGACTAGGGTCTCTTCCTCTGGGTTGCATATTGTGCCCTTAGAAAGGAAAGCAGAAAATTTTCCTGGGAAATCAATGAAAATCAAAATTGTTGCCTAAATGCATGAATGTGTCTCTGACAGTTCACTGGAAAGTGCTATTCTCATCTCTTCTGTAGAACATCTGTCTCAACTAGACTCATGGTTCTCCAAATCCCATTTACTTTCCTCTGGCAAAATCCAAAGGAAGTCTATGAAGGGCAAGGTGCTGGTCCTTCTCTATGCTCCTATTTAAAATGTCACTAAGTCTAATAACCATTTAGCAAATATGAAACAGAATGATTTTTTCTGGGCATTTTTCTCTGTTTCCCAAATAGATGGGAAACAGCATCCAACAATCACTTGCAATAAGCTACCTAGTTCCTCTTAACATTTTTCTCCCCTGCAATATTTGTCTCCACCCTTCTCCCTTCCACTTTCTACCAGATGAAGAGAAATATGCCCTTCCATTGTTTGCTTCCCTCCCACTGAAAGGATTGCCTCCTAACACACAAATGTATCTATTTAAAGGGCAATTACATAATTACAAAATCTGGTTCTGCATCAGAGAACAGCACAATGGATTTCTGTAATCATGTCTTAAGAAGATAACCTTTATAAAGAGGATGCAATCTTGGCTCCCATTGAAGACAAGACGTGAAAGGAAAGCATAAAAGCTAGAAGTGAAATGGTTTCTGCCAGCTGTAATTCTGTGGGGCTCAATACTCTGTTGTAGACAACAGTCATAAGGGGATCGGGAATTCTGGTGCAAAGTATTTTTAGAGGAAAGAAATTTAAAAAATTAAAAGAAAAAGAGAGAGAGAAGTCATCATGCTGATCAAATGACTTCTGGGGGAGACTTGGACTCAAATCAGATGCAAAATGCAGAAAACATACTTGCTAAATTCCTAAAAGTTTGGGAGCAATTTGGACAAGCAGATAACCTAGAAGCTACTGCAAATATGAAACACTGGCTTTCAGTCAACTGCAACAAGCATCACTTGAGAAAGTACAGACCTGTAGACCACATGATGTATATTCTAGCTTATCTATTTTCTTTTTATTTCTTGGCAAGGCTGTGAAATGGCTCTCCAGACATCAGACTACACTGTAATTTTTTACTTCATAAGAAATTTACAGTTTCATATCTTTCCTAATGGGATTACCTTAATCATTTACATTTCAGGAAATAACTTGAGTATCAATCACTCTGACTCCAAGTAAGAGCACACAGAAAGGATCAAGATGAACCTAAAAGTTGCTTTATTATTAAGAGTTCATTTTTAAAGACCTAGACATGTATTTACAGGAAATCAAAGACTGTCTAATAGACTGGTTTGCTGTGCAAAGTTTCATTTTTATTACATGAGACCTAGAAATAATTGTCCTGTTAGAATCACGTACTTTTCTTCAGCAACAGCTAACCTGAATAGCCTTCCATACAGGTGTGTGCATGGTTTGTGTGCATTAATTTGGGTCTGATTTCAATTGTACTCAAATTTAGATTTCAGGGACTATTTTACTGTACATAAAAGCTGATACACTGATAGCACCATGGGGAAAAACTTTCATTTACTTCCCCCTTACAAGCAGCATTGCTGCAGTTACAACTTGTCTACCTCTAAAAGGGAGCAGCTACCTTTCCTGAACCTTTCAGTTCTCACTTTTCCTACCATGCTATCGATATTTTGCCTTTTCTTTTTTATATATACTAAAGATCTTCTGATCAGAAGCAAAATTCCTAAGATTGCCAAGATTCACACAGAGCCACAGTGTGCCATTTGTGAACTCTGCTAAAGTAAAATGGCATTAGGAGGTACATCAAACCATGGTTGGGAAGAAAACTGAGCCCGGTCTATCTATTTCTGAATATTTGGATAAGCTGCAAAAAAGCCAACATTTCTCCACTTCCATTTATTTTTCAAAGATTGTAAGTCTAGTTAGATCTGTGTCCCGTGTTTGTAAGGACACATATTTTTGAGAATATTCTGATTATGTGAATTTTTAACAAAAGAAATAGTAATAAACAGAGAGTATTTTCAGATTACCCTAATAATAGTTCTGAAGTATACCTGTTGTCAAGACTTGCTACTATTGCCAAAAGTTAGAGTTGCTTTCTACTCAAAAGGAAAAAGATCACCAATCTGCAGAACACTGCTATAGGACAAGACCATGAAATATCTGATAAACTTATTTAAAGTTCAATTATATAATTTCACTTGGTCTAGATAAATGGATTATGATGACACCTTCAACCCAGAGTTTTCAAGTTATTGAAGAGGAGAAAGATAAATTAAGAAAAACAAGTAGATATGAGCATAGGTAGAATTTTTAAGCACTTACTTTTGAAGGATATAAATGTGATAGGATGGAAAAAGATAAACAGTTCTTTGCATGTGCCATGTTTGAAGTTGGGTATGAGGATTTGTTCCATTTAGTCTTATTTTCTATGTTCTGTTATCATTCAAGAATTTCCTTTTTGGACACAAAAATGGTAGGTAATTTGGATAAAAGTTCTAAATCTGTATTACAGCCATATTTCTACCCAGCTTTCTAATACTTCTTTACGGTTGCCCACAACTATGTATCAGATGGAAAAATGTTTCTTTTGAACTTTCTTAACCCTATTCAAAGCCTTCATTTACTATATTAGTACTTTTTTGGGTCAAGACAGACCTAGATCCACTAAACAATGAGCTTTCGTTAAAAGTAATAGTAACTATATTTCTGCTAAAAGAGTAAAAATTGAAGTGTAGAGTAGAATCAAATGGGAAAAAAAGAATTGCTTTGGAAGAAAAAATATTCCAAGTAATGGAAGGTGAAAAATACTAAGCAGAGAAATGAACTTTAAATTTAATTTCCTGATGAGATTGTTTTAACAGAAGACTAACCCTAAATGCTTTACAAACATAATTTTTTTTCTGTCTTCAAAAATTCTTCCAAGAGAATCACTTGCACACATTATATTAAAACAACCATAGGCATTATCTTTACCTATTTCTAAAATACTTAGTTGTGGTACACAGCCCCCATCTTCCTCCCCCATCAATCCCTCAGAGTATTGCCCTGCTGAAAGGACTGTGAAAGTTTTGACTGAGGATATTTTTTACATTTCTATGTCATGGCAACTTGGACTTGAGAGTTTTATTTAAAAGAACTCAAAGTGCAGGAAGGATAGCTGAGTGGGCAATGTAAAGAAGCAAAAAGAAAGTGGAGGGAAAAAGCAGTGTGAAAGAAAAATGAAGAGAGAAAGGCAAAAATATTATGACAAAACATTGAAATAGGGAGTATTGGAAAGAAAAATATGTTTCTGATACAATAAATATAACAATCTAGAGCATGAAGAACAAACAGAAGAATCAAACGAGTTTATAAGGAAGAAGAAAAACTCAATACAATTTTCTAGAAAGACATCCTTGTTCCTGCCTCTCCCCCCCATAAACAGGGTTAGTTAAGCACAGGTTGATCTTAATAGAAAAATCATTAATACAGTTTCAGTGTTACTCAAAGGCAGTCACATTATATGAAAACCACTAACTGAAGTATCTAATGGAAGATTTATATTAACATTTGACTTTACAAGGACAGAATTAATATATTTGCATCCACTGTAGTAGAAGCTTTACCAAAAAATCTTATTCCTCTAGTTTCGACTTTAGGGTTGTACTATATTGGGCAACTGAGAATTAGAATTCACATATAGCTGAATTCAGCTTTGTCAACCACACAGATAAAATTTCCTTTGCACCAAGTAACTCACTGAGATCCAGTGTTCAGTCTTACCAGATCTTCACATCTGTTGAGATTTTATTATATGGAAGAATGAGAAAATGCAGGAAAGCTACAATGCTTAAACAAAGAACTTGGGATGTTTGGATGCTTGCTTTTCAAGCCTTGGAACCAATTTATTTTTAATCTTAAAGATCAGTTTACAGCATTAATTTTATAGGTGTGCTATGCATCATAAGAGGTAGGTGTACACTGACAACTGATAATTTTGAAGAACTAACTGAGTGGGCACATTAATAATTTTCAAATGCTCAGAGGGAATATATAAATGTGAAAGATTGTAATGTATGAAACTGCTGGTAACATAATTTCAAATTAATTTATCAAAATCACTCAGAATGTTTTGCTCTTCTCCACTCTTCTGTTTTCTCTATATTTAGTATTTTCTTGCAAAGAAGGATTTTATGAGCTAAAAGATTTAATGAGACAAAAGCAACCCCTAAAAGTCTGTAAATACCAATAGTTGTGCTCAGGGGATGACCCTTTCTTTTTTTTCTTCCATCTGTATACAGATTTTTGTTTTGTTTCCATTTGTTTTTTTGCCCTGGGATGTATTCCTTAACTGCAACCAGCATAGATTTTTCTGTTCTGATAAATATGCAGACAGTTTTCAGTCCTGTGAACCTTCTTAAGTGTGTCAATTGTCAGTATTCGTATTTCATCCCAATGATGAATGGAGGCATTAGAATTCAGCATTAAAATGTAGTTAGGATTGTAATGAGCATCATTAGGAAGCATAATGGGAATCAGCACTGGATCTCATTTGAGGAAATTTTAATATTTTTTTAAACTTTATTTGCTTTATGTATTTACTTTCTTTTCTTGCTAACAGGTAGGCAAAAACTCTGTAGCGCTTATTTATATGTTTTTAAGCAGAGAGCCCTATCTTCTTATCCAAGACTCATGTTCCTTTTAAATCTGGTGGAGGTTTTCTTTGTTGGTTTTTTTTTGTTTGTTTTTAAATTGTCAGAGCTAGAAAGTCCTTGCAAAAGGACCACCACAGTCCATTCAAACACATATCCTTTTATGCAAAATTCTGCTTTGTACCTCAAAAGTATGCTCCCACTGAACATATATATTTTTTCAAATGAATGATCCATCCCTGCACATAAATCTGAATAGATACAACTACATTTTTAGAAAAAAAAATAGTTTAATACTCTGAGGTGGCTCTGTAGCAAACAAGTGCAAAACTGAAACACAACCCATAGTCTATCTGAGTGAATGTCACATTTTTTACTCTCAGAAGCTGGCAAATATTTGCTATATCCCAGCTCAGGTTGCTTTATAATACAATACCAACATTAACCAAATGACTCCACAGGGAATCCTCCTAATTTGTGAAAGTGAGATTTGAGTCTCTACGGATTAAATACTGATTAAACCCTGTGATTTGCAGTTCCATAGATTTGAAATCGTATTCATTTCTTACTCAAGCATTTAAATTTCTACTAAGACATACTTTTAGGAAGAAAAATTGTTTCTTCAATAAGAACACACTCAAACATTTCTTACTTTTTCAACTGTCTTTGAGCAGATGGTAGACTACCTAGGTTAAACACACCCATGGATACTGTGTCATTGAAAAGAAAGAAAACACTGGGGACAAGAAAAGCAAACTAGATCATTACTAATCAATAAATCACAGCACCATGTAGTTTCTAACACAGTGCAAGTGGGTACACAAGTGAAGATCACTATTTATGCAATCCCAACTATGCAGTAAACTGAAACTCATGAAAAACAAGTCTAGAACACAAAAATCCTAGAAGGACCTTCAAACTGAATCTGGCCAATCCATCTAACAGCTTTTCTGTACTTAGCATATATAT
>VXBN01008749.1:196370-227563 GCA_013397395.1 Sinosuthora webbiana | reverse complement strand
TATAAGAGAGAGAGAAATTGATATCTGCCTAAGAATTGAATAAAAATACAGACAGCTGAAAATATATTGCTATGGGTGACAAGATCACTCTAAATATATTTGGTCTGTATGGATGTATTGCCAAGAAGGTTATTAACCTGATTTTAGAAACATGAAATTTCACAAAATATCAAGAATAAAACTTATAATTATACCACAATGCTTGAGTGTTCATTTAAATATTTCTTCAACTCTGTCCTGAAAAACAGTCAAAACTAAGTCTATTCCCCGAAACCTCTTTTGGATAAACAAAAAAATGGGATTTTTTCCCCCCTCCATCTCATCATTATTCTGTCTCCTAATGTATTTCCTTCTATGAGTGATGTCTAACCCTCTGTTCTCACTCATAACTATTTTGAATTCCTAAGGCTTCTTCCCATGCTAGCAACACGTTACACAAATACAGGCATAATTCTACAACGAAAAACATGAAACAATCAAATTGTGTGATGGACAGATGAAAGGAACCTGATGATTCATTAAGCAGGAATACACTCACTCCTGGGCACCTCATTCTGAACCATCAAGATCACCTACTGCTAGACTGTGAGTAGCAATACTCACATCCCTCATAACCATTCTCCATTCCAGAATTATGTCTTTCTGTTTTACATAATGGGAGGGGGTTTGTTCCTTTGGAAATGCAGGCTAACTCCCCTTTTTCAGGCTTACTGGTGACTTCTCATATACAAACTGCAGTGCAATAAAATGGAGCACGTGGATATTCACTTTCACATTTGGCATCGACAAAGCAACTATGGTTAGTCCACAGCACACAAAACAATTCTGTTGAGAACTTTGCTCTCTTCGGTACCTTAAAAAAAAAATGACGTTCAAACTCAGCAACTGCAAAATCTAAATCACCATGAGATGTGTGATGTTTGTATGAGTAACCTAAACAGCAACTTATAAATACAAAAAAATGTTTCTAAAATTGGTAATCTAGGGGTGAGAGAGCGACGAATTTGTCTTTTTTGGTAAATGATCCATCATGGTGTCCTGGTTCTGTCCAGGACATCATTAACTTTTGCAGTAGCTGAGAGGGGACATGACCAGGACCTGGAGGTTATTCTCTACCACCTCAGCTCATTGCTGGGGCCAGGGGCAAAGACCTGTCTTCCAGGGGAAAGGAGTGACTTCTGGTGGACACTTCGAGAGACATCCACTATCTGTCTATCACAGAGGGATGTTTTTTTTTTTTTTTTTCTGTTGAATTGTTCACTTTCTTGCACCTTCTGTCATAAGTATTATTGCTGTTACTGTTAATTTTCTTATCTCATAGCTATTTACAGTAAATTGTTCTTATCTCAGCCCATGATCTTTGCCCTTTGTGCCTCCATTTCTCTCAATCTTGTCCCAGGGGAAGGGGAAAAAGGGAAGCAGGGAATCGAGAGAGAGAAGTGAGTGGTTTGGAGAGCCTTTATGGGGACACTGAATTAGGGAATACCTTTCCTAAACCATCATGCATGGCAACACTGTTGAAGAAACTCAGTTTTGTTAATCACACACCATTTCCAGTTGTAGTTCCATAACTAAGACAGATTACCAAACATTTTTCTTCCTCATGGACTTTTCTCCATATGCACAGCTTTGATTTTACCCTTTCACACACATTAAATGCCCCGTTGGGAGTCTGGGAAAAGAATGGATAAGAAAAAAGAAATTTTAATTAAGTCTGCTGTATGACATGGGCTCACAGCCTTGATCTTCTCCATACCATCTGTCAGATTCCAGCTAAAGCTGTAGGGAAACTCCTAAAAAGTCAGCTAGAGAAAGAGAGAGTTTATTTCTCCTGCAGACTGTTTTCCATCAATATGGTGCCAAGTTCTTTATAAAGATCTGCAGCATTTTCTTCTTAATTTCCTGGTGTGGTTGCCATCCATGACACTTCACCAGGTGTAATGACTTCTCATTTGATAATCTGGCTCTTTGTTACATTTCATAAAAGAAGAATCTCTTTTACTTTTATTTCCCATTTACCAACGTTCAAACAATCAACCATTTTTGCTTAAGAATTACAGTTTGATTCAGAAATAGATTTTGAGCTCAAAAACATTATAGATGGAAGAATCTATGGTTCAAACTGTTGCACAGTTCCAGATGTCTTTACTCCACCATCCCTGTACCATTTATTTTCACTGTCAAGTATATTCTTGTCCCAAATAGAGGAGTTTTGAGAGGGGACGAAAAGGGAAGAAAGAGCCATTTTATTTCTACACCTTTTATCTGTCCTTAACACTCTGCCTGCCTCTCCTGAGAACCCATTTTTAATATGAAAATCCAAAGCATGGTTCAAAATTAATAATTCTTTTAAAAATTAGATTTCAGATTAAATGTATTTTTAGACTAGCTTTTGCTGTTATAATTACAATGATTTTGCACTGAATGGAAATCCAGCTAGAAGTGTGTTCCCTGCCTTTAAAAATATGCATAAATTGCTAAACTAGCACATTTAGAAACAGCAGTAAAAGAATTTTAAACATTATTAGTCTAAAATTGAGCCTGCTAATCTTTAGACTACAATTGGTATTTGTCTGTCACTGACTGACTTTGGTCTTCATTTTATCAGAGTTTACCAGCTATGCATAATTCTATTTTCCAGGAGACTGACCAACATTAGCCCACTGCACCCGTCATCAAAGTGTTTTTATTTCTTAGCAAAGCAGTGGGCAGCAGTTCTCATTACAGTGATTTCATTTCCTGCCTCTCTTCCTGGTGGTGGTTCGGGTATCTCCGAGCACGCCCTTTTGTCATCAAGCTTTAAATGATACCAAGCAGAAAAGGAAAATATTCCACTGTTGTTATTTTTTATGTGCATGTATCTACTACTCCTCTACGCATCTGTTGCCAAATATTGTGTGTTGGGTTTCCTGGGATGTGATCAGACAGAGCAGGCGAGTACTGTATTTGTATGTGAAATAATCCTGATAGAGATGCTTTAAGGAAAAAAAATTTCTGCTAAATTAAATCTCAGAAAAAACAGTATTTCAAGAGGGGGGAGAAAATTACAAAATTGATCACGCTGTGGGACTTACCCTTTATTTCTTAGTGTGAAAGAAATCCCTACTGAGCAGCCCCACTGACTTAAAATAAGGAGAATTCTCACAGGATTTGCAGTTGTTGGATCAAGCTATCACAAGCATTGCTTTTGCAGTTGTTTTTTCTTCATAAGGACATTTTATTTTTTCTCTTCCTTCTCCCTTTACAGCAGCTTAACCCCACAGCGAAGTCAAAATCATTTTACTTATGGGATGCCACAGCAAAAATCTGTGCTGCTATGGAAATGAATTTGATACCACAAATTCAGCAGTGCAACTTCACTGTGGGGATCAAGTATGAAAAGGAGATTGGCTGAGAACAAGCAAGCTTTTAATCTCTCCCATAATTATCAAGTGTGGCAAGATGAATTATGAAGAACAAATGAAGGGTGAATATTTTAATTATTTTCAGTCTACCATGTTTCAGAGTTTCTTAAGCCCATCATTACTGTTCTGTTTAGTGAGGAAGCATATATAAACACAAAGCATAAACTACACAAAAGTCTTAGGCATTCTTACAGGTGACAATTATGGACAAAGGTCAAAGGAGAGCTCCATGTACAGCTCTATTTTCTCATCTGCATTTTAAGGAATGCGCGAAACTCTTAGAATCTCTCCCCCCTGCATAAATTAAATATCTGGGGACACAAAAATTTCACAGGGACAAGATTTTGCTTTAGCTGCAAATCAAAATTCTTGGTCCCTACTACATAGATCATGTATGAGTGCAATTTCTCAACACTCTAAAAAACCTGAATGTACAAAAAGACCCGACCAATCAACCAATAAACAACAACAAGAAACAAACAAACAAAACAACAACAACAACCTCAAGGACACAGAATAACATTTTTGTTGTAGACAGTCATGTTCACAGTATAGGCAGAAGTCAAATTAAATTAATCAGTAAAACAAAAAACAAGCTGATTTTCTTTCTCACCTGTAAGAAATATATATTGTCTAGGAGAGAATACCCTAGAAATAAAAAATAATAATAGAAAAAAAATACTAAATAGTTTTCAATAGAAGAACAGGGAAAAGGACAGCATATACAAGTAAAAACCCCAGACGATGGCAAGTACCTCCTACAGTATTTTGTTAACTGTATTATTAATAAAATATGCAGTGTAAGAGACAGCATGGTCTAATTAGTAGGCGTCTGTTTGTGATTAAGGGCAGCTCTAAAATGGTTGGTCTGGGGAAGAGTCAGCTAATTTTTCTGGGCATGAGGAACTGGCTAACTCTGGCACACATGATCCTGTTTCAGTCAAGGCAACAGAGTACTGCACGGTGCATTTATTGCACTAGGAAACAAGATATCTTCCCTTAGCCTTCCTTTCTTATTTCTTCCCTGTCTCATTTTACACCTGAAGTTCTCTGTAGCCTGGATAGCCTCTTCTAGTGGATATTAATTCTGATTACATCGTTTAGGTGCATCCAACAATCAAACAATACCTAAGTTACACACAGTAGTTTTTAAAAAAAACCCCACAACACCATTGAGCAATCAATTTCCACAAGCAGACCAAAAAAGTAGGCCGCATAATAATTTAGAAAAGGCCTCAAACAAATCTCTAATCCTCAAAAGAAGATAAAGTTTGAATGATTTCTCTGACAGGTAATATTTATATGTATATAGAATAAAATCTCTTGATGCCACTATAAGGACAACTTCCTTTTCCTTGGCTTGTAAGCAAATTCTGTTCTGGTGGCAAAAGTGACCCATATGGCTGAAGTACTCTTAAGAAGTAAAAAGGCCAAAGGAGCTGATGGGCAACAAACACTTTGCAATAATTGGATGCTGCTTCTTCAGTCAAGTTTTCACCAATTACGTCTGAGACATTTCATATTTTCAGTTGTTTGACCCAGTTCAGAACTCAGAAAACAACTTTAGATGAGAAAATAGGCAATTTTGTTCTAAATTATAGACTGATGTATATTAACAACAAAAAGTTGCAGAACACCAATTCTAGAACTGAACTAAGTGCACAAGATAACTTTTATTGATTTTTTTCTTTTCTTTTAATATATGTTCCCAGCATTTAATGAAAGTTTCAGACCTAAGATCTGATTTTTTGAAGTATCATTACAACAGAATCTGCTTCCACTGCACTGTCAGCCTGCAGGTGGTCATCCTGCAGAAGGAAGAACTTCATTTCATACCCTGTGGCTGTGAATGAAATTATCTTATAAGGTTCTATTTTAAGGTCTAATCTGGATTTATCTTTACTTCATCTTTCATTTTCTTATTATTGCTTCCTTCTTTAGCCATCTTCACTTCTAATGGACTAATGATTACATTATTCAGCACAAATGAACTGGCAAATGTGCAAAGTCAAAAACAGAACTGGTTCTGAGCCAAAATATAAAATAAATATCTTAATTTCAAAGCAAAAAATGCAAGTCTAACATTGCCTTATCCCAAACTCAAAAGCATAAAAATCCCACGATTTACACCAGAGATTAACTGAAGACGTATCAGAGGTGAAATAAAAAAAATTACAGAATATAACAACCAATACAAACCCAGTTAGTGGGGAGAGACAGAAGGAAATCTATAAGCCGTTTGGAAGAAAAAAGGAGGGCTGGAATTTCCCAGTTAATTATACAGTGCTCACTACCTGCTTTGCAGGAGCACAGTAAACACAATTAGCTTTGAGCATGATATGTGAGATAAAAAAGCAGAACTGACAATGGCATAAAAGAGAGCCTTTGCTTGCCTTCCTTCAGTGACAGCACCAAGCACCCCGATGTCAGCTCCACAAAGAGAAATCGTGTCAGCTGCACTCTCTGATGACCACTATCTCCCCATCCAAGAGACATTCCAATTTCTTCCCGCACTAAACTTTAGCTTCCCAAAGCTACAGCTGCCAAATTACAGGCTCCTTTCCACATTATGAATCCGTTCCCTTAGGAAAGCTGGTATTTTCTTATTTCACTTTTGACCTTTTCCTGTAACTGTAAGAGAGGATGATAATTGATCCTATGGTAGGAGAGGAAGGGAGGCTGTTAGGAAATGGAAGTGTTATGAAATACATAAAAATTACTTCTCTATAGTCCCCATGCCTTTTTTTTCCTTTTTTGAAAGGAGAAAAGACATCTTTTCATCCAAACCCACCCAAGAGAAAGCAAATAAAAAGGTTTTTTTTTCCTTTAACTAAATTGTATCACTTTTATTTACTCTGCAAATCTATACTCAAAAATTGCAATGCAATAATAAAAGTTAGCATATCTACAAAACACTTTCTCCTTCGAAATATTTTTCACTACATCTGAATCAGAGCTCTTTTTATTTTTCCTTTTTTTTTTTTTTTCCCCCCCATTCTTACAGGGTCTCTCTGCTAATACTGAATATATTTTTATGGACAATCAGATGACAGTTACCATGAGATTGAAACAAAAAATGCTTGAACTTTTTTCTCTCATAGATTCACTGCTGGAACCTGTGACTTCACCTGATCTCCCAGCAAAGGGCAAGCAGATAAAACAAGGAAAACATTTAAGGACTTCTGTTCTGGAGTTCATGCATAATTTATTTTACACTTCTCATTTAAACACCAAAGTTGTCATGTTGGGATTTCTGTTTGTTTTTTTCCCCAACTTTCTGACAGGTCCTGTTCTGAAGCTCCTAAACCTTAACATTTCTTCCACAACACTAATTTTGGTGTTCCTGTCAATCAGCCTCACCCTGTATAAATGCTGGCCAATGGCAATTGATGTGAAGAGCTGTTCTTTAGTCATCCCTGGGAAAGTAAGCAAACAAGAAAACACACTTCCCAGTGTGCATTTCTCGTACATTACAGCTCACTGTACAGTGGAAAATTAATGTTTCTTGACTGTTAACTATAATCTAAGACCAGAAATTGTGACTTTTCAAGTCATAAGTGTGAAAAAGCTTTCACTTTATGGGTACTCATGTGCATAAGCTTTGGCATAAAATATTTTGTTTTGTAAGCAGAAGTTAAAATTGCCCCAAGCAATTGAAGCAAAAGCCATTATAGATGGAATTAATTTTTAACTCCAGATATAACTGAAGTCAAAAACAAAATGCTATTAGGAGTAGATCACAGATTTAAAAAGTGTATCTGAGGCATTGCTGTGCTTCCTAGATTGATCTGAAAGAGCAGGTTGGGAGGGGATGTTTGGCTTCCCACTGAACTCCTGTGCAGGTGACAGTTCAGCGGGCACTGGAGCTGTCCTCAGCCTGCTGAGGACAAGCTGAGCAGCAACACTTCACCCTAATGCAGCAGGGGGCCACACATGCTGGGGACAAACACCAGCCACGCTGGGGCCATGCCTGGAGGCTTGGCACGTGGCAGTTCCAGGCATCAACAGAAATATTAACCCGGCTAGTCAATATTGGGGCTGCCACACCAAATCAACCCATTTTAACCCATTTAACCCCGTCTGTGCATTTAAACTACGCAGAAAGTAAGAAACTCAGATGTTCACACACAACAGCACACTTGGGAGTGAGCTGAGACATGTCATGAAAGTGTCTGTGAGCTTCAAAAGATTGCATTTTGGGACGGTCTGACCTGGATCAGTCTCAAACACCATAATCCTCATTTAAATTTTGACTGCTAATTCTTTCATACCCACACAAACAGCAGTAATGGAGAATAGAGCTTTTCAAAGGCCTTATTTAATTAATGGAATAGCCCAACCTCTAAGTAAGAAGAGTTAATTTTTTTTTACCACTTCTCAGTTTTTTCTCTTTTGCACAAGGCAGAAATCTAATAAAAAAGAACAATATATATATATGCATCCCTGATCTTTTTCTTCACTGTTAACAAGAAAAATCAAATATTAGTTTATTGCATTTGACCTAATCTAAATCTATAAGGTAGTTTCTGGGTAAAAAAGGTGCTAAAACATACAAATTAAAAAAAAAAAAATGCCCTATTTAATAAAATCTGTTTTGGAAATAGTAAGCGTTGTTAAATTTATTTTCTTTCTTTTCTCCTCCCTTCCTAGCTTAGAATATTATAACTATATATTAAAAGGTGATATTTTCTTTGTTCCAGAGAGGCCATAAAGCAGTGTTAAACAGTGACAATCAATCTCAACTTTAGCAATGGAATTCTGCTGTTTCAGCTCCTTCCTGGCCATGTCATTAGCAGAAAATAAGTCCCGAAGGCTTACTCAAAAGAAATAAATAAATCTTAAAAGGTAAGTGCTTAAAACAAATCTTTACAAAGGTAATCAAACTTGAATTCCTTTTGCTTACACTTATTAATCTGAAAACATTGTTCCTGGAGCGTTCAGTGACAGAAATGTTACACCATCCCTCCCTGGACTGCAGCCATATTATGCAGATTTGCATTTTAGTAGGTTTTGTGTCTTTTTTTTTTTTTTTCCCACCTCAACCACATACAAGCTTGCAATCCATGAGCTCACATTCACACAGTTCAGAGAAACAGGCATGTCTGACTTTTCAACATCAACTTGTATCCACTCTGGTAAGTTAGAGCTCATGAGCATATCATGCTACCCAGCTTAGGAAAGTGTTGAGACAGCCACCATACAGCCATAAGGGCACTCAGATAACCTCCCTGCATCCCATATGTCAACATATGGGAATGGAAAAAGGTGTGAAATTAGATGCATTCTTTAGAAATTAAGAAATGTAACACTAAAGAGTAAAAATTTAGGATGCATTCACATGGCATTGTGAGCAAAAGTTCATTCTGCTGACACGGTATGGTTTTGAGCCTACCCTAGAAAACACCCATGAGAGGCAGAATATTAGTCCAAGTGATTTGGTCTGTTGAGAGATCAGGCAACTTCTGATCCACCTCTGATCCATTCAGCATAGACAGAAGCTGCAGAACTCTGTATGGACAGCTTCTGCAGCAAGACCAGAATTTGCAGGAGCTCTATCTAGAACAGCCGATGAAATAGGAAGTCTTCATGCAAAAATTACAGAAGTGATTATCTCAATAGTTACTTTTTCATCCTAAATCAAAGGTTTTATTCTAGAATTTTGTCTGTCAGAAAAAGAAGGGATGTTGCTTCATTTTTCAACTCATTAAGTCTTTCTTTCTTCTTTTGCATTAAGTGCAATGCACCTTAAAACAGATAATTTGCTGTAGATTTAGACCCCAGTTTTATCTTCTGGAAACATACTGTCGTGCCCTAAGATCAACATTTTTCAGTCAGGTCAATGGACCAAATTATGTCCATAGTAAAGGAAAATAATTGTCTTTTTTCTCCTACTTTGGGGTGGATGATGGCCTCTTCTTAATAAAGCATTTTTTGTGGAAGTTTCTTTTTTCTTTTGTTTGAGATTTATGTGCATAGAGGTTGCACAGACGTGGTATGCATACTGAGAAGCAGAAGTGCAATACCAGGAACAATAATTCAATTATATTTTTTTCCACATTGCCTACAAGCAGCATTTGTCATTTATCTTGCTGAATATGTTTGCATGTAAATTGAAGAGGATGGAAGATACTGTGAAATTCTAGACCTCCTTGCTGGGTGCCCATGTACAGAATGAAGTCAGGGTCTTTCAAAACCTGTAGGTTTGAAAATTACTACATAGGGGGAGGAAAGAAGAAAACCTGTCAAATTCCTTCCATGGAGAGGCTGATGAGGGTCAACACTGCATATTAGAACCTCTCCTTCAGTTATTTACATTCATCTTAATATATGTTCTAAGAAGTTTCATCTCATTAACCAAGGATAAAAAACTTGGAAAAGGCCTTCTTACCCTTGTTTTTTTTCCATATGAAGGAGGCAATTCAACTATTTTTATATTATTTCATTTCTCCCAGAAGTATATAAGCAGGAGGAAACATGAAGTTAAAGACACTGTGAGAAGAAAGATACATTCAGGTCATCATCATGAAGGCTGAGACCAGATGTGCCAATGAAGTCCACCACATCTCCTCTTAATCTACCAAGAAACTCCACTGCACTGAAGGAAAAAGCTTCATGTACATCAAAAAGGTTCTGTACCAGCCTTCCCCATCTTCCTGACCTTAAAGAGTTCGTCCTAATGAATGCAGCCCCAGAGGTATACACATGCACATCCAGCCACTGTTAGCTCTCTCATTTTCCCTAATTTCCTCTATATTTGGGCTTATGTCACCACACCAGCTCCAGCCTTTACACTGTGTGTGCCTCCATGTCTGCTGAGCTCTAACACTAAAAGCCACAACTGCAAAATCAGAAAGGAAAACAGTTCATCCCTTACAGACAATTGTTGGAGCCTGGCAGTTACAAGAAACTCTCCACCGTGCTGGGGAAGACCAAGTGCATTTCACTTTCAACTTCTAAGTCACATCAGAATTTCCTCTCATTTCACCACGTCAAGTCAGAACTAGTCTTCGTCAAGCTAGGGCAAGAGTGTAATCAGGCCAGTATGTGTCAAGTTATGTAAAGAAAAAGAGTACTAAATCAACTACAATAGGAAGCTGGCCTTCGAGGTTTTCTTTTTATTGGAAGCATGCCCCTTTGGAGTTGTCTTCGGATGTGAAGTCCCTATGAATAAATGTGAAATTATTGCAACTGACATTTCTAATGACTGGTGATCCAGCTACCAAACTTCTATGTTTCCTACTATATATCTAGGGCTTCATTTTTAAACAGAGATACCACTCATGTGCTTACATTTTGTATAGGAATTTAGGCCCTAATCCAAAGCCTGAATTCAGCATAAATTTAACAGAAATTAACTTTCTTCCAGCATATGTTTGTGCAGACAGTGGCCGTGCCTGCTTTTGTGTATTTGCAAGTAGGCCCTAACAGCCATCCAAGATAATTATCTGCATCTGCACACCCTGTGCAGACCCATGTATGTGTGAGCAATTGCAACAAGCATGAACCAAAAATTTAAATTAGGGTGTGGACCTGGACGTAAAAACAAAGTAGAGTGGCAGGCATTAACAGAATTTAAAATAATTTATCTAGAAATTTTGATGATACTTCTCTCTACAAAATAAAATCACAATAGGAAACACTGCTCTGTTTATCATATTTGGGAGTGGATGTGTCAAGGACCTGTTATACCAATGAAATAACGACCTGTCACTGACAGAAGAGGGTGAGGAATTCAAAGCTGTTAGCATAACTCTGGCCCTTCCACTGAAAGCATGAGTCCTGATTTCAGGCTTTGATAATGATCAGCAGTACAGATCTGTTAGTACAGTCTGGTTTAAGGAGAGGAAGAAACAAAGGCAAGGCACTGAACACATCTAATCTGAAGCTGGACTTCATTTAAAAAGTGACCTTACTCCTTTTCTATTGCTCATTTGGTTAAAGTGACCTAAAACATCCTTCAGGGAAAAATAAGAGAGAAGGAATGAAAGGGGACAAGTGGAATAGTAAACACTGGATTTTATTACCCACCCAGTACAGATTCCTAGCAATCTGACTACTGGAAAAATGTGGTAAACTGGCAAAAGTAATGCAGTGTTTTCCTCATGGTGTGCATTGTATTATTTAGCATTGTTACCAGCGTTGAAATCTTGTTTCTTACAGGTACTTAAAGTAGGAAAGTAGACAAAGTTCAAAATTAACTAAATGCCATATGGAGACAGGGAATTTGTT
This sequence comes from Sinosuthora webbiana, assembly GCA_013397395.1. Classification (NCBI taxonomy): domain Eukaryota; kingdom Metazoa; phylum Chordata; class Aves; order Passeriformes; family Sylviidae; genus Sinosuthora; species Sinosuthora webbiana. The sequence goes on along the minus strand of VXBN01008749.1, from coordinate 215,930 downwards.
GAAGGTGTCTGAAACAGGGCTGATTATTATAGCTGAATTTTTCCAGTTCCCAAGAAAGAAATGACAAGATACAGATAGGAGCCGACAGTGGTAATCTACTGGGGTGAGACGTTCCCTGAAAGATGTGGAAGAAAAGCACCTAATGCCAAAAATTCATTCTCAAATTTCCACTGGTTTTACCCATTTCTTTTGCCAAATTTCAGCTATTACTTTAACCCCAGTGGGATCTTGCTGTTTACAGCGCTGCTGTGAGGGAGAAGGATTGTCTTGTGGGATCAAACTTCCACAAAGAAGGAGCACACAACTACCAATCTTAAACTGGGCAGATGTGAGGTATTTCTATACTTTCCAGGATTTTAGAGGGAATATGTGAGCCTTTGGTATTTCCTAAAACAACCCCAAAATAAACAGCCTGATTTTTTAACTCGTCTCGTATTTCCTTGCCAACACATCCTTCAGATGAGGCCGTGTTTTTTTGTTTTGTTATAAAATTTCTCTTGAGGAAGCAGCTCTTTTGAAGCAACGCAATTATTGGAACATGAAGCTCATTCCACAATGATCACTTCAAAATTATTGGGATGCTTTAATATAATCAATATTCTTTTCTTCTATATATTGTTGGAAATTAAGAGAAAGATGTAATATTTATGTATCTTGATCAAAAAGTCTTACTTTAGCAGTAATAATCCAAAGGATTCTTTTTTTCTCAGTAGAACAATATGCAATATTTAAGGGTTAGTAACCTGACATTTTAGTCACTTTACCCTTAATTGCTCTTTTTCTAGGTGTTCATTTTCATTGCTCTCTGTAATACTAAGTAGAGTAAGTTCAAGTTAGCTCTGTAGTGGCAGGCTACTTAAATGCTGGTTTCTTGCTGTTTTGCACAATGATTCTTAAATTGTTCCATCATTCTATTAAATGAATTAATCATTCTTTTTGGTATGATTTTTTTTCAATTGCTTCCAACTTGGCAGCATTGTTTGCCAAGTAAATATTGCTGCTTAAATTTACAAATTATTCCAAATCATACGTTTTGGTATTATACATTGTGCAGAAATAAAAAGGCCAATTTTACACTTTCATAGATGTGTTCTATAAATAACTTTCATAAAACTATTCACATCAAAAATGAGTCACCAAGACACATACTTCTAGTTATTTTCTAGGTCTCTTAACAGTCTAAGTCAAGCAGCCTGTTTTTCAGTAGTACAGGATCAACACTAAATTCTCTCTTTTTAGGAGAGGAAAAGTGGAAGCCAGCCAGAACTGTTGTATGTCTTTCTAGACAAGTAAGAAACATACAAGGAAAAACATAAAGAAACTTTAAATTTTAATTTAATATTGGCTTCAGCCTTAGCTGTGCCTAACCATGGGTATGAGTGACATTTGTTTTGTGCTTAATCGTGGCTGACACTTAACTTCACTATGGTTGAAAAAGTAAAACGCTGAAGAAGCCAATATGAACAACAGGCCTGCTTTTGGACTGCACCAGACTCCACAAGCCCAGTGAGAGGTCACAAGACCCCTGTGCTGCCTGTTGAACTTGCACTGCAGAAAGGTAACTCCTGCAGAGAGCAGGGCTGTATCCCAGAGAGGGCTCAGGCTGAGAGCCACGAAGTGAAAAGCAACACACCTTGTGCAGCTTTTCAAAATGACTCTGAGATGATGGGGCTGAAAACAGGTTAAAGTAGTAGCACTTTTAAGGGGAGATATGCCAAGCGAAGGTGTCTCATACATCAGAGGCAATTTTCCTCAAATGCTGAGGTATCTCCTTAATATACCATTATTCTCCTTTATGTTAATCTCTACAGTCATTAATAACAACAATTTCAGTTATTTATGCTCATGGTCATGTCTAAGTAGTGTCTGAGACAGGACACAGGAGCAACAGCAGGTGAGGACAGCAAGTTATTCCAAGTCAGATCTAGTACTAAGCTTTAAAGACCATCACAGTGCATCTTCATGGAGTTTCTGAGAAGTGGCCATGGTTTCCTGCTCTTTGAGCATCCCAGAACCTCCACATCCCTAATTAACTGTGGGTGTGAAGCAGAAATGCACGATCTCAAGTGCCTTTATGAGCTTAGGTAAGATTTGTATGACTTACATGACAGGGAAAGCACTAGGTCAGCATCCTAAAACTGCCAAAAATAACAAACATTATAATACCAAGGAAAAGTACAATTATTTCTAATTTCACACTGCAAATGTCCAGTTGAGAACATTGTGCTGAAATCTAACAGCACCCTTTCCATTGATGGCTTGATTTGGTTATAAAACAGGACAAGAAATTTCTTCAAATCTCCAGGCATCATATAATCATGACACTCAGTATTTTTACTGCCTTTTTTAAAATCATAGTAACATCAGCAATTTTTGCCATTTTCCTGATGTCATTATCAATAAAAATTATCATTTAGGGCTTAGACTGACTCTGCTTAGCTTGGGAATCAGGCTAAAGGGAGCTAGGGAATATCTACTATAGAGTGATAATGCTTTTATTATGCATTATGTTACAGAGATGTCACTGGTAAAAAAATATAATGGTACAATACACAGTTCACTTCAATCCAAACACGAAAAATTAAGAGAAAAAAACAGGCAAAAATACGAACTTTTTTTAGTAATCAAGTCAAGTGAATACAACATAAATTGTATGTGCCCTTCCCAAACATGCAGTTAACATTCTTCAAGTATGAAACATGGCACATTACAGACTTCCTTATTCCACATTTCTTCCAGAAGCAAAAATATGTATGAAGAAAGGTAGCATGACAAAAGTATACAACCATAATTAATTGAGATAAAAGTGTCGCTTCAAGACCAAATTCTAGACATTGAACCTCTTCTAAGTTTCAAAGTAGGTTTTTCAATCTGTAAAATAACAGTGGAAAACTGTCACTTAAGCCATTGATGCTAAGGTTCCTCTTTTTTTACTACTCAATACAGTAATTTGAAATTATCAGAAAAGAGCATTATTGGCAGCATAAACCAATAAACTGAAGGCACTTCCTGAAGTAACTAATATGGTACAGTTAACCCTGAAATATCAATATGATGAAATACAGTCAAAAAAAAAAATAAGAAGCTATCGCCACCAGTCAACAGAACAAATGCCATGGAAAAATAGCTACGTAAATAGTGTTTAAACAAAAACAAAACAAAAACGAAATTTGGTTGAGCACTGGAACAGGCTCCCCACAGAAGTGTTCACAGCATCAAGATAGAGTTCAAGAAGCATTTGGACAATGTTCTCAGGCACATGTTGTGATTCTCGTGGTATCCTGAACAGGGCCAGGAGCTGGACCCAATGATCCTGATGGGTCCCTTCCAACTCAGCACATTCTGTGATTCTGTGATAAATGCCATAAAGTTATTACAACGTACATATGAATTGTTCTGTAATATTAGAGTGTTGGCATTTATCTATAGTGCTTTAACAAACCTAGTGGTTTCTTATTCTTATTGCAAATTTGCTAAAATCTTGGCTACTGTAACTTGCACCATCTTTTACCTGAAGATAAAATCTTGTCCTAATTTCGAACAAGTCATCCCAGAACTTCTGCAGCTTTAAGTGCCGTCTGATACACTAACTTATTTAGGAACCTCTCTGCCATTATCATCAGTACTGGAATAATCATGAAGTGATTGCAGGTGTTGACTTTAAAAATCTATCTGGTAAATTACAATGTACCCTTTCTAACAAATGCCTATATACAGGCATTTGAAGTTAGACTGAACATTGTATTTTCCATATCAAAGCATGTTTCTGTACAAAGAAAATAAGTAAACAAAGATGAGTAATAAGAGTTTGAAATACATCCCTCTAAGAACAAAGTTAGGCAAGTTTAAAATATTGATGCAATAATTCTAATAAAGACTAGCAAATCAGTTTGATTTAACTGGCGGCCATCAAAGTAATTGTGTTCTAAAAGATGTTAAAGCAAAACTCCCATCTCTGAACCCCAACCAAGTAAGTCAGAAGCTCACAAGCTGTATCAACTCCAGAATTCTAAATGATTTTAGAATTTTCTGTGTGACAGAACTGTTGCAACAGGGAGGGTAAATAACATGCCCAAATGCCTGCAAGTTGTAACCCACCCAGAGGCAGGCACAGCAGAAAGGTGCCTCTGGAGATAGTTCCACCCAATCTTTTAACAAGCAGCAGATGTTGCCACCTGCCAACATCTCTGCATCTTCTAGACACACTTGGAAAGAAAAAAAAAAAAAGAAAAAAGCAAGGACTTTCACTTGCCCTCTAAGTATCCAAAGCCACCAGGTTTTTTTAAGGTGTTCTCCAAGGGCACCACCCAGGTCCTTTACAGGTCCTTAAAAGAAATATTTGGGTGAAAAAACCCACACAAATGCCAGATCTCAGAGGACTGAAGCACACTCAGTGGGGGAGCCACAGGCAGCCAGACAGAAAGCAAACCAAACAGAGGGGCCTATGGTGAGTTCTAGCTGCTCTCCAGCTTGCAATTTTTCCCAGTTATACATAGGGAATTTGGATTTCTGTTGTAGCTCTTGCACTGAATAGTTAAACCTATTTAAAAGTAATAGCGTTTTGCTTTTGAAAATCCTTTAAAAATTAATAACTTCTGGCTTTACATTATGAATTTGTGCTTGTTAAAGCCCTCCATTTCTTAAAGATGCAGCATCTCTCTCAAATGCGTGAAATCATGAGGGCTGCTTAATTAAATAGTGCCTCCAGCATGAAAGTCATTATCACTCACAGCTCTGGAGTGACTTAGTTCCAAACCCCCCGGGGTCTGTGCCCATTCCCGAGTGGACTAGTGCCCACATCACCAAAACCACCCTCCCAGCAGGACCTCGTGGCTGCCACCTCAGAGACAACAAACACAGATTAACTGAGTTCCCCTACTGACTGTGCTGTCAGACTCGAAATTAGTACCTCCAGAGGAGTCACAAGTAATATTAAAAGACTCCACAGGAGCTTTGTATTTCACCTGCTCTACGTGTCCTGTGGGTAGGAAAGCGTTGTTCAGCATCTAGTGTGATTCCCATGGCAATTTCAAGCCTTTATTTGTTCTGGAGATCAGAACCTCTGACTTCCCCTACTTTGCATGAAGATTTATTTTGAGATGCTTGCATATTTCAAAATTATATCTAACAAGAAACAGTGTCAGGTGATATTTTATTTTACTGGTAGATTTTTAGCAGTTCTATATAAAGCAGCACAGCTGTATGAATGCTTCAGGAATAATGTGCAAGACATATTGCCTTACTTCAGCTAATAAAAATCTGTAACCAACTGCAGCCTCATGAAACCACAATTTAAAGAGATTACACTTTTAAATCATATGCCTGCAAATAAAAATGTGGCATTATCCCACTTTACATTATTGCCAAATTCCATTCTTTTTCCAAATTAATCTGGTACATTTCTATAATTTCTCAAACATCCATTCATCAAGGTTGATACCCAATTAAACAAAGAAACAATACCTTCTTACCTCACAAGGCTGTTATCTCACAAAACTGCCAGAAATACAGATTTAATTGATTATTTTATAGAACTGCTAAGCAAACATGGCTGAACCATTCTACTCCATCCTCTGTACCATCATAAACAGCAACAGCTCTGTGCAAGACCTGTGAATCCAATGAGCATTTTGAAGACAAACTGAAATGGTTGCACTGCTGCAGCATGAGACTTACCTAACTAGTCTGTGTCATCTCTGAAAATGCATAAAATGGAAATCACTCACTCTGATTCAAATTATTGTACCCCTGGCAATTTTGAAATAAAACCCTCATCATTTAATTGTAAACTGGGTGTATACAGTCTAAAAATTATTGAAGCAAAACCCATGAATTTTACAGATTCACTTACTGGATCAGACTTTCAATTGGAAAAGAAAAAAACTCTGTGGGATTAGAGAAAAATTTCCCTTCTAGACAACCTTAGCAGTAGATTAATTGGAGTAAGGAGAAAGAAAATAGTATTTAAAATCTATTTTGTCCTACACGCTTCCTGTCAGACTAGATATATCACAAGAGCACATAATTGTTTGCTGTAATCAGAAATTAAATAAACCTAAGAAAAAATAATAGATGGGAAAGAAAGTACCCAAGATTAAAATTTTGAATTATTTTTTTTTTGTTGTTGAAAAATATGTAGTCCATTCCTCACAAATAAACATAGAGTGTCTCTATTAAATGCAAAAACCTAACACGGCGTGGTGGTGCCAGCTTTTGTCTATGTTACTGAGAGGTAAAAGGCTCCCAAAACCTCATAAGATGCTCTGTTCAGTAAAGAATATTATTGGTTAGATACCCAATTCTGCCTTTGATGATTGAAAGTAGATTGGAGACAGGTGGATTTGCACCCAGCAGACACTTCCTATGTACTCCTGTAACAAGTTCTGGGAAAGTAGAGCAGCAAAGAAACAATACAACAAGTCTTTAAATGGGAATATCAGAGTTCTTTTCCAAGCTATTAGAACACCCAGGAAGCTACAGAAAACATGGGATTCATTCCTTTTGCTGCTTTCTGCCTTTTTATCTCATGTACAGAGAAGTATTTTAAAGTTTAAGGGTTGTAGCAGATAGTTATCAACTTTGCCCTTAGGTGGTACAGCAACCTCGTTGAAAAATTGCTTTCAAAACCTATTACATTTCAACATTAGTGCACTTGGTCTGCAACTATTTGCTTTGGCATATATGAATGTACTTTTTATTTAGAGAAATGCTTATTTTCTCTCTCAACACTCTCTCCTTTTTCTTCCCCTCATATGCCCTGATAAGTTTCCAAAATCTCCCTTTCATTTGTTCTGTTGTAAGAGTTTTTCTCCAACCATTTTTCATCTTAATTGATTTAGAGTGATTCCAAAGCCTTATTTAAGGAACTAGCTGATTTCATTAACTAGTACTACTAGTCTATCAAATTTATATATTAAGAAAAAAAAAAAAATATATATATATATAAACCTCTATTCCTACTCAGAGGGTTTTATTTAAATGGAATCAGCAGCAATCACTCAATCCAAGGATACTCTGAACCTGCTTCTTACAACTAAAGCTCAGAAAGCTCTGTTCTCTGTTAAAGAAGCCCCTTCACACCACAGGACACATCCTTTTAGCACCATGTTTTTTGCCTATAGGAGCACTAACATCATCTGTGGACTGAGCTATACCCAGAGGTGAGGAGCCTGCAGCAGACACATTGCACCACCCTAGCAGGAATAGCTCCAGTTCCTATTCCTGCTCTTCCCCCAGCAGGGAAGAACCAGGGACATCCCTGCCGATTCTCAGCTCACTATCACCTCAAGAACTTCTTCCCCAGTTTTAAATCCTCTGCCTCAATTATCCCCACCTTTTTGTTAGGTGTAAGCAAGTAAATAGCAGCAGCAATCAAAAAGAGTCTTCAGTGGGTGATCTATCAGAGAAGTTCTAAGGAAAGGATAGGTCACATGAAAGGCTTATTCCCTTCTTCCTTCCTTCTTTACTGGGGAAAGTCCTACACATGCTCTAATTTTATTTATTATTTTTTTCTCTACCTTTCTTTTATGATACCAGAGATCCAAATTGAATTCCCTGTCCCAGTTTATGGTTGGAGGAATTTAATAAACTGGGCCTGAAGGAGAAGCAGGAAACAATGTCATTCTGTTTATTGTTGGATATTCTTTCTTAGCAAAACAAGAGCAGCAGTTTAAAGTTTTGGTCTAGATTTAAATACAATTTTGTTTGGTGCAAGAACTGCACTTACTCAAGTTGTACTTGTTAGATAAACTGGACTTACTGAAATTGAAGTTGTGTATCTGCAAAACATTAATCCACTTTTACAAAGTTTGTGTTTGAAACCCTCTCTGGGTTTTTTGAATAGACTTTTTTTTGTATTAGTAATTTTGTTATCTCAAAGAGAATGAAAAAGCTATAAAGTATTTAATTTAGGAATTTAATTTCAAACAGACAGGAGTGTACTTTAAATTATAAATAGGAAAACCAAATGATAAGAAGTATCTTTTTATTACTTTCTAAGTACAGTAATAACACCTGCTACCTTGGGCCACAAGATTATTGGCAACCAAAGTTTTAATCATCAAAATAGAAAGATTTTGTGTGCCTGGGAGATAGTTGTTTCTCTGCTACAATACATATCTTGATATTTTGAGCTTTGGCTAATAAACATTTAATAATTATTATATTAAAACTTATTGTCCTTGGGGCTTGCTTTTGATGTGTACCATATAAAACAGGTGTCTTGTATTATTTTACTGACACTGGGGCTTTTCTGTTTGCACAGAGCTCAGAATTATTAGTTTAGAATCCAGTTGCTATCTTTGTTATTGCTTTGTAAAGTTCTAATTAGAATTTGGGGAACCTAAAGAAGCAATATGCTTTATGAATAGTGCTGTGTCTTTTAGATGTGCGATCGCTATTCACTTGCTTTTGCTTGTTTTATTAAGCAGAGGACAGCAAAGGAATGTGCAAATAATCTTGTATATTTGATCTTTGTGTTTGGAAGGAATTTATTAAAAATAAGAATATGGGACAACAATCAGCATCCACTTTTAAGGAGTTAGAAAGGGGATAGCATTCATTAAAGAGCTTGCCTGAGCAGATTCTGTGTTTTAAAAAGTCCCACTGGTCATTGAGACTGTACTATTGCAGTGCCTTAGGTCAGAAAGGATTTCTCAGGTCATCCAGCTCAGGCACATTTACAAGCTCACGTGACCCTCCTTCCCAAAGACTGAACACCCATCCTGTTGATGCCCTAACGATTTACAAGGCAATAAAGTGTCTCACCTCAACGCTATGAATCTTAAACAGGAATGCTTAAGAAAAAATTCTGGATTTTCATTCAAGCTTCTGCTTTCACATGCAGACAGTTAAGACTGACATTTCAATGGAAAAACATGCAAATGATCCACGTCCTACTTTATAGTCAGACCTCTCCTCCAATGTCTTAATCTCCCACAGACACAGCTCCACAGGTTTTCATTCAGCTCCATAAATTGTTTATAATCAGTGATTATGTGTGAGGAACTCTCCCCCCCAGCAAACACCACAGACTGACCTTCTGTCCCATCTGTAATGAAGCACTCTCAGTCCCTTCAGCAAAGAAATTAGATCCCAACAGGACTGCAAGTTTTCCAGAAGGACTGATACACTTCCCATGAAGTTATCACACAGCCTCTCCTCCATAAAAGCAGGGTGAGGGATGGGAGGTTGAGTATCTCAGGCTAGAAGGGAAGCTGGTGAAATGCCCATACCCAACATTTGGCTGGCAAAAGGGAAGTGTGTAGTCACAGATGTGTAAATAATTGATTTTTCAATTTAGCTACTGACTTGAATAATCAATAAAATGAATTCAGAACAATTGACCCAGAATAAAAGCATTTTGGGGTCTTTTTCCACCTCTGATCCTCTCTTTTCAAATACACTGGATGTGACAGAACGTGACAGGCTACTGAGTCTCTCTTTTATTCCTTATTGAATACTTAGGATTGATCTAGATAGATGGTTTTCAACTGGTGATTCAAAGAAAACTTGATTCCTTCATGGTTCCTTCACGTTGGAAGGCCTCTGGCTACTTTTGGGAGGGTAAGATTCCAAAAGGGTGAGTACAAGCCTATCTTTTGAATTAGAAAAAGATTACAGGCCAGTTTCCTAGCCACTGGCTTAAGGAACCAGAAATGCTTCAGTTCAGAATGATGAAACAGAATTATTTTGACATTTCAAAACTTTCTTTTCTTTCCCCAAACTAATTTTCAAATTCAGTTTGGAAATGCAAGGTTTAGTTCAAATAAATATGCACACATTTTCTGCCTGGGAAAATCACTATTTCTGGTTTGATGTGTTCATTGTTTTTTTTTTTTTTCCCTGGAGAGGGGTTGGTTTTCTGACTTTTCCTCCTGAGCTCTGTAAGTAATCAAAACCAGTTTATCTTCAGCTCTGTGGACTATTTTTTTTCCCCCTTCTCTTTAATGGTCAGCAGTGGATTGGTAATTCATCCTATTGGAGAACATTCCTTGCCTGTGTTAGTTGACCTTTATGGAATGCTAATCACTGATTTCGTTAGCAGGACACAAAATTCCATGTCCTGTTACCTCTGTGAATGGCTGATCTTTGGCAGTTACAGGTGTTTTATTCCAAGATCTATCACCAAACATGTTCATTTTGATTTTCCTATTTTGAAAGTGGAAAGCTGGACTTCTGATTACTAGCTAGATATAGCAGCTATTAAGATTTCCTGCTTCCACAGGCTAGCGAGGTATAAGTCATTCCAGTATTCCCTGGTTCACCTGCACACATCAGTTACGTATCCAATGTCTTACCTAGAGTCTCTGAGAGTTAGATTTGTTGAAAACACAACATTTTAAATTTGGTGCTCCATCCTCTGTGGGCTAGCTGAGATGTCTTTTGGATATGATTAACACAGATAATAAAGGGACTGAAGTGAGCCTGAGAGCACAGGACTGAGGAGAAGGCTCAGGGGGTTCTTCTCCATGTGTGTAAATAGCTGATGCAAGGGAATGAAGGAGAAGCAGCCAGGCTTTTTTTCAGTAACACCCACTAACAGGAACAAAAGTGTTTTAGCAAAAACTACAAAACGTGAAAAAAAAATTTAAAAAAAACCAAAAAACAACAAACAACAACAAACAACAAAACAACAACCAAAAAAAAAACAAACAAAAAACCCAAAAAACAACACAACAACGACTCCACCAGGAAATTCTGCCCAAACACAAGAAGGAGTGGCCCAGAGAACTTATTTGTACAGTTAGGCTTTGACTGAGTCCTGGAAAACCTGCTCTAAACTCACCCTGCCTGAACAGAGTGTTCCTACAAACCTAAGTGACTCTGCAAAACACAAAAGAGAAGTCTATGTGTGCAAGGTAACCCAAACTACTGAGTACACCAGGCTGGTGCTGAACAGGTGTGAATTGCTGCCACTGAGGGCACGCCTCTGCCCTGCTCTAGTTCAGTGCTGTGTCTCCTTCAAACAGGTCAGCACACAGCTGCCAAGCACAGCAACCCTGCATCAGCCCGTGATTAAGGATAAAAGGAGTTTTCTTACCTATCTAAAGTAGTAGCCATTTCCAAAAACTCTCTAAGAGCAGCCTACAGTCTCGTTCCATCCAGAAGAGCATTAGTTAAAGCACAGGCTTGGCTGTGGTGCCGTGGGAAGGCTGACCTGAAACAGGGACTGGACAGAGAATAAAGAAGGTATTCGTTGAAAGGCCTCCAGGATTCACCTTGGGCAGGCCAGGAGCCTGACCAGGACTACACCCAAGGTGGACCCAGAATGGTCACAAAAATGTCTGACCAGTCACAAGATCCTACATTTTTGTAAGTTTTGGGCCATTTGCATATTGGGGTTAAATTGTCCAATTACAGCTTCAGGTTGTGAGGTCCCATCCTTCTTGTTCCTCCCTTCAGTCCACCATGGTTTGTGCTTTAGGGCCTGAAAATTGTCCTTGGTCTTCAGTAGGAATAGGATTTCTTTTGTCTCCCTACTCTGTGAAGAGAGCTGGCTAACACTTAATATGAGGCTCAGAACTACACCTAAGCACCACAGAATCTGAAAATCATGAAAGCTAAAACTTATGTCATCAGCTGCCCACCCTTCTCCCATGAGCAGGATGAAGCCTTGAGGCCTCCCAGGCCACAGGTGGGAGCTTTTGTCAGACAGATCTCAGACCAGAACAAGCACCCTCTGCCTTCCAGCTCATCATGGCACAGGTTCCAGAGCCAGCACAGTACAGGATGAAAGCAAACCACTCCACAGACTCGTAGGTCACTCAGCTCTAAGAGGATCCCTGGGCTGGATTCCTTTTTAAATACTTCACATCACTGCTAACAGCTCCAAAGAGAGAAAAAAACCCCAACCAACCAACTCTGGCTATTGATATGTTCTGTAAGGTACAAGGTTCTCTTCTGGAGGAGAAAATAGAGTTTACAAACAATACTTGAATATGTTTTCAACTTTTGCACATTATCTGCTGCATGGTACTTCCTTGCACTGTTATAGGGTCTCATCTTTCATGCTGCTGCCATACTAAGAAGGTTGAAGAGCTGCCAGAAGGTATTTAAAGATGTATTCAGGTGTCAGAAGAGGTTTAAAATAATTTTTAAAATCTGTCTGTCAGCAACTAAATCTGTCAATTAATTTTCATGTCCTTTTTTCCTTTTAGAAACGGTTTCTTATATTTGATACATTTTGGTACATTTATTATTTTAAGCTGTAGCATTTTAGAAAAACAGATTAATGCTTAATGACTGAAGTCAGGGAATGCAATGACTGCAAATGAACAATGAAATATTTATAGTTCATTTGTTTCCAATGATTTTTTTTAACATTCTTGGAGGATGTATACTAATGCTATTACATTTCATAACTGTTTAGAGCCCTCTTCCTTAGTTAAAAACTATAGGTGAAACTCAGACATTTTAAAAAATATATTAATGTTCAATTATAACATGAAATAAATAAGAGTTGTGGTTAAGTAAGTAAAAAGTTAAAAACTACTGTTTTAACTTCTCACTAAGTGTCAATTACTGTTAATTACTGCTATATTTTTTAACTTTGTGGTCACATCTTGTCTTTTTATGGCACACAAAGGAGTGTTTGTACACCAACACAGACTTGAAAAGTCCATATATTTGCAAAATGAAGGAGTCATAAAAGAGTTGGTTTATGAACTATTAAGGTGTTTAACAAGTTTTGAGTTAACTTGCTATTTGCTTTTATCAACTTCCTTGTCCCTAACCACATAATTAACTAAACTTAGAGGAAAAAGTTTTAAAAATAGCTAATAAAATTACATAGCTAAGTGGAATGTCGTGTTCACATAACTGGGCCTTATGTTAAAAAATTTCCAACAAAAACACCCCACACTCTAGCTAAAACTTAGGATTCTTCTAAATCACTCAGACAAATTTTTTTGATATTACAGGTTGCCCTAAGCTGGAGAGCTCATCTCTCTGATGTTTTGCCATGAGTTTAAAGGTTAGCATAGGAAGCAGGAATAAGGAAGTTCTTCTTTGGGGCATGGCCCTAATGAAAATTCTCTGCTGTGCTGCTGTGGTACAAAAGCAATATTTCATGCCTACAAGATTTCAGCCTTTGATTTCTCTGATTCATTGTTGAAGTTCTCATCTTTTTCACAGTACGAGAGCCATGGCCATTCACACATTTTATTTACAGGGAAAGGACTGAATACACAAAAATATAATAAATAAGAACACAATGACATTCACCTTGAGGAGCTGAACTTTAAAATGTTCTGGTCTGTAGCAATGCTATAAATAAAACCTGAAAATGGACAAGCTAAGTAAATTAACTTTTATGTAAAGAATTGCTGCTGAATTCCTACTGAAGTACTCCATACCTCTAAGTAACCTGACTCACCTTTATTTTGAAAAAAATAAACAGTAAAAAGACCATGTAAATTCAGTTACCCACACATGCAAACAGCATTGCCAATGTTTATTATTTGTTTATTATTCCAAAATTACTAAACCGGTTTGCCTCAACTTCATTTAATTTAGATGGTTTGGTCCTACAGGGGAAGATTTGCAAAGTCACTGTTACAATTCAGGTGGTAAATGGAATTTGTGTCTTTGAAATTACCTCCTAAGGATTATAGTCAGTTTGTCTCCATAAAGGTTTGGGTTTTTTCCCCCCCATTTATATTTAAAACACCACTGCAAAATTAAGTGATCATATGTAGAACACAACTTGGATAGAGTCTGTCAGTGGGTGCAGTCTGAGACAAGATCACCATGACCTCATCTCTGCCTCCTGATGGGGATTATTGAGCCTGCACTCACTGTGGTGTGACAGTGTCTTACATTTCACTTTAAGAAGAGTTAAAAAACAAAACAACCAAAACAAACCACATGTACAAACAAACCCACATACCTGAAAACCCAATTCTTCCTTAACCAAGCTATACTGGCCAGGCAGAAAGAAAGCAGAGAGCAGTCACAAATTGTAGCAAGCATTGCCTTTTATGGTTCTATTGAAAACTAATCTGGTTTACAATACCACATCTACGGCCATGTTTGTCTGGGACTGAACAGAAGCAAATTGATATTAATTTATTAATTATGTCACTGTTTAACCCCACAGGTACCACACAGCTCCTCACTCATCCTCCCACCTGTGAGATCCTGAAGAGAGAATTGGAAGGGTAAAAGGTAAAAAAATTCATTGGGACAAGGACAGTTTATTAGAGAAAGAAAAAGCCACAGACACAAGCAAAGAAAACCAAGGAATTAATTCCCTACTTCCTGAAGGCAGGCAGGTGTTCAGGCATCTCCAGGGAAGCAGGCTCCCATCATAGATAATGACGACTTGGGAAGACAAAAATCATCACTCCAAATGTCACCCCTTCCTGCTTTTCCTCCCCACTCTACATTCTGAGCATATCCCCATGGACAGTTTGGGTCACCTATCCTGGGTGTGTCCCCTCCCACCTTCCCAGGCACCCCCAAATTCCTCACCAGCACAGCTGGTACCAGAAGCACAAAAGGCCTTGGCTCTGTGTGATCCCTGCTCAGCAATAACCAAAATATCTCTGTGTTATCAACCCTGTGTTCAGCACTAATCCAAAACACAGCCCCACACCAGCCACTGGGAAGGAAATCAACTCTACCCCAGCCAAAACCAGCAAAAATTCTTAGTAAAAATTTTATTTTTTCTTTAAACAATCAAGTAGGAGAAATGTGGCACATCAAGAAAGAACCACCACAGATTCAGGCCTCAAGCTGATGCAGGAACATTTTACTTTAGCCTTTATGGATTGAAATCTTTCACATTTGAGAGCTGTGCTGTATTAATTTTGTTACCCCTTGAATTCTTTCCATCAAAAAACAGAGGTGTTTTGTTTTTGTTTTTTTTTTTTTTTTTCTTTTAAGCAGAGCTTTCTACAGCTCTTGAACTACACATAGTTTCCTGTAGTGAGCTGATGCAACATCATCTATTTACTAAAATGCTTTATCACTTAGTGAAGCAAACTGTGGATCAGATCCTTTCAACTTTGTCTTAGGGAGGGCAAGAGAAAACTGTCATGGAGTCAAGTTAAAAACTTCCTCATGTTCTTCTAAACTCCTACAACCAGCTAATTAAATCTTTTAAAGATCCTCTAATATGGACATTCAATCCTCCCCTTGGAGGGCTGTTGTTATTATGCATATTCAGAGATTTAAGAAACAGGGAGTTCACCTTAAATGCATTAGGGGGTTAATTAGGTTTTCAGTAAGCACTTCTCTAATTCCTCCTACATGCATAACATTTAAACTGCATCGCTGAGGGATGGCTGGCAGCGTCGTGACAACTACAATATTGGCAGTACA
Source organism: Sinosuthora webbiana (assembly GCA_013397395.1). Classification (NCBI taxonomy): domain Eukaryota; kingdom Metazoa; phylum Chordata; class Aves; order Passeriformes; family Sylviidae; genus Sinosuthora; species Sinosuthora webbiana. Next base: position 200,606 of record VXBN01008749.1, on the reverse strand, counting down.
GTAATTTGTAGTTAAGGTCATTTGAAGTTAACATTAACTCTTCATTATTCAGTCACATCCAATGAAGGTGGCTTCAGGAAAACGCTCCGACAGTTAATAAGGATGGTCCAAGTATGCTCCTACCTACAAATTTATTTTGTTTTTTAATGTTTTCTGGGTGTCTCACTTTGTTCAAAAGTTCCATTATTTGAATCTGACCCTTTTGGAGTTCTGGTTTTTGTTTTGTTTGGGTTCTTTTTTAAATAAAAGTTAGAAAGTACTACTGCACCATCTCTGTAATTCAAAAATTAGACTTCTGAATATCATTCTGCAATGAGTGTCCTGGTAGATCCAGAAAAACACACACCCCTTTATCAGTCTTGGAGGCTCAGCTCATCAACTTGTAACTATGCTATTGTTTTTAAAATAACACGTGCCAGAAGAACACATTTTTCCTCCTGCTGTAATATAGTAGCTTTCCCAGATCACTACCACAGTCCTATTGATTGTTTTTGAGGACAGCGGTAAGGAAACAACATTAGTTTTGCCATTAATTACTCATAATAATGGAAAGAGCAATAAAACATGACTAAATATGATGCTCATACAGATCCTGTAAACCTCCTTCATTTTTACACTTAAATGAGAGGAAGAAGGAACATATATATTTGAAATAATGTGCAACTATTCTACCTGTACCTCAGTACTGGTGTTATTTCTCCATTTGAGAGACATGTAGAGTAGGATCCAGCTGCTCTTTGTTTTGCCATGTTAATGCCAATGATTACAGATCCAAATAAATTGTTGCATATGGTAAACTTGATCACAATAAATGTTTGCAGGATCATGCCTTAGCATATAAATCAGTAGTTAGTGTTATTTGCCCTCAGTCATGGCACAGCATGCCACCTTTGTATTTTATTTTGGTAATGCACTGCACCACATTCCCAAGCAGTGGAGTTGCATCAGCGCAGGTGGGAGAAAAAATAAAAATAGGAGCTACTCTCTTCCATGCAAATATTAGGATAACAGTAATATTCTGAAAATAAGAAGCATTGTTATACAAGTTATTAAAACACAATTGATACTTAAAGTCAAAATATTACCCGGATTCATTGTAGTCCTTTTAAATTAATATCTGATAAAAGAATGTAATCACAGTGCAACCAGGAGGAAAACAAAAGAGACTTGATAAGAGTGTAGAGCTGTTGGAAAATGAGATGTGTTAAATTTCATATTTCTGTGTATGAGACAACAATGTGTTTTGTTAAACAGAAAAGTTCTTTAATTTAAATAATTGAATGCTAAAAAACAAAAGCTACTACTCTAGTGCAATGGGCTATCTATCACCTAATCAGTTTCCTACAGTGTGCTGAACACCCTTTTACTAAAGTTGGTTCTGCCTTCAAAATCAGCCTGTGGGTACTTCAGGAACAGTTCTTGTAGCTGGTGTCATCTATAACATTTCAGTGTTACAGTGACAGTCTGTTTTCTCTGAACTGTAAGTATGTGTCTCGTTTCCACAGACATTTTTATGATAAAATATCTTGGCATCAGCAAAACTTAAAATTAAAACAGAAATTGTTTTTAAAGTTAGCCATACTCTGGATTTCGTAAACATTCCCCCAATCTCTTTTCATTAACATTTCCTAACCTTTTCCATTCTCTTTTTATACCCCAGTGACTCATGATTTTTTTTTTTTGTTTTGTTTCAAAGGGCAACTTTCAATCTGAAGGAGTAAGAACACTCTCTACACAGAGAAGGAATTCATCTTTTTTTGAATAGTTGCTATACTCTTCAAAAAGAAGTAGATTTGAATTTCCACAATAAATACAGAAATTTAGGTTCAATTCTCTGTACTGTGGAGGCTGACTGAAATAACACACACCATACTTCAAGAAAGTTTCATTTTCTTTGCTGATTTTACAGTACAACCTTGGCTAACATAAATGCAGAGAGAGAAGACTCTGAACTTATGAAACATGAAGAATAGCAATAAAAAAAGTTATTGAATCATTCTGACATGACATCTGAGATTTGGTTCTTGCAGATGGAGCAAGAAGCATCACAAAAGAACTAGGTACCACATGCAAAGAAATTTTTCCACAGGACTTGGAAAGTGAAAGCTGGGGAAGGACTTGAAAAGAAAAAGATACTATAAAGGCTGAAGGTGAAGCAGCAGCAGCAGCATTGGACTGTGTTTTCAGAAAAATACTTCAGAATGGAATGGGTTGAGCCTGTGGCTCAAATCCCCCTGAAAAGAATGATGATCTAAGCTGGTATGTACTTTGTCATGGGACACAGCTGAAACAACCCTCACAAAAAAGCTTGGAGAGCATGAAGGTGAATGGATAATGTGAAAAGACAGCTGTGCTTATGAAGTATGGGAATTACATACGTGGTGTATATTATATTAGAATCAGGGATTTGAAAACCTTATGGAGTACAATTGGACCATTCTGGCATTAAACTACATTTGCGGGGCTGAGATCTGATCTTACAGACATTTGGTTACAAACATGAAACATTTCTTTCATACTTCAGGGAGCCACAGGTAGGGCCAGTCTGGGTTTCTGGGAGCTCTGGGCAAGGTCCAGGTCACTCCTGCACACAAGAATGGATACACAAGTAGGGGGATTGTTTTAATTCCACTGGAATAGATATAAAGTGGAGAAATCTCGTTTAGAGAAGCCAGCATATACTGTATAATTGTTTTGAAACTTCTACCACAAAGTGTAGGAAACTAAGGCACACCTGGCTCCTGCTGAGGAAGGAACATCTTATTTCTATTTACTCTTTTTCAAGTTCCATAAACAGATACTTGTGACAACTTTCAGTCAGGGACATTCACCTTTGTGTCTATGCTTTCTATCACAATATAATCCTCCATCAGATTTTTTCTGTGCTTTCTATTACAGTGTAATTCTCAGATTTATCATCATTTCCCTTCTCAGTACACAGCACACAGTCCTGTAAGTGTCTATAACCTTTCCTATTTGGAAAATTTACGGAGTATAATTGGACCATTCTGGTATTAAACTACATTTGTGGGGCTGAGATCTGATCTCACAGACATTTGGTTAGGAACATGAAACGTTTCTTTCGTACTTCAGGCAGCCACAGGCAGGGCCAGCCTGGGTTTCTGGGAGCTCTAGGCAAGGTCCAGGTCGCTCCTGCAGACTGCAGCACTCCTGAGTCAGATGCTAATGCATTAAACAAAAACCCTTGTCTGGGAAGGCTCTACCAGGTAAGTGATTGAAGCAGAGGATGAGGGGAAAAAAAAAATCTCACACATATGGAAAGACTAACCCACAGGTCATGTGCACAGAAAGGTTAGCAGAGACAGATGTACACTCCAAATGCCTCACTTTCTAGTCCAGTGATATAATTAGCTTTTCCTGCAGCACAGTAATGTGCTGGAGGTGTAGTCAGGCATCTACTTTTCCACTTAGTAGCTTGACATCTCCTGCTTTTACTCTTGAACTTCTTGTAATTCCATAATTTAACACCTTGATTACAAGCTGTCCTCTTAAAGTAATCAGCCGTCAAGTTTTTTGTAATCATTTTGAAAATTTGAGTTTTAAATACTAATATGCAAATACATAAAATTTATAAAACCATATCCAATAAGAATTGTCAATTTCAAAGTTATTTGCAGTCAGGCCACACTTTCTGCATCTGGGCATAGAGGAAAGCAGTGGAAGTACTTACTGAAATATTTTCTCATCATCATTAAAAAGTTCAATTACTGGTCTTCAGCATGTGACATGTCTAAGCTATTTTTTTCCAAATATTTCACATTTCCAAAATGTTTATGAGGTTTCCATCATCATTCAAAGGAGATCAGGAGATTATCACACGTGAGGAGTTGCCTGTGTTACTGCCTTTGGATTCCCTCAGTTCCCCACATTCATATATTCATTCAGACCCAAAAAACTTCCAAAATGCTATATATTACCAGAGAGACATGTCACACACTTCAGAAGGATTTGAGGCTGGTATTTCAAGTGTATATTTTGACTTCTAAAGAGTATAAAACTGTATGTATTAAACATTAGAGATGGAGCAGATCTTGAAAGTCTGAACTGCCTCAAAGCTCATGACTTTTCAAGATTTTGACATCAGTTAGCTTCTGATAGATTAGTAACTCTCTCAAGCCCTGAAGATGTAAGCAAACTAGGGGTTTGTGTGAGATCTTTCAAGAGCCAGGTGCTAAATTTATATATTTAATTTTACCATTTTGGAAAGTTAAGGAA
>VXBN01008749.1:152989-196339 GCA_013397395.1 Sinosuthora webbiana | reverse complement strand
CCCCCCCCCCCCCCCCCCCCGAACTCCTTCCTTTTAAAGGAATAATAATGTATTTATCAGGAATGAGAATTCAATGATATAAGATGTTTTTAGCTTGTTTTTTTTTTCTTATTTAATTCACTTTGCACACTGAAAAATAGTCTCAGATTTCTGCAAGAACTTTCTTCTTCAGTGGGTACTAAAATACCCACTGTACTTTTACTTAGATGTGTAGTCTACAGTAAAGAAATAAAATGGATGTCACAGAGCACATTAACAGTGTATACAACGTGGTGGGATGTAAATTAAAGTCTGAAACACCAGCAAGGGGCTGATTAGGTCTTCAGAGGTTTTCATCATACTTCTCTAAGCAGGGTTAACAAGGGACAATAGAGACATATTTATTTTTTGTCTCCTTTACAATACAACTTATTAAAACCCCATACTGTTGTGCTTCACTAACATTTAATAGCTTCATTCCATGTATCCATGGGAAACACCAAAAATGGCAAAGTTTTAGATTAGTTTCTAGCAGCTTTGGCATACTTCATACTCTCTCTTAACATCACAGCATCAGTAGCTGTAATACAACGTCCTAATTTCCATATTACATCAAAACAGTTGCATGTTCAAAATTTTATGGAGGAAAGTAAATTTCACATTCCTACTGCATTTTCCTGCAGTTCATAGGTGTCAGCAGGGAGGGAAATTCAATACAGAACTGCTGTGTGGCTCCAGTCCTGTATTTCTACTGATAAAACTTTATACAGTATTGTCAGAAGAAAAATAACTTCATTTAAGAAGTTTATAATCTCAAATTAAGAAGCTTATATCTCAAATAATCAGAATTTATTAATGAGTGTGCCCTACACTGCAAGATAACTGGCATTACTGGACCAGTTTAGGGGTCTTACCATTAACTCTAAACTGATCCTGTGTAGAATAAAACATTCACACCCCTTTCAATTCAGTGCTATAGAATCAATAAATTCTACACAACTGTTCCCAATCCAGCCTTCAGTCAAAAGTGTTGATATTAATATTCCCATGAACCCCAGTGAAGACTTCCAAATCCATGTGATATTATTCTGGAGTGTTTTGAAACACCACAAGTGATGGGTAAAGATCACCTGTGTATTTTGGGCACCTCACACAAGGTGTCTGCACCTTCCTCATGCCTCCCTCACTGCAATACATCTGCACCTGGGCATGGACTAGAGGTGACTTTTTTTCTGGACTGTGACCCACTTCAGTGGACAGACTCTTCAAAAAAGTGCTGGTGGGACACCAGGCATCTGACTCATTTACCACCCAAAGTGAAGGCAGAAAGTAGAACAAGGATGTAGTAAGTGAATTTATAGTCTGAGCTGCATCTGAAACCATGCAAACCAAGCATTAGAAGTGTTATTAGAATTAAGACTGTCTTTCTGTTGATTTAAAAACAGTAACCAACTAAAAAAAACCAAAAAAACCCCCAAAACAACCCAAAAAACTCCCAAGCCCTCAAACTGAAGGTCACATTAGTCAGAACAGAAAAACATGAAAGGAATTCCAGCACATTATTTTTTTCCTACAATAACTCAAATCTCATTTAAAGCAGTATATTGACACATTTCAAAATAAATAAAGCCAAGAAAGTTTGAAGAGAGAAGCAAAACAAATCTCAAGCATGTGGTGGGGGAAAGAAAACCACCCATGGTATCTGAAGAAAGATTAAGATAACAAGGTGTGTTTATTTTAGCAAAAAAAAAAAAAAAAAAAAGGACTGTGTATAGACGTGAATGTCTACCAACACCTAAAGGGGTGGTGTACAGAAGAAAAGGATCAATTATTCTCATTAGCTAAAAAAAACAAAAGAGGATGTAGAAGGCTTAGCTGTAGGTGGCATATTTTAAGTTAAACATTTGGGCCAAACCAATATGTCTAAAAACTGATAAGCAGGGTAGGAAAGTGTTGTTGAAAGGCTGTGGTTTAGGCTTAACTTGACATTACTGAGAGTGGTTTGCAAATAATTATATGTTTTGGAATGAAGATTGGCCAAGGTGTTCCACTAAGCCTGCCTTTCACACAGATGATTCACTGTTTGCAGTATCAACAGTTGCTTGAAAAGGAGAGATGGATATTGAAGGGGAGGTTAATATTGGGAAAAGAAACTGTGGCAGCACAAGGTAGAATTCGTTCAGAATTTAGAATTGGATATTTCAAAATTTCCAGCAGTTCAGCTTAAGGGATCTTTTCTTCTGAACCTGTATCAGATCATATGTATAAAATAGAGAGGTCCAGTATTCACAAAGCACACAAGAATAGTTTATCAGTCACACTATTAAAATGATAAACTGTTCTCAGCCTTCAAATTATTAAAAAGCTGTATTACTAGGATCACAAACCCTGCTAACATCAGAAGTACCTAATCAACCCCAGGCTCTTTATCTGCACTTAATTCAGTAAAATATCAGCCAATTTGAAGGTTCCCTTGCTGTCAACATTTTCAGCTGCTTGCTTTCCTCGTCAGGGACACACAGGTAAAAATATTTTAGTTTTTCTTTTCTTTTTTTTTTTCCAAATGCTTCAAGTAAACTAGAAAGAATGAATAGGCTGATAATTGACTTGCAGCTTCAAGTAGCTGCCCTAGAAATTTACTTTCATTTCATTGGCTTTGTGAACTGTACATTAAGTATAATTATATCTCTCTGCATTAGAAGATGTACATCAGCTGCTCTGGATGGATAACAGTTTATGTATATTTTCAGCATTTGCCTAGCTATAAAGGCTGGAATAATTGTCATCTAATTTGTAGCTCATATTGTTCAACCAGGCAACATAAAGAAGATTTTCAAACTGTAAAGGCAGTACTAAAATCATATAAACACACATTACACGAGACAGGGAAAAAAAACCTTAAGGCTCTCCTACTGATTTTGTCTAGGATACACAAGTGCTCCTATCTGCTAGAAATGTCTTTGAAAAACCTATTAAAACACGTTCAACTGTTCTTTGTAAAACTTGAAGCCTTAATTCAGACCTTAAGCTGTTTACTGCTGCTGTTTTCAATATGCCAATTATGCTTCCTCTGAGCAACTGGATGATACAGTGCTGCATGCCAGACAGGGAGACAGCCAGAAGGCAAACTGTAATAGGGATCCAAAGTTTGCTAAATGAACCTTAGCAGTGGCGAGTTACTTTTTTCTAAATTCTTTTTCTCACTCTGGAATAAGGAAGGCAAATGAGGATAGCTACTCTAAAAGGCAGCAAGAACAGCATTGTGAAAAACCAGTGAGACGAGAGTCAATAAATTTATGTAAGCACAGTGTACCAAAAGGAATTTATCACACTTTAATGGTAAGGAAAAAGTCTTGATCTTTAAACGTCTGCTGTCCTCTGTCTTGTTTGAAAATCCTCAAGACTGATATTGTGTAGTTGCATATGCAAAGAGAAAAACACAGGTTTGAGTAGTAACTCATGAAGATTCATTTTCCATCCAAGGTGCCTTACCAAAGAATGCATATTCAATTATTTGTGTTTGCATGCAGTATCACGCCTCACAAGTAGGTTGGATTTTCGAGACATTTGCAAATTGCTACATATGTATGTAGGCATATTTAAAGAAATGCTTCAGTGCAATAGATTTGTCCCTAACAACAGCAACAAAACAGTCAAAATAATGTTACTTGGACGTGGAATGACTGAAACTATTTCATACAGCTACCTTGCTTTTCCCCTTTTGCTGCTCTAATCATCCCCTTTCTCCCCCTTTTCTACTTTACTTCCCCTACAGCTTGCTTCTACTATGCCATCACCCAGTCACCTTACATGAAGAAAGCCAAGCAGTGAACTCAGAGTGCACCTCCCATTGCTTTGCCCTCAGACACACTTCTGCCTTCTCCTCTCAGCTCCTGCTTCTGTTATCTCCACAACACTTCCCAAACAGCCCTTCCTTTGTTCGAGGCTCTGGAGGTGGTTCTTGTAGCAAGCAACAACAGGAAATTGTGTGAAACAACCACCACCATCATCTCTAAAGGTGACAGGTCTCCTGCACCTACACCTACGTTCAAGAAAGAACCTAAGAACAATCTGTCTGTGCCCTGATGACACAGTGATTACAAAGTGATACACCATAATTACAAGGTTTACTGTGCCATTATTAAAAATGAGTCAACACCCTGGCTCCTCCAGGTTGCACTCCTGCCGCCAGTTCCCAGCAAGGCTGTTTCATCAAATCTGCCAAGAATGAAACTTCCCCAAGTTCAGGATTTTTTCTCAGATTTATTTGCCAGTTTGACATTTATATGCCTCTGGTGATCTAAAGAAACTGAAAATAGATAATCCCTAAGTTTTTAAACTCCTCTTCTCAGTGAGGAAAACTGATTTTAGAGTGAGTACAAGAAATTTTCATCAAGAAAACAGAAAATTAAGAGGGTGACTATATTTGTCTTCTCTGAGCTGCCACCGAAGCTCTCCCTGATAAATATGTTGTTTATAGATAATTAGTCATCTGACAGATACTTTTATAAGTAACCAGTAAACCTGTACTGTATGCAATTGCTCATCCATAACAATTTGTTATGTCTGGGGTGAGCCCAAACAAATGAAGCAAGAAGTATTGCAAACTGAAAAAAAAAGGTATACTTCAACCTTATAAAGCTTAATACACATTTGGAAGGCTTGATTTGTAATTAATCATGGCATTAATAAAAGTATAGCAAGTAACAAAGGAACAGTAAGTGGAATGCACACTAAGTGTCTTGTTAGTGGCGTATTTCTATATAGAAAGGAGAAAATAAATACACACACATTCCAAACATGAAGCAGAACTAAATTCAACACCTGCCTCAGAGAGATGTGTTTTCTACATGTTGGCTCTATGGAAACACAAATACAGTGAGCAGTAATCAGTTTTCCCAGAGACAGACTGATAATGTTACAGACATCCATGTTCAGAAGTACAAATTTGCAATCAGAGTATAAATAGCAGCATTAAAATTTAGATACAGTAGATCTATGTGGCCATAATCTTTTCTGTGAGGAAGTCACATATCAGTTTCATACATGGTGACTGTTACTGGAATGCAAAAGTCAGTGCACCAGAAGCCCATTTTCTTCTTTAGAAATTCTTCACTGGGTATACTCAAGGAATGCAGCAGCACTTCTCCAGACAGAATTTCAGCTGTGTCAACCCTCAAGAGCTAAGGAGACCCAAATATGCAGCTCCCTATCCTTCATCTGAGAGCAACCCAGAATGCATTGCATTATTCTGTAAGATGTTCCAAGGTTATTTTTATCTATCAGAAGTATACTACTTGAGCCACAAAACCAAACAGTCCTTCAGGCTTCAAGTTTCTCTCATTTTATCTTACTGCATCTTTAGAGAAGACATCAGCAAATAGCATACATATTCCCATTAAAAAAAAATCTTTGAAAAGCCCATTTCAGCCCTCCAAGTATCTTTTACAGCTTCTCTTTCCAAATTCTGTCCAATTCTCAATGACTTCAGTGAACTGTATTCCCTGATACAGTCTAACACACTAACTGTGGTCTCTCTAGTGCTTATTCCTACTCATATGCTTGTTCATTATTTTTTTCTCCCCTTCCTGCCAAAACTCCAAAGAAGTTATTTGAGTGGACTGATGGTCTAACAGGTCCACCTGAAACTTTATATGAAAGAGGCTTTAGACCTCTAAGGAATTACCATTTTCTCTACAAGCTTTCTGTCTTCTCTGAACAAGGCCATGCCCACAGCTGAAGATGCAGTTCACCTTCACGATTACATCTGCAAAGAGTTACCTCTGGAGTTCAGTTTCTTCCACAGAACCTCCCTGACACCAGCAAACAGACTCTTTTTGTGACCACACAGGAAAAAAGGCAAGCATGTTTTCACATGCCTTCAAACTCCAATCTGTTGGTAGGTGGTTTAATACTGCCTTACAAGTCAGCTATGTTTTAATACAAAACACGTTGAGTATTATTGCACAGCTCTAACTCAGAAATGCATTGGAACTAGTGTCAGTGAAGACCTGGGCTAAGACCATATGGTCTGTGGTGTGTGTATTTTATAATGTTTGCATAACACTGAGCAGTGTTTAGGAGATGCTGGCCAGGGCCCAGCACAGTGTGGTAAGTTGTTCCCCTCTGGACTAGCCACAGAATATTTTTCATTTTCAAACACCTTATCACTTAATCAGGATCTAACAGTTCCTTGGAAGCAAAGTTCCAGGCCTCTGGAAGTGAGAAATTTTTTAGCTACATGCCCATATTTGCCCAAACACCTTGTGGACCATACTCCTGTGTGGTCTGGATCATATTCTTAAATTACTTGTTAATGCTAGGAAAATTGCTTGGGTTTTGTCTAAGAAATGCCAAAATTAGTATTTGTAACTTCCCAAGAATGTTCAGGATACTGAGAAGCTATTATGACAAGGGAGAGAACATCACAAAAGGTAGCAACCGTGTCATTCTGTATTTCCTCCACAAAAAACTTCTCAGAGGAAGAAGTATTTGTTAATTGTTTCCATGAGACAGTACTGGAGGTACACTACACTAATGGCTTCAGTACAGAGCCCAAATACCAGATTAAGCTTGAGGTCAGCATTTTAAAAAACAAATTTCTCAGGCAAAACATCACTAACAACTAGGGAGCAGAGCAAACTGCAAAAGCTAACAGCAATCTTTAACGTGCACAGCAAAATACCCAAGCACAGTGCAGACCAAATAAATATTGAGAGCAGATGAATCAATATAGTGACCTGAAATCATTAACAGACAAAAATGCCTTCCAACATGCTCTGCTCAATCTGTTATTATCTCAAACCCTTTGAACCAGAGTGCCGAAAAGGGCTCTCATTGTTTGACCCCAGCCAGCAACTAAGCCCTACACAGCCACCGGATTACTCTCCTGCCCCCAAAAAGGATTGGAGAGGGAGGGAGGTAGGGGTGTGAAGATTAAGATTAGAAGTGAAAAAACTCACGGTTTGAGAAAACACTAGCTTAATAATTGAAATAAAATAGTAATAACAAATTATAGTGAAAAGGAAAGCAAGACAAACCATGCAAACAGACAATTTCTCACCACTAACAACCTGATGCCCCATCAGTGGCTCCCCAGCCAAGCTTCCCTTTGTTTCAAATGCTGAATGATCTTATATGGTCTTGGGTCAGCTGCCCCATCTGCTTCCCTTTCCCAATGTCCTCTCCATCTCCAGATTTCTCAATACTGGGGTTAGGTGAAAAGGCTTGACTCTTGTTCAAGCACAGTTCAGCAATAAAAAAAAAAAATCCCTTTATTATATAACCCCGTGTTTAGCACAAATCCAAACACAGCCCCATAGTAGCCACTCTGTGGAGAAAATTAACTATCTACCAGCCAAAACCAGCACAATTTCATACTCTGATTTTTTATGAACATAGTGAGAAGTGTCACCTTGACAATGTCAAGGAATCTTATTTTATACACAATGTAAAGGTATGTAATTAATATGCAGATAACAGTTGGCAACAAATACAAAACACAGAAAGCAAGGGCAAGTGGAGACCTTTTGGTCTTGCTTTTGTGTGTGTGTGTTTCTAGTAGTAACTAGAGAAAATGTCTACATTTTACAGCAGTATGAAAAAGCACAGGATAATCTTAGCCAATGGGTCTGTAAGCAAATACAGAATCACAGAGTGTCAGAACCAACTAGGTTAAAAAAAAAATTGAGATCATCAAGTCCAACCTAACACACCTTGTCAATTAGACCATGACACTGAGTGCCACATCCAGACCTTCCTTAAACACCTCCAGGGACAGTGACTCCACCACCTCCCTGGACAGCCCATTTCAATGCCCAATCACCCTTCCTCTAAACAAATTCCTCCTAATGCCCAACCTAAACCCCCTCTTGATAGATCATATGGCTGTGCCCTCTTCTCTGGTTGCCTGGGAGAAGAAACTGACCCTCACCTGCTTGCAGCCTCCTTTCAGGGAGGTGTAGAGAGCGCCAAGGTCTCCCTTTCAGCCTTTTCTAGGTACCTCGCTCAAATTATATCACCGTAGTGCATTATGACAGACTCGACTGTTGCAATATTGTTAGCAAGGCAATCCAAAAATGTCTCACCTTATCCTCAAAAATACCTGTGGGTTGGGGGTGTTTGATAGAGCAAAAATAACATGGTCCATATTCTTCCATAATGCTGTCAGGTGACAGCAAAAGTAGATGAGAAATGTCTCCCAAAATTGAGAACCAGGATTCATTATTTTCTTTTCATGGTCACTTTGCACTCCTCAAAAAGATGATTACCACAGCAGGACTGCATCATATCCTTACAAATTACCATCAAAACTCACCAAAAAAAAAAAAAAGATAATGGACTAAAAAAATGGAAAACACAGTCTAATGCTACAACTATTGAGGACATGCCCAGACAACCCATTAGAGATTAATTTCCCATAGAGACATACTTTAACTGCATATCCTCAGCTTTGTTTTTATTTCATTTCCTGACTCTATTGTCTGAATTGCAGAAACACTGATGTAACACTAAATTGGGACACCACATTAATTATTGCATGTGAAGAACTCTGAAACCATACTAAAGTTGGCCAGAAATGTCAGTAAATGAATAAAAAATTGTCTAAGGATAAGACATAATTGATGAGCAACTATCAAGGCGCAGGTCAAACACTGTCCTAGGAAAAAATGTAACAAACGATTTTTTTTTTCCACTAAAAAAAATATACAATCCTTTCTCATCACAGGGGATTGCTGAGACAAAAGGTAGCAGTGGCCTGTATTCCCATAAAAGTGTATCAAACACACACATATGGAGTAGGTTAGGGCTGTGCAGGCAGCCCCCGTTTTAACTCCTCATAAATCTGAGACTGGTGACTTTGCAGCCTCAGGAATGTGCTTTTAACAGCCTAGCACATGTTTGTGCATGCAGGTGATTTATGTTATCTACAAAGGGGGCATATATGATCTCAAGCTCCAACATAACCATTGCCCCGTCGGACATTTGCAAGCACTGGATCAATATGGAACATTTTATACAGAGGTGTTTGGAGCATTCCAGGGAATTCCTGTGGATCCTGTGGATTCCACAGGATTCCTGTGGAATTCCTGTGTGGATTCCTGTAGGCACACACACACTTTTAAATGTAGAAGTTTCTAAATCACAAGCCATCAAACTACATTTAATAAGAAAAATGAAATTGTATCAATAGTCAAGCTGCAGATATTAGAAATAAAATTTAACAGCCAATTTTTTCCCATTTCTTGAATTATTTAGAATATCTTTCTTGGTATCCTACTAAAATCAGAGATCCCTGGTTTTGTCAGACACATAATCAACAATTTTATCCTGTTGTTTTGTTTGTCAATCGTTGTTTTCTTAAAAAACATCCCTGAAATTGAAGTTCACTTCTCATAATGAATCACAAGATTTGATTTTATATCATCAGTCATCTAATTGTCATTTACCTGTTCAGTTCTCAGGCTATGTTTAAAATGTCAAACAGCAATAATGAGCAGGACCGGTGCTTCAGGGCACCAGGCAAAGCAGTTAAAGGTCAGTTTGGATTATAGATTCCACGGTGTGCCATGTATTTGTACATACATACTCACAAACTCAGTTTATAAAATTCACATCAGATTTTTAGGCAAGTCCTGAACCTCTCAAAAGAAGCCTTCAGAGACTGAAACAGTTGTATTTTTTTCATAGGTGGATTTGAATGACAAAGATATAAACTCCTCTCATTTTGAATTACACTACACAACACCACACTGTAAATGACAAAGCACAGAGTTTCATTTGAAGAGCTCAGACCTTATAACAACCTATACTGATCTGAACAGAATGGTATTCTGGGGCATCCTTTGTACATTTGATATGTTCTCCTGGCTGTGTCCCTATCGAAATTAAGGGCTTTTTCCATAGGGTACTCACCAACCCAGTTTTATCTTTGTCCCATTTTGTTTCAGAGTGATTGAAAGTAGTCTGCCTCTCTAGCATATTTTTGTTATTATTATTGAGGTAAATAATTTTAAAGTGCTGAGGTCATTCATTAATTTACAAGTAAACTAAATTCTAGAATACTGAAATAAAGCAAAATTCTTCCTTTAATAATAATCCAAGAGAATCCATTTGCCCAGCTGGTGAAATGTGATGTTCTTGTTTTGTACCTTCCAGAAGACACAGAACACATTTGCAGTGCTATTTTCCACAGCTGATGTGCAAATTCAGATACCAAACAAGAAAGCAAAGGTCCATATTATCATTTGACATGCATTGTTATTACTAATCAACCTATGCTACAATGATATTATGGGTTGGGATCAAATATTTGCTAATTGATATTTTGTATTCTAGTCTTTTATTTTTTTCTTCTAACCCAGGAAAAATAATTTTGTTTCACAGCATCCATCTAAGATTCACAGAGAGACAATGCACAGATCCTGAAAATAAAAGTGCTGCACCAAGATGACACAAGCTTGGATGGTTTTGGAGGTGAAATCTAGGCCTAGCTTCAGACTCTAATCAGTAGATGCACACATCTTGGTTCATCTCCCTGTGTTCTCTTTGTGGCCACAAGACAAGAGATAAAGGGCTTTATTTCAGGGTTCATTTAACCACAGAACTAATGCCTCATATAAAGATGGCTCATGGCATAGTATAGATCTAATTTTTTCCACTGATCCTACAGGAAGTTTTAGGCAACCAGTTTCACCCTAGAAATCTCAGCTGATGTAAAACCTGTTTACTCAAGAAGGACAAAAAAGTCAAAAGACTGATCCACCTATTTTGAGCAAGTTCTCTCCATCAATTAAAAAATAAATTAGAAGATAAACTAGCAGCAGTGGGAATACCATTGGCAATGTTTTCCCCATTTGAGTCCCAGATACCTTTTTATGAACTGAAGAAACTCTGAAATTAATTATAAACATTATGTAATCCTCACCCTCTCTTTGTCTGGATTCCTCTATAAAAAGGTGGCATACAAGAAGTGTAGGTGAAAAATTATTAGACAGTTGAAATCCTACACTGCATCACTGGTAAGAACAACTTACATCATATGGATAAAGGGCAGAAACTCAACAGTTATTTTCAAAAGGAAAAATCGTATTCCAATGATGTTTGGTGTGGCTTTTAGAGTTTGTAAAGTGAGGTGTCTGTCAGACAAAAATCTGGTTTATCCTGACAGATCTCACTTCAACAGTAAGACCTTTTCTGGCAGCTGGGAGATGCCAGAGCAGTGTTAACCCCGTGGCACCAAAATGACAGCAAGGCAGCTTGTCCTGTCTGGGTTATCTGACGGGTTAACAAACGGCAGATAAGCTCTTGTGAGGGATGAGACACCCTGCTACACTTCTGAACAAATCAAAGAGGAGATTGTTCATTCAGGAGCCCTTGGACAGTTCAAGACAGGACGTGAAAAATGTGCTTTACACTGCAGCCAAGGAGAATGGCTCTTCCTGGTTCTTCCTTCCTGGGGTCTCTGGCAAAAAATACTCAGGGAGGCTTGAGAGCAGAACCTAGGGTTGTGGAATTGGGGATACAAAGCATGTTGAATGATGCTGCCAGTGTCTGCCATAACTACCAGGGACAAGGTGTAAGGACTGCTCCAGATAAACTAATTGTAAGCTCCTGATACAGAAACCAGCTGACACCACACCAGCCCCTCCTGGAAAACCTCTAGGATGGATAAAACCCAGCCATGGACTGAATGAACTCAACAGAGATGTTGAAGGGACAGCCATTGACTGGAAATGTCACCTGTTCTTGTGTCTGTATGCATATACCTAAATAGAGCTAGAAGGTATAGGATTTGGGCATGAAGCAAATAGTTGGAATAAGGAGTGGGTAATGTCATGGTTCTGGCCACAATGGGGTTAATTTTTGCAGTAACCAGGAGGGACATGCTTGGGCACAGAGGGTATTTTACACAACCTCTGGTCATTTTCTGGGGGCAGGGAAGGGGTGGTTAAGCATGATGAAAGGAGAATTTGGGTAACGTCAGTTCCCCGTGTTATCAATATTGTAGCTGTTATTGCTGGTTTGCTTATTCCATTGCTGCTGCCAGTAAACTGTTATTATCTCAAGCTGTAATCTTTGACTTCTGTGCCTTAAATTCTCCTCTCCAGCCCAGGGAGAGATGGAAAAGGGGATGGGGGAGTGAGCAAGCAGCACCTGGAGTGCTTTGGGGCAAACATAAATTGGGGAATAGCATTCCCAAACCACAACAGTTGTGCAACCTTGCTCTATATTTTGTCTATATTATACAAGTGTCATACAGTTGCAATCACCCAAAAAAATAAAATGATAGAGCAAATCAGTACCTTCAAGAAAGAAGGAGCCTTAAGCTTTTCTGAAGTGTATATTGGTAATTTCAACACATTAAATTTTTACATCATTTAAAGGCTTAGTTTGGCAAGACAATTAAATCACCAAGGACTTGCCTGGTTTTGCAAAAACTAGTTTACAACTGATGGAGTCTGTGAACCTGGGCAGTCTAAGCTTTCATTTATGAATGATAAATAATAATAGTTTATAAATTATAGCTAATATACACATTAAAAAAAAAAAAGCTTATCTTCTGTTTTTTGTGTTGTTTGGGGGTTGGTTGAGGTCCTTTTTTGGGTCTGGGTTTTTGTTTTTAGATTCAGGCTTCAGGTTCCCAAGCTACAATAAAATAAGTGGCAGCTTCTGCTACCTGCAGTGGTGGTGTTACATCACGAGCACAAAGCCATCACCCTGCCTGACACCATTCATAACAAGGGTAGTCTGTGCTGAGAGGCCCTAGAGTGAATCTGAGGGTTGTGTCAGGCCTGGATTAACCTACACTGACAACTGGATGTAGAAAGCTAGTGAAATGTCTGTTTATACCTGGCTCAACCACAGTCAGAGCCACATTGCTCAGGCATTAGCTTTTATAAATAATTAAACCAGTAAAAATTATTCCTTATTGCCCCCAAAAGATATTCGGTTTGGTATCCTTTCTGAAATTGCACACTATACTATTTTGCCTTCAAAACAGCTGAAGAAACATACTATTCTCATCCACATTCCAAAAAAAAAAAAAGCAATGGGATGCTCTGCTCACCTCAGATTTCCTGAGCATAGGCCATTCTTCATTTAAACTAACTGTAATAAATTATTATGAGGAAATACTAGTACCTTTCTGAATGATAATAAATGAAAATATTATGTTTCAGCATAGACTACGTTTTTGTTCTTAATAAATATGCAGCACTAGGAACTACAAAGTCATTACATGTTTTATTGTTTTTGAAAGCTAAAGATCGAAGGCAGCTTCAAAATGACAAAGAAATCTGTTGAAAACCTTTCAAAGAGAAAAGGTAGTGTCAGGTGTTTCTATCCATCATAAAACTGATAAGGATGGTATTGTAGCCACTGACCCAGTTGCTAAATTAGTCTTTAGAGTAAAATGCATTTATAATCTGTTAGAAGCCAAATTCTATAAGGGGAATTAATTAACCTTTATTAAGAAAGGATTGATGTCTTGACTCTACATTTCTGGAACCTATTATTTTTTAACCAGGCTATTCCTTTTTACATACAGGCTTATGAGAGCATTTTCATCCTGGAATAGTATTTTTTAAGAAATGTACAAACATTAGTAGTCCACAAAACTGTGTAACACCTAAACAATAAGACTGGTTTAACTGCACCCATCTGAGAGGAGAAAAGACCAAGCATCTTTCTTAAATAACTAAATACCCAAAGACATCTCTCCTTTTTGCCTATTTCTGAAGTGCCTCAGCCCAAATCCCAGTGATTTGGTGACTAGGCAAAGCTAATATATATTTTATATATATATGAATATATTGCCTGGAAGAATGAGCCAAGACCCCAACAAAAAAATTCAAGACTTCTTCAGAAGAACCTTCGCCCAGAAAAGTCTAATGAATTACTCTGTACAACATCAGCATATTCCTGAATCTGCACCTCTTCCTTATACAAATAGTTTAATTGTTTCCCATGTTAAAATCTCCCCATGCATAAAAAGCAAAGAATCAGGGGAAAATTATTCCAGGAATATACAAATCCACCAGCTTAATCTAGCAGAAAAACTGTTTTCATAAGCCTGTCAGCACCACCCTGCAAATTGTTGTTTAAGTGTTAGGATATGCAAGAGTTACTTTGCTGCTTCTCCACTTTCTTTGTAAAATAAGTCCACAAATAATCTCCACTGTGATGCTTAAAAGCAGTTTATCTCCCTCCCATATACTAGTTCTTTGATAGCATTTTGTCACACCCTTCAAAAAAAGGCTGTTTGCATTTAATATATGCAAATCCCAAATTGTTGGCTTCATTCATGTCACCTGCTTGGGAAAGTGTATGAAGTGTTGCATTCAAAAATGGAATACAGGCATACATTTTCAACAGCTGACTAGAGTAAAAACAGACCAAAATTACTTTCTTCCACAATATTCTACTGACACCAAGCAGAATTAAGTCCTGATGTTCTCCTACAGTTAAGTTGCTAAAGTAGTAACTAATAACAACTGGCTGGATCATTTCAAGTCAGGTGTGTGTACAAAGAAGTTACCCAGCTATGCTGAGAACATAACCATCCCCATTTATTCCACTGTTGGGCAATCTCACATCACTCCAGTGATTTCTTTGAAGTACAAGGAAAAGAAACCCAGTAACCACTACATACTTTTCAAAGTAACACAGGATGTCACATTTGGACATTATATATTGATACAAGTATTTTATATCAATGCACACACATTAAAGGACAAAACACCTCTCATAAATTTGAATCCATATATATATAATGCAATCTATAGTGTAGAACAAAAAACCAGCCAAAACCAGAAACAGTTCCTAATTCTTCACAGTAAGGATTTTTGTTGTTATTTCAGTGTACAGTGTTCTGAGCACACATCTGTGTGTCCTCTGTCCTTTACTACAGTATTTCTTGGTAAAATATATTATAGCTGAATTTAAACAGAAATATAGCTTCCTTAATATTTACTATCCAACTGTAAATTTGATTCTTCTGTAGAAGTGAGTTTTGGTTTTCCCCCTAGTTTGTTTCAAATACTAGAATTCAAGTTCCCTTTACCTGCCAAAGGGGCACAAACTAAGGGGCAGAAAACACATCTGCATCTTGCAGAGAAGTTGTTACATTTGCATGAAACACAGCACCAAAAATATGAAAAAGCCTACAGAATCCTACAACCTAACAACAACAAAGGATAATTCAAAACTTAGTTGTCCAAGGAGAAATCGGCACAATGTTGTTGAACAGAATGAATGTCAGAATAGGGTGTAAAACTTTCAAATGAGCAAGCTCATTCCAGGACAATATACAACTGTAAAAATCTGGGAATTATTTTTTTGCAAAGACATTAATCTCCACGACATACCTTGCAGATAAATCTTTAGCCCTATGAAGCCTGTGAAGTTGCCAATGTAATAAGCAGTTCCCTGCACACAGACACTAAAAAATACCAGCTAGCTTTAGTTGTGTCATTCTTTAGAGCAAGGAGGGATCTCAAAACAGATTCAGGTGTGCTTTTACTGTACAATTTTAGTTATTGACTAACCCTCTGGCTCATAACAGCCTGTATTCTTCCAGGGAAATCAGGTCCCAGCCACATGCTGCTCAACATTCAGAACACTGAAAATGGAACTGAAAAAGTGGTAATGTAAGTTGCTGTATTCAGTGATCTTCAGTGACAGCTGACCCAGAATTCCTTGGATGCCTTTTGTTTCAATATGTGGTGAGATAAAGGATCCTCACATCCTGCTACTGATACTATTTCCATTAACATCTTGATTCTGTGTTAGGAAGAGCCACTGGCAGAAACCCAGCACACTGCAGGTGGATGTGTATTATCTTCAAAACTCACCTCCACACAAGTGGCACTTGACTCTGCTAGCATACCATATATTAAATTTAATTAAAATCATGACACATCATCGAGCCCAATTACAAGAGGGTTTTTAGCTGTCAGACCACAAGCCCAACAGGCAAACCTGGCAACTCGGTGTAGGGCACAACTCGCTGTTAGATTCTAGTTTACACACGTGGACATCTGTTAGCTTTTTCCCAGGGTGCACATAAGGAAGATACTGGAGTCCTGAGCAGTGTATTGGAGAAGTTTGCACAGGTCTTAAGGTATCATAAGCCCCTGCACTCACACTCTGTTTTCCTGCTCCTTTTTATGTGTGTCAATATAAGAAAGGTTTGCACACAGAGTTAAGCACCGTGGTGACTTGGAGAGTTTGATGCATCACTAGATGCCTTACGCTGAGAAAATCCTGATCTGCTTGCCAAGGCAGCCCTTCTGGATACCAGGAGAGCATCCACAAATAAAATAAAGAATTCATAGAGCAGACTGCAGGTACAGAGAGACTGGAACCTCTGGCAGGACAGAACTGGAAGCTTCCTTGCCACGGCAGAACTACTCTGAAAAATCCAACACACACAAAAAAATCTACATCATTGAAAATGTCACACTCAGCATGTTTGATCATGGACTGCAAATTAACACTAATGCTTCTGGATTCCTACATAAACAAATCTAAAACCCTTCTTAACAAGAGCAGGCACAATATTCCAGAGCAGAGGTGCCTGGAGTGTATGTAGGAAACACAAGGAAGCAAGACTCAAATTCATGCTTAGAAAAGCCACACAATATTGAAGACTTAGACTAACATGGGAAGTAATAGCAACAATTTATCCTTAGTGATACAAAAAGAATTTTATCTGCCTAGAAGCAGAGTCATTGTAGTAAACTTCAACAAAAACGAAACATGACAAACAAAAAACCCAAACATCCAAATAAACCTAAAATAATAAACAAACAAACAAAAAAAATCCAAAAACAAAAGCAAAACTAAAAATGTTATTGTAATTCACTTTGAATTCACAGATAATTCTAATCAGTGTCATACACACAGTCACACTTAACTCCCAAAAGACTCATGGTGGGCACTTTAGGGCACTGAGTAATTAGCATAAAGGTAAAAAAAAAAAAAAAAATTAAGCTGAAGGAAAAATTAAACACAAGTCCTCCCTACACACCCCCCAATCCCCTCACTGAGGGCAAATGCCAGAAGGGAAATAAAACTATTATGTTTGGACTCAAAGCCTCCAATATATCAGAACTTTGTGAACTCACTAGGTAAGGTTCAAAGCACAGGTCAGCTGACAGGCCTCCCTGGTACATTGAGAATAAAGAGCCCCATTAAGTAAGACAAAAGACAGTTCCAAGACAGAGCTCCAGCACACATCATTTTGAGTGCACACTGTTCCCTAAACCTAATTGCCTGAAAAGAGCAATAATGTGTTGAGATAGCCATTGCAGGGCCATGTAGCAACCTCACCATCCTGAGCCACCTCCAAATCCTGCAGCAGCAGCAGAGAGAGGAGACAGGGACCAGCACAGTCAGCAATCAATCCTTCAGGTTGGCATGACATATTCTTGCAATAATGGGGAGCATGAAAAGACTTTTTGCACACTAATTGCCTACCTCTGGACACACATATGACTATTTAACAGCTGGATGGTAACAGAATAAACCAAACTGTGTAATTTATACAGTTTCAAGGTAAGTAACACAAGTGGAGAGCTCCAAAGGGATATGAGTTCACTACTGTTACCTTGGAGAGTTTGGTGACAGAAATTTATTTCTGTGATTTTGGAGGGGGGAACTAGGTTTTTTTTCCTTTTGTAATCTGATACGGTGGTTAAGACAGTTTGTTCATGAACCTCACTTCAGCTTCTTAGCCTGTTTAAGAGCTGGTTAAAAGGAAAAAGTAAACTCCTTCACTTGTGGATCCAAATGTCATGGTATTGGTTGAACATGTGGAAACAGGCTTCCTACTACACTTGCAGGGCTCACTACATTTGTTCCAAAGGAATATCACACCTGTTACCATAGGAACCACTTATCTGGACAGGGCAATATCAGCAAGAGATTGACAAAAGGGCATAACCTAATAAAAACATGGCAAACACAATGAAGCACAGGAAATGTTTAATTGTCATGCTGGCCTAACTTGTATCAGTATTTGAAACCACAGATTGTTGGCAATAAAGATTTTGTAGCAATGCATGGGATCACATACCCCATGTACTCACACCTGTACACAAAGGCTGGAGGAAGGAATGCCCCAATGCTGCCTAATTCCTTTCACAGCCCATTGAAATGAGATGGCATCTTTCCTTAAGCTTTACATTTGAATTCTGGATCACTTTGTAATGCATAATAGCTTTTTGGCAATTTCCAAACCAAACTTTTAAATCCAAATATGAGGAATTTCTATATAACTCACTTTCTAGTCTAGAAGTTAAAAGGACTTAAAAGCTAAGTTATTTTTTCATTCTCATTTTAACATATACTAAGTCAACAGACCATGCAAATGAAGAAAACAGGCCTGATAGTGGGAATTCAGTATTTTCATACCAGTTTGTGAAATATTCACTGTGCACACTCCATTTACTTAAGGTGACTGAAATCACAGCATTGGCACTAGATACCTGACGAGGTAAAGAAGGTTTAACAGCTGAAATAACACCAGAATAGTTTAAAACCTTGAAAATATCCTGCAATATATATACATATGTATACAAGACAAAGACTACAGTCTTATCTCAGTACTGATTTCCATTGAACTGAGTAGCAATTGGATAATTTAAAAGCTTAATTTAAAGAAATTCAATTAAACATACATGTTTCTCTTGTATGGACTATTAAAATAACAGAACTTTCTAATACAATGATTTTATAGTCATAATAGACGGCCTAATAAAAATGTAATATGTTTCTAATTTAATAGTTTCTAATGTTTATTTTGAAATTGTATGTGTTTTTTGGTTTCATTTATTTAAAAACAAATGCTGGTATAATTGAAGCATTTGGGGGGAGTCTCAATAATCAAATGTAATAAAGAAAGTTAAGTATGTGTGAGATAGAAAGTCCCTTACGCATTCTTACTTTCTCTGTGCTTGAAGCAGTAATTAATTATTAGTTTGTTTACTTAATAGTTGATATAGGAGCAATAGATTTTAAAATACCCTTCTCTCTACTGCTTTCTCCATTCCAGTTACAATTAAATACAACCAGCAGGAACCTTTGTCACACATCCATAAGCAAATTCAGATATTTCAGCAGTATTTAAAAAGCTGCTATGCATGTTATGGAAATCTTGCTGTTCTCAAACCACATGTTGGGGGTAACCTATGGCACTGAAAATAGAAAATGGCATCTTTCACTGCCCCACTGTCAGTTCAGCTCTCTGAGTTTCCAGTGGTTGTAAATTGTTACCATCAGCTGAAAACGGTGTTACTTGGTGGTGTTTGTCCAGTCTCCCCTGGGCAAATGCTCTTGTAGCAAAAACACCCACATTTGGAAATTAACATGCACAGGTTTTGTTACCACAGAAAATCAAGAACTTTACTCTTCTGCTCTCCCTCATTCTAAAGATTTTTTTTTTCCACATCAGGGTTAGGCTACAGTTCTAAATACAACAAGTTATACTGTAGATCCCTATGAATCTATCTCTCTGCTCTCTGAATAAATCATAGAACCGCAATGAATATCCAGGATTCTCAATCTGTTCTGTATAAGCACCAAATTCATTAATTATATTCAAAGAAAGAGACCTAAATGGTGCTTCCATGTCAAAAGTGAAAAAATAAAAAGCAAAGTTTCATATGTTAATTTCATTGCTGAAGTTACAAGTCATTTATCAAGTCTTACTTAATTTCTGAGAGTTGCTCTTCCCTGCATTTAAGCATCAATAACTGAAACCTTGAGCAGCTCTATTTCTTAGGCTTTGTTCTTTCTCTACCCTTTTTTAAATCCATTTTTCACAAAGAAATTGCTAAGTTACCATTTACCCTGAGTTTTGAAGCAATACATATTTGTTTCCCAATTAGAAACAGGCAATTTAATAATAACCGTAATATTAAAGACCTTTTTTCTTACTTTAGGCTTACACACCAAAAAACTGAATTAACTTGCTAGTATTTACACTCAGCCTTTATTCAAACATACTCTTATGCTACACCCACTGGCAAAAGATGATTTTAAGCAACCTCAGTGATGTATTATGGGTGGGCACAGAGGAGACTACTGGCTGTTAGGTCTGCAGGTCTCCCAGTGTGCTAATTTAAAAGATAAGAATATGAAATACGAGAGGTCGATTCTAACTCCTTCAAAAAAGCAAGCTTGAAAAATGTACATTGCTTTTTTTTTTTATTAGCTGAGGGCAAACCACTTTTTATTTTTTTTATACAGCTCTTTGATGCATAGCCTAATGCAGGCCTCAGCAAAAAGATAGCAAATCTTAGAATTTATTATTGTCAATAGTCTGCATGACCTTTACTTTAACTGCATCTTGGCTGTCAGTAATAATCCAAGGCTGCACTTTCAATGATAGAATGAGAGATTTTGCATATTGAGTCTCCAGGTCTCCTTGAGAGCATTCAGAAATCACAGTCATTTATTCCTATTGGCAGGGCAAGGTCTGTTAGGAAAGCTCATTCTTCTTTACTTGAAGATGAAGAGTGGAGAAACTCCATTTTTGCCGTGAATCAAGTACTAAATACTGCAGTTTTCTCAAATAAATCAACAAAGATGCTTCTAGGTCCAGGGTCTGAAATCTTTTTTCATTCAGGGCACCTGTTCTCTAATGCCTCTCTTCACCTTTGCAACGTACAATTTTAGTAGTAGATAAAACAGAACTTCAACACAGACCTGGGGATTTTACATTCTAACCTTTCTTCATTTGTGGTTTGTTTTACCTGACAGGCTAGAGAGCTGCAAGTTCAGAGGGAATCTAGCACAGACAGGATTGCAAGGGCAATAATAATAAATAACAGGCTTGCCCTCTCCCCAGAGATGTTTTTTAAACCCAAAATTTACTTAAGCTGTACAAGACATATGTGTAGCTGTGTAATGAAATAAAAGTGTCTCAGGCTAGGAGCAGATTACCCCAGGTAGTTCTTTGCTGCTTGAACTGCCTGGACCAGCCAAACCCAGCCTGAAGTTACAGGTGTCCTGGCACAACAGTAACATGCAACTCCTATGGCCTTCCTGTGCAGATAGTCCTGTTCAACATGTAAATACTTTCAGGAGATTCTGTGGGACCCAAAGAAAGAGGGAAACTGTTTTCCCACAGTTTCTCTAATAAAGATGGCATCTGAACCTCATCTCTTCAATGCCTCCCCCCTCATCCCCTCCAAGGTTTTATATCTCTGGCACCACATAGGAGATTGTTCCTGATCTCCACGGGAGCTCTCTTCAGATCCATGAAGAGAAGAATTAAGGCAGGGGAAGGAGGTGATTCACCCTCAGAGACAACAGCAGCATCCCCAAAAAAGAGTGCCTAGATTTAAGGTCCAGCAAAGGCAGGTAGCTGTTCCCCTGCAGAGTGATTTACTGAAGCCCACAGGATTCTGCAGACGCTCCAGGAGCTGTAACATAAGCTTAGTCCCAAATTTCACAATTTGGCATGAATTAAGTCTTCCACTAGGGTAAATAAAAAGCCACCCCCAACTCTTCTCCTTTCATCACCATTTTATGGCAATTTATCACAAGAGAAATTCCAAAGGAAACAGCAGGCATGGGATGCTCCAGCTGCCTGGGTCTATCACAGCCATATTTCTAGTGAGATTATGACATTTTTTTTTCAAAAAAAGTTTACTCAGAAAAAGTGCAGTTTCAGGTCAACTGATACTATTTACAAATTCATTTAGCTCATTGGTCTAGTGAAGGGGTATCCATCTGTATAAAGTGGCACACTGTCAACAGCAGAGACAGATAGCAAGTCCTACAGGCATAGCAAATATTTTCCTTTGCTCTCTACTTAAAATACAGGACCTTATAAAGCATTTGTTTGGTTTTTCATTCTGAGCCTAGATACAGAGTCTGCAAGGAAAAATTGACTCTATTTCATGCACAGAAAACATGCTGTGTACTCCATAAGAAGGACAATGGTGACATTATTATATATCATGTTCTATCCCTTAAAAAATTGGGCTGAAATGAGGACTGATTAATTCCTTAAAACAATCTTTTTGTCCCTCTCCTTCATGTCCTAACATTATTTGGGAAGACTACTTTGTATCATAGGGCTTGAAATTACCACAATAAGCACAAACTCAAGTCTTGCACGGCTTTCCCGTTTTACTTTCTAACCAGCCACAAAATACTTTAAAAAAAATCCAAAACAAAACATCCCACAAATAATTGACTCTTAGTTGTCCACACAACTGCTGGCAGAAATCCTTGTGTGTTTCCACACCTTCTTCCAGCTTTGTCTGGCTTTCAAGAAGATCCTTACCAAATCTGTCTCACTGGCAGAGCTCCTACATAAGTTTCTGCAAATACACTTAAATACAGCATCTGGATTGTGAGCTGAGGAATCAATCAGGTTCCACCACGTGCTTTCTGCTGTCACAGTGACACCTTGAAAAATTTCCTTGGAGAAAACCAAAATACTTCCACGATGCTGAAAAACTCCAAGAACATCACCACAGCATAACATCTGTGCAACAGGTTGAAACAGCTTCTTCCATCCAGCAAATGATCAATTTGTCACTGATTCTTTAAAGAATCAACCCTATGGAGTCCACCACACTGTTACAGTTCCCTAGCAGGATCCAGGTGCAACTGATGAAAATTAACACCCCAACACTCTTGTATGTCCCTGGAGTCTTTTAGTTATTGCTGTGTTCTGCACCAGCCATGCACCTACATAAACAGCACATAGATTTTATAGAATCCTGTAAAAATCTCCAAATCTCTTTCCCTTTTACTGTTGGAGGTGGTGGGACTTAAACCAGGTTGCACCTACAGCGTGTGTGCAGGAAATTCCCAGGGTAAAAACTCCTTTTATTCCAAGCCACATTTTACCCCTTTTTCCACATGGCCTGAATGATGGAATGTATTAATTCTATAACAGAACATGTTTCTTCTCTATATGTAGAGTCATGTCATTAATAAAAATGTATGAACACACCAGAAGACATCAGAATATCAAATTGTTTTGCCAATGGCCTGATGATCTCTTCAGAGATTTACTGAATTTGTTATTTTTTCCCTTAGTGGTGGGTTGGTTGTTTCCCCTCCTTGCAACAAAATGGAAAACCTGGTGATGCAGTGTGTATAGTATCTGCTGCAGACAATATTTAATATTTTTGTCAGAGTATTTCATCACTTGACCAGAAGTTTCCAAAACAAACATGCATGTTGATACTCTACTCCCATTTCAACCCTTTTGTGTTTAAACCACTATACATCTCCAGTGTTTCCAATTCCTACAGTCTATGTTTTTTTCAAGGGTCACCAAGATCCTGAGCCCATAAATCCTGTAGCAGGGAAGGACAAACATGACTCAGTAATCCATGTTACAACCGTGGTGTCCCAAATACAAGCTCTGATCACCATTGCAAAACACATTTAAATACCCCAGCATTGCCAATACTTCAGTATTTTCATTACCAGGTTACATTACAAAAGAGATAAAAAGGCATTAAAACTTGCCTTATGTTCCTTTGTCAGAGGTTGTTTTATTTATTAAAGAATGCAAAGAGACCAGGAGGGGAAAGAGATGGTCCAAGCACACTGTTTTAAACAAAACTGACCACAATTATCATATTCTCCAGATTTATATTATACCTATGGCAGGGCACAGCTACCTGTTGATGGCAGCTTGAAATGCCAGAGATGAAGTTCATTACTCAGATGAGAATTCAATTTTAAGAACTCAAGTTTAATGCTACTCAATTTTGAGCAATTTCTCTTGTAAGATATAGGGTTTCAGGAGAACATCAGCTTGGGTTTCCTTAGGATTTGTACATATTTTGTGCAAAAACTTAAAAGAAACAGTCAATGTTTCAAGGCAGAAGTTGGACTGGGTTTTTTTGAGGTCCTTTGCTGCTCAACAAGACCTTTCCCAGCACTTTTCAGTGAGTGCTAGGCTGAAGTGCAAAAGGAGTTTTGAGATAATACCACAGCATTCAATTGAAAAACAACAATAAATGGTTCACACACCTTAAACCTTAAGGTTGCCTGGGGGCCCTCAGGTTGGCTGGATGGCAAAATTCTTGGAAGCTTTCCCTGCCTCTGGATGAAGGTTTTGCCTCATGAAGAACACAGGGCATGCAATTCAAAACAGCTGCTGGTGGTGGTGGAGCAGCCGCTGTGAGGGAAAGGTGTGGTGTCATGGCTCCCATGGATAATCAGGAATTCCAGGTGCACCCAGCCAGGGCCATTAATGCCCCAGGGCCTGGCACCAGGAGGGGCCTTAAAGCCCGTAAATGGGCCATTAGAGGGTGGAAAATCCCAGTGAAACAAAGCACACACTGAGGTGCCTGGCAGCTCTGTCCACTCAGGGGTATCTGTGAGGCTTGGGGGGGATCAGTGCCCTTGGGATTGGAGGCACTAGCACCTGGCCAGCACCTGTGACTCTTTGTCCTAGAATCACACAACAGTTTGGGTCAGAAGCAACCTTAAAGGTTTTCTAGTCCAACACCCCTGAAAGCAGCAAAGCCACTTCCCAGTAAACAAGCGGTTCAGAGACCCATCATGTTGGCAAAAGCTTGTTTTGGAAAACAAAAACAACACAACAACATCATCCTAATCCTTTTTTGCCCATAACTGAATCATCCCCCAATCAATGGCAGTGCAACAGGTCAGGCTGCAGGTGTGGGAATCACCTGGTTCTGGGTCATGAAAGTCAGGCTCAAAAAATTGAGAAAGAGAAGTAAAAAGGTGTGTGACTAGCTCAACTGCAAAGGAGATGGCTGAGGCCTCCTGCAGCATAACTCAAATCCATCTTTTTTGTGGGGGAGGGAAAGATTTAGGAAAAAAAGGAAGAAAAACCCCTTCTTTTTACAAAGCAAGTTGTCTTTTTAAAATGTGATTTTCAGCCACCAGTGAATTTTTCTTATCTTAATGCCTTAAAAAATAAAAAAAGAAAGAGTCAGACAACTAAAATTTATAGACTGTACTAATCCTCAGAGTACAGATCCACTCTTTTGAAAGCCATAAATACAGAGTTAAAGAAGCACAGGAAATTAGTTCTCTGAGTTATGTTAATTGCTTCCAACACTCCAGTATCTATCTACACAAGGAAGGAACACAATTTGAAGAAGACATCATAACATATCACGGTTAAAAAAACATTATGCCTAGTGTTTTTTCTTATGAATTAAAAAGGGTTTGAACCACTTAAGAGGAAAAAAAAAAAACCAAGAGCACGTCTGAAACATGGCACAAAGTATGCATACAGTAGAAACAATTGATTGGAATGCTCTGTTATCTGTCACTTTAAATCCCCCTCACTAGCAGCAGCAAGGGAGTGAAACCCAAGAAAAGCATCTACATAAAAAGGGAGAAAGAAAACAACACACTGTGATTACAGTTCTGAATTCATGGATTAGAAAAGAAGCATTTTGGTATTAATAGGCTGTCCTCAAACAGCATAAAAATAGGTAACTAAATGACATTACCAGGTAAGTAAATGACATTACCAGAAAAACATGTTGGTAACCATAATTTAAAAGTAAAAAAATCTCACAGTGTAACCAAAAATATAAGCAAGAACACAGTCAGAATTTAAAACATAATAAGTCTGTTATGTTAAAGGCTTGAGTTTGTCAAATTAGCTGTTTATCTGATGCGAAAGAGAAAAATGATCATTAGTGTACTGGTCAACCCAGAACGCTGAATTTTGAATCATTTTCCCAGCTGTAGCTCAAGAATTTTATGGGTTGCAATGAACAATATGTGTTGTTTTACTCGTTGTTGATCCAAAGGTTCCTCTTGCTTAAAACAAAATAAGCATCATTCAGCTCAATCAGTGTGAACTGGTTTACTCCTCTTTACAGCTCAGCCACCCTGACTCCAACCATTCACTGACTCTGCCTGCAGCAGCTCCTGCTGTAGGTTTCCCTTGCAGCCTCTGACTGCTGGTTATTTCCTGCTGAACTCTGACTGCAGGGATCAGTGTGCAGACTCTGACTGCAGCTTTTACCTGGCTAGACTGTGACTGCAGGTTCCAACAACAGGCTCTGACTGCACACCCAGACTGACCTCACAGCAGGGATTCTCCCTCCTCAGGATCCTCCTCCATGATCCTCCTGTTCTATCTTCCTCAAGGTTCCTTCTCCTTCATGATTCCCCTCTCACTAACTAACCCACTCCCTTTTATCACACATGTCTTTATTGGACATACCTGTGACTCATCAGGGCCAGGCTGAACTGTGTTATTAACACAGCTGTTACTTATCAGGGGTGAGTTCACCTGTATTCCCTTCTCCTACACAATGGGGCCCTGAGTAACCTGATAGATATGTGTATTTATTTACAAATTACTCTTTTTAAGGGGAAATCAAAATGCAAATTTTCTAAAGAAAGAAGGTGATGAATTTCCTAAACTTCCTAATAAAAATAAAATGTAAAGGGCTATGCAAATCACCTTGTATCTGAAAATACATGAAGTAGCTGATTTATATAGCTGAGGTAATAATTAATTATTAATTTCACTTACCCCCAAAAAGCAAAGCTATATTTCTTCTTTTCCATATCAAAAGGACAAAAAGCTTGAAGATTAGGATCATACACAGATTCTGCCTTGCAATATACATTCAAGGTTAATTTGAAAGCCAGCTACTGAGGATTTTCTTACACAAATCTGAATGGAAAGCTTTCAAAATATGTTGTTTCTAAGGCTCCCTTAACTTGTCATGACTACAGGACCTGCACAGGTCAGCCAACGGGAATATAACCAGGTGGCTGTGGCAGTGTCAGGAATTTATGTCAATTTTATTACATAAATTAAATGATAGTTAGGAATGGAAAAATGTGCAGCCCTGCAGAGTGTGGAGCTAAAACCTAAATCTCTGTGCTAGTTTCAAGATTGTATAGCTGTGATGAATAGAAGACAGTCTGGCATGTCAGGGTTTTTGGTATGACTGATAATGTTAAGAGATACTTTCTCATGGATGGCTATGCAGGAACATTCAGCTTTAAAAGAAAAATAACGTCTTTCATTTGCATATTTCTCTAATCTTAAAGTTGAATTAAATGGAATTTTGATGGTACTTCACTTATTATCTGCTATGCAAAAAAGCATTCATGAAGTAAGAAATTACACAGAGGCCTAGAGAGTGGGCTTTTTCTTCCCTAGCAGAAGACTAAAACTTAAATATTTTCCCTATTTTTAATACCCTGTCCCTTCTTGTCCTGATTTGCATTGTCACCAGAATGACATGCCAACATTCTCCTGATCAATGGCAGTCCTCATTCCTGATACTGGCCTAATTTTTGGTAGTCCTTATCTGACAGAATAATCACTGTTGTTACAGCTGAGCTTCAGGACTCTTTTAACATAGACATTACTTACTGGAATAATACTTAAAAGAACAATGTCCTAAATCAAAACAAGTGTCTGTAGGCTGCAATACATTCAATCCAGTGTATAGTGTTTTTGCTTTGCTGTCTGTGTTCTCAGTGAGTTGTTCATAGTAGTTCTTAGGTTTGAGGGGTTTTCTTTGTTTGGTTTGTTGTTGCTTATTTTCTCTGATTGTTTTCTTTTCAATGG
Source organism: Sinosuthora webbiana (assembly GCA_013397395.1). Taxonomy (NCBI): domain Eukaryota; kingdom Metazoa; phylum Chordata; class Aves; order Passeriformes; family Sylviidae; genus Sinosuthora; species Sinosuthora webbiana. Next base: position 168,795 of record VXBN01008749.1, on the reverse strand, counting down.
CTTTGTGAAATCAGTCTTTCATTGCTAGCACCTTTTTGTTTAACTTTGGTTAAATATTTCATATTTTAAATATAGCATGTTAATAATTATTTTTCAGTTTTGAATTGGAACAAGTGTAGCTGAATGCATTATTCAAGAACAACATCTGATCTTATTTAATATCATGTAACGCTTTGCTTGTTCTTGCTCTTTTTTTTCATGTAGAGGCAATATAGTATGCTTGCCAAATGTGTACAAGTACATTTCTCCCAAACAAGCTGTTCAGAAATGTTATTAGCCTAAATATCTTGTCCTGAATTTTTTAAAGCCTGTTTCTTCTAAGTCAATCATTTTTTAAATTTATTTTTTTCTTTTGTGCATCAGTTACAGTAAGCTATTTCAGAATCAGCTCTACAATAGAATGTACCAAAAAATGATAAGGAAAAAATTAACCTGCTAAGTTAGTGACCTTTGTTTTCCCCCTGATTTTGAAGCTGCTCACTGAGCTTGCTTGAATCTCTCTCTTAAATATCTCTAGGGTCTGACAACCAAATGTTTTAAAGTAGCTAGATGCCTAGGGATTTATGGTTGTGTGGCTTTCCAAGGGTATTTAGGTGTTTGCAGCAACTCCAATGACAATCACCAAGAATCAAACAATTATGTCCTCCTGAAAATTCCACAAGGTGCTTTTTTACTTCCTTGAGAACTACATTTCTTCCTTTGTCTTGTACAAGTTGTGATCCTGGCAGTAAAGTCATACTAGGGTTTCACCAGCACAGATCTGAGCAGCCCCAAGAGGGGTTATGGCAGGTGGGTTTGTCTTAAAATAAGCTGTCCTCCCTTCTGGGAATAGCCTACATTTCTACTACTGAATAAGTAAACTTTGTGCCTACAGAAAACACGAAACTGAATGCTTCTCTACTCTCCATCTCCAGATTCTTAGTGCTGACTCATCTCCTTTCTGGTTCAATCAGAGTCTTTCCTTAATCCAGTAGACAATTATTGCTTCATCCTTGAGCCACTGTTGGAGATGTTCTTTCTCACAAGCAATAATTTTTGATACAGTTTTGATACAGGCTTAGGAAGTATATGCATAATTTTATGTTAGATCCCAAACTCCCTTGAGTATAGAGACTCTTTATTTTGTCTCCATAAAAATGCCTTTTTTTTTCTTTTTTTTCTTTTCCCCTCAAAATACCTCATGGCCCTGTAAATACAGCTGACAGTACAATGCAAAGGTTCAGTACTAAGAATGGTGGTAGCATGCTGGAAGAATTTTGCTTTTCTAAGTGCAATCAGAGGATCACTTTTTTTGTAGAGAGGAACTACTATGCCAAAAGCTTCTGTAAATACACAGAATATTTTTTTTTTCCTGGCCTTTTGTATTTTCCTGTCTTTTTGTATCAGGCTGAGTCTCCCTGGCAAATTTAAAGCCTACTGTAAATGCAGAACATTTGTTTTCTCTTTGTAAGGATGGGAGCTGTATGCTTGTCCATGAGGCTAAATGCTGGCCTGTACAAATTGTTCAAGTAAAAAAAGATGGGTCTGAATATCATGAGCCTGGAACATCTGTGGCCATATCTGAAGCTAATTTTTTAAATTAGGTGAAATAGCAAGCAGGATGTGCAGCCAGTAACCTTCCTCAATATATCATAATGCTTTATGGGCAATTTTACATCCTGTGTGTTCTTCTTTCCTCTCTGTTGATAGCAATTTGGATTGGCTGTGGGATGTAATGTACAAATAAACATGCAATCACAATACACAGTGTGTAAATCTGCTTATAAAAGCTGCTGATGAAAGAGGTATCTAAGTTAACCTTTTTCATCCAGCTCATGTGAATAACCTGTTGGTGGGAACACAACAGGTGATTCACAAGACCTATGGTACTTAAATAATGTAGTCACAACCACATTTCTGTTCGAATTTTCTCCCAGATAAATGACCAGGTAGGTAATACAGTGAAGGGAAGTGTTCTGGTAAAACAGATTATGTTTTTAAATAATTCTGAAGTTGTTACTTGCTTCACTTAACAAGCAATCTGCTGTGAAATGTTAAGACCTTAAAGTTGGGTTAATTAGGTGTGTAGATCACATGACATAGAAAAAACAGCTCGATGTGTTTACTTCTGAGTCTCGGATTTATGCTGTGTGCGGTATTCTCTGGATTCTGAAATGTTGACTTGATGATTATTTCCCACCATTATACCACTGTTTGTTTTTCTCAGTATTTCTTTCTGTAAACTAATTTGGTACAGTGTTTGGAGAAGAGAGACACAAAAGAAGTGCAAGCACAGTAAAGCTAAGTTATTTAAATTTAGAACTGGCTGGGAAATTTTCATTTTTCTTTCATTAGAAAAATGGTGGTTGGTAGAAAAGAAAAATTATTCCTTCAATTCAAACTATCACCTACTAAGAAAAGAATAAGAAAGGCTTTATAAGCTCTTAAAATACCAAATATTTTTTTTAAAAAGGGCTATGTGCAGGTCAAGACCTCCTCTAGTATTTTCAATTAAAACACAGTCAACCTATAATTACCTAAATAACCTAATATCTCTTAATTTATGAAGAGATAAAAGTTAAGAATTTAAATATTATTTCTAAAATCACACAAACTTAGACTGATCTGATTAAACCCATGGAATTTTAAATAAAAGAAAATGAACAGTTATTAACTTTTACCAGTTGTAAGAATGAAGGAATAAAAATATCAAGAACAGTGTCATGTGATAGAAGAACGTGTGCCTTGGAAACAGCAATTCCAAAAGATCCTAATAGGGATTATAAACTGGAGCAAACAGGGAGCGGTTCAAGGTCTGACTCAAGCTCTCCATCAACCTTTATTAGACTGTCTTCCCATTTACTGCACAGGGCATTTTTCACTCAGGTGAAAAATCTGCAGTTCTGTATTCCGAGCACCCAGTTTTGTCTAATTTTGCCTCTCCTTTTTTCATTAATAAGCCGCCCAGGTTTAGAATAACAGATTCAGAAGCTGTCTTTTCAGTCCCTTTGTGCTGCAACCCAGAAGCAAGTTTTCCAGAGAGCGTGTATCTGAGCATCTGAGCTGGTGCATCTGCACTACAGCTGGGCTCTACATTTCCATGCCTCCTTCCAGCACGTGGGGAGAGCTGGGACTGCAGCACAGAAATCCAGCATGGCTATTTTCCAGTGGCGCCATGCCCGGGACCTGACAACACTAAGCTGCTTGGCAGAGGCTTCCAATTTCATTGGAGTCAGGCCTGGCCTTAAAATCAGGGAGCTGATCACATATCTCTACCATCTCACTGGCTCCAAGACTTAGTCATGGCAAAAGAGAATGTGACACCCTCCCACCCCCCTTTTCCATGAGTCTGATCAATCATGATTAACTCTGCTAATTAGACTCGGGCTACAGAGCTGTAAAACTGTGTAAATGATCAGAACCAGACCCATCAGCCATTTTGGTCCTAATTTTCTTCTGCACAAATGTAATTTCACATTGCTTATTTAACATGCTGCTCTCTGTGCTGTCAAAACACGAAATGTGTCCTAGCACATGAGAGATGCAAAGCTGACTTGAATTAAAAAGTAAATAAATTTTTAAAAAATGAAAGAAAACCTCCCAAGTCTAAGAGACAAATCTTGTAAATCTTTACTCTTTGGGACTTCTTGCTTGTGCAGTGCTTAGAGTAATTTGTGTAGACAATAATTTCAGGCTCAAACCCCATTGTTTCAACCTCTCATTCTGATCAGGGGAGAGAGCAAAGCATTTCTGTGATGGACGCGCTAATCTTTTGGACAAAATATGCAACAAGCACCCTTGTGAAAAATCCCTTGATGTTATTGATGCCTTCCATTTTATTTAAGTATATTGTACTCTTACAGTAAATACACATATATATCCTAACTTACTTAGGATGTTGTATTCAGTCAAAGAAACCCACGTGATGAATTTCCCCGAACACATTACGCAAAGAGCATTCCTCAAACAGGGAGAGCCACTGGTTTTGTTTGCTAAAATTACAAGTGAGGAACCACAAGGCAAAATTAGCAGTCTGCAGATGCTACTAAGGGCATCTGTTGACTACAATTAGACTACAGAAGACAATCAGATGGATACAATTCTAGGCACCCTAAACATGTACATGATTAAGGGTCCCCTGTTAAGGAGTTTGCCTTACGTACTTCTTCATAGGAAACAAACACCACAAATTAGAGATATTTTGAAGATCATTAATAAATCAGTCAACAATACATAATGTAAATCTGCATTCTGCTTTAGAAGTTGCTGTCTTATTCTCTCTACACAAAGAGAGATGCTGGTGATTTTCTTGCCACTCTTTCAATAACAATGTTTCCACTGAATTGCCTGACTTTCGTTTGGGAAATCAATGGTTCCTGTTCTGGTAAGAGGACAATCCTGTAAAAACAGAGCTTTGCACTGATGAATTTGTATGAAACAAGAAGAAAAGGTAGGAAGGGAATTAAATGATAGCCAATATATATGATGGTGGTTTAAATTCTGTTGTTACAAGGTGAAATAATGACCCTACCAATAGGAGAGTCTGTATTCCTCAGAAGCAACTGCATTCTTTGACAAATTGTAATTTTGGAAATAGCTAAGGGTATCAGGACTGTTCAGAATAACTTTTGTCAGGGCACCATTAAACAACACAGGCTTTTCTTTCTCAACCTGGTAGTTTTTATGGGTATGTCAGCTAACTTCAGCAGTCCCATGGTTTAAGACTTGTTTGCTTGGTTTATCCTCTATGCCAAGGTAATATTTGTAGAAATCCTGTAAATTTTCAAGAGGAAAATTTACTTTATCACTTCTCTTCTACCTTTGATGTATGTTGGCGGTGTTGAAATTTTCATAAGTCACATTTTATGGATTATGATGCACAAACAACTTCCACGCATATTGGATATAAACAATATAAAAATAAAATGAAAAATTTAGTGTATATTCTCAGAATGCTTGGGGGCAAGGTGGAAGAAAATTAAAAAGAAAAGGAGGAATGGAAAGGATGAAAATTTCAGTTCTTTTGGTCATTCTGTTCTCTCCAAAATGTGTTTTCCTGTGAATTTCGCAAGGCTGTTTTTTTATTGATGTAGATTACTTTTTCCATGAATCATTCAAAACCTGCCTTTTGAAGAAGAGGATATGCATATTTTAATGCATACAATGAATTGTATCTTAGAATAGGAAATTCTTTCAGTTTTTCTCTCTACTAATGTTAAAAAGGGGAAAACCATATGACTACTTACATTAACAGGAAAATGAGAAACAAACAAAACAGTGACTAAATAAAATGCAGTCAGGAATTTGTTTCATTAGGATCTCAGTAACTTCTGCAGATCTGAATATGTTATTCTCTATTAATGGAAAGATTTCAATCAGAGTAAATGGAACTACTCCTGCAAATAAGACCTCAGGACCTGAGTTTGAGTATTTCTTTACATTCCTTTTTATTTCCCTTTCCTATTTCCGCATTTTATCACCATGGCAAGAATTTTAATTCTCAAAATTAAGCACAAGAATAAACTTTTTACTTCTTACGTAAAATTGCTGCTATTTTTGATCTTGTAATAAATTTCCTGTGTGGACAAGTCATATATGATCTGAATAAGCAACCCTGACTTACACAGTGTTCACATCATTAATTCCATCGATATTAACAGAGCTGCTCCTGCACATAAGAGTTACTCACATAAAGGGTAGAAACCCATGCTGTAATTCTTTTGCATCTCTTTTTCCTGGCTTCTTTTCCTAATAGGAGTATGGCTACATTAAATGTGTCCAATTTTTAGTAGCCTGGGTGTTTGACAGAAATGCATTCTTGTCAGTATTTTGTTTCATAAAATGGAACAATTGGTTGTGACATTTATGGGTTTAGAATTTTTGTTTAAGAACAGTGTAGTTAATAGCACAAAAAAATGATAGTGCTGATTTCCAGCTTTCTGGAACTAAAGAGCTGTGATTGCCTCAAACCCTTAGTTCCTGCTCAAATTCCCTCAGAAATATTATCTTATTTTGCTGGAGGAAACAGAATTGTACTATATTAAGAAAGCAAAGTCTTGTCTCTTCCTTGCAAAACAACACTTCCCTGAACTTTTGTTTGTGAATACAAAATTCAGCTTTCCAAAATTAAAAAAATAAAAAGCTATATAGTTCATTTTGTTTTGTTACATGACTTTTCTAAAATGAAAAATAAACTTGCCTGCAAATACCTTTAGAAATAAAAACCCTGTATGTACAGTATGAAAAAAAAAAAAAAGATAAAAAAAAAAAAAGATAAAAGATCTCTCAAGAGTAAAGTAGCTGAAAGCCATCATGGGATCACTGCAGGCTTTTTGTTTTCTTATATTTTGAAAGTGTGACATTTTGAAAGGAATGGCAGAGTGAATGAACTATCAGATAAAGGGATGACTTCACCATTAAATGAGTGTAGTCATTGTATTCAGAAAAAGAAAGCATCTTTTTCTCTTTTTTTAAGTGTGGCTAATCTTTGTTATTTAAAGAATCCTGTTAAATTTTGGAAGTTAAGTGCAGCGCTTACCCATTTTTCTACCTCTGATTGGGAACTGGCCAGCCACAATTTGGAGGGTTAAGGAAGATTTTAAATACAGTAAAATGAAAAAAAAAAAAAAAAAAAAAAAAAAAAAAAAAAAAAGTGCCAATTTCTTTTAAAATGCTTCTATTCTTTTTTGTTATACATTATACATCAGAGTGATATTTGAAGGCAGATTTATTACACACCCTGGCAGAATGCTTTGTACATTTATAATGCAAAGCTTTTATCTAAAGTTCAGAGCATTATTTTAGAAAGAATGCATCGTATCTGTGAGAGAAGTTCTATTCCTATTGAAAGGTGTCCATAGGAATTGGAAGTGTGTGGTAAAACTGATAGTCAAGGAAGAGCTGAGAATGAAATCCGTATCGTTTGCTCGCTGTAGTGTTGCTTTTTGAGCCTTTCCCTCCTGATCCAACTGAAGATGTTCCTGCTCATTGCAAGGGGCTGGACTAGGTGACCTTTAAAGGTGCCTTCCAACCCAAAACTGTTCTGTAAGAATCAAGTCTAACTGCTTGGTCTGAGAGTCATACATAATTTAATGCGGTAAAACTAATTTATATTGTAGGCAAATATTGAATCTGTTAGAATTTGGAAATCATAGAATATCCTGAGCTGGAAGGAACCCACAAGGATCATTAAAGTTCAGCTCCTGGCCCTGCACAGGAAAGCCCCAAGAATCACAGTAAAATGGTCTTTAAAATATTTAACATCATTCTAGTTGAAATCATTTCCCAACCATGCCCTTAGCACATGAAAAATTGCTATTGCCTGCAAAGAGTTCTGTTCATGAGAGGAGACTAAGTTTTTTTTTTTATTATTTTTTTTTAATTCCTACATTGGCAATTAAAGACTGGAATTTCCAGAAATAAAAGCATTTGTACAATTGATCTTCATAATCTGACATAGAAGGAAGTTTGCCACCATGTGGCTTTGAAAATGACATCTAATCTGCCTTCCCTCACATCTGTATTTTCAAATATCACTTGCCACTCTGTGTTTTTATTTTCTGATGTCCCTTGAACAATTTTGAAGCAGCTTATAAAAACAGGCGTGCATCTGAGCTCTTCACTCTGTGCCCACAGTCACTGCTAAAGACAGTCAGTTGCTTAGGGCTTGGAGTTCAGGATGCTTTTAGGGGGTTTATTTTCTAGAACTTCTGCTGGGAATTCAGTAGTGAACTGAGAAGCCCAAACTGGGTTCTCAGAGCTCACCAGCAGCTCCAGTCTGCAAAGGAATAAACAAGATGCTGATGGGGTCATACCCTGCTGAGTAAAAAGTGTGCAGCTAAAGGGTTAAAAATGTTTTGATTAAACTTAGTCATCTTTAATAAGTTAATGTTACCTTAGCAAATAATCCTTGGATGTAATTAAATCTAAAATTTTCTATGAATAATATTTCTTGAGGCAAAGCAAAAATTATATTCAAAAGATATTTTTTCCACTAACACATTTAAATAGAAGTCACCTTTTTCTTTGTGCACTTCATGACCACTTGACACTTCTTTAGAAAGTCAGCCCTGTCCACAAAGAGATAAAACACATTTGCGTTAAAGCCAAATACAGTGAGCCTAGTCTGTGTTAAGGCTTTTATTACTGGAACTAAAAAATTACCTGTGTTTCACGGAGTGATAATTTCAATGGGACTATTTGTGAAGTCACTAACTGCTTGGTATTTAAGTCCCTTAATTTGGATTCCCTGGCTGACCATCTTCTGTACCACAAACTGTGATAAGATTCCATGGATCTGAAATTCTGTAGGACACAAATGTATTCTCTTTTTTCCTGTCTCTCTCAGGCCAGCTGTCTTCTGTCAGGCCATACTGATGAGACAGTCAGGGGAATGCCCACCTTGGAAATACTTCTGAGAGACCCTCACAGCTTCTGTTTTAGATTAGGTTTTGAATTTCTTATTAGCTGTGGAATGGTATCAGCATTTGGAGAGTTTATCATACATGCCATATGGCGTGGAAACTTAGTAAAATTTGAAAAAGCTGGGGAGTGTTTTCTGAAGTCTTACCAGAGTCCACAACGTGGATTTTAGCATGAAAAAAGTTGTAATAACCCTAAGTACTGACATATTTATAAGAAAAGCAGGTATATGAGATCACCAGTTTGTTATGCAGGCACAGACATAGCAAACTTAAACAATTGGAGCTCCAAGCCAGACAACTCCAACCAGGAATGCTGTCAAGTGCTTTGTCAGTGAGAGTAATTAACTAGTAGGAAAGAAATAACTCGAGCTGTGATAATTTCTTGTCACGATATTTTAGTACAAGAATAAGTGTCTTCCTGAAGGAAATGCAACCCAAACATCACTTACCTTGATGGACCTGTGGCCTCTGTAATGTAAAAGGGATGGCTGGGATGGCCACAGCTGGATCAGAGCAAAGGGCAGAGATAAGCTTCCTACCACCTCCACTGATATTGGTGTCTTACTCTCCTTTTGATTTAGCCATAATGGATTTCATTGTTTTAGTGGAAGAAATACTTTAATTTACTCGATGAAGATTGATAAATATATGCTCCTCTTTGTGCTCCTAAACCATACATGTTATTAATATATTAATATATTATGATACATTAAATTTTAATGTATTAAATATCTATGCATTAAATATTAGTATAGATTAAGTTAAAATAATTTTTAAAAATAAATAAATTAAAAATTAAATAGCAATAATTTATATTAAGTATATTAATATTAATATATAGCACATACAAAAATTATATAATTATATAGCTATATTTTATATAGCATATATAATACGCTAGTAAGTGTTCTAATTACACACTTATTAGCATATTTCCCATATTTTGTGTAGTACTTGAGACATAAACTAGCATCCATGTTCTAGGGAAATATTGGGTTTGTTCTTCTTTGCTTGTTTGTAAAACAAAACCAGTGGAAGAGCACAACATATGCAGCGATGCCAGAGCCATTACTCCCCCACAGAGTCCTCTTGAAGGGACTGAAAAGAATTTCTGGTTTTTGTCACACCCACCCATGTAATACATTTCACATCAGGCAGATGAATGCTCATCCTTCAGCAGTGCATTTGTGTCCTTCATAAAATTTCATCCTTGATTTGAAAGTTTCAAAACTCTATGTGATACAGATGGTTCAAACCCCATTGATAATTCAGTGTCTGGTTAGCTCTAAAGTAGACCAAAGATCTAGTAATTAATGTCCTGAGAGACCTGAAAAAGCTTATGCACACATTTGTAAAAACATTCCTATTTGCTGTCACTGTTCAAACACTTTCAGGAAACTGGACTGTGATTTTGAGCATATGTTTCTTGTTCCCTCATCAGTAATCAGATCCACTGGGGGCCACACGCTGGCCTGGAGTGAGGGCTAGAAGGTAAAGAACTGATTAGGGATTACAGTTTAGATGCAGTTTGACCCACCAATGGGCCTTCATATCTGTGCTCAGATAGGTTTAGAAATAGAGGTGGATTTACAAAGCAAAATAATCAAATCCTTCATAAATGAAAGTTTCCATCTAATCGGCTGATTTTGCAGTATCTATGTAAACAGTACAACTGCTTACATTTTAAATACTGAAAAAGTCAACAGAGCACAGACCTATTAGTCAAAACAGCTCAGATTGATTTTAGTAGTTACTGATATATGTGTTGTGTGTATGGATCTGGAGAGGAGCTCATCACTGTCAGCAAAGAAAATATTTCTATCTTTTAGCCCCTTCCCTTCTTCCCCACACCAGGCATTGCCTTTAGTCTCAGAGCTCTTTGTGATATAAACCATGGGAACCCAGAACAAGCATTTCCATGACTTGCCATTTCCAACAAAAGCAATGGCAAAGCTGCCACAAAGCATGGCAAAGATCAAACAGCATCTGTTATGAACAGGATCACAACTAATGGCAGTGAGAAAGAAATGGAGGGATGAAGAACAGCTCCGTTTACACCCACAGCCTGAATCTTCCAATCCAACAGAAGGCATGTTTTGCAGGCAAACACAGAATGCCTTCCAGGATGCTCTGCAGAACCCAGTCATACTGACAAAAACATGTTTATAGAGCAGTGATCTAGCAGAGAAATGTTTACAGTACTTTGCTGAACAGAAAGAAGAAAGTCTTTCCACAAAGACTGCGGACTTTCACACCTTGACATGCACACACGAATCACTAAGACCTGTAATAGGCAAAGTCTATAATGTCAAAATTTCAAAGTCTCTGTGCTGTGCAGCTTTGCTCACTGGGAGACTTGTAGGCCCCAGGATCAAGTTCACAGAGAGAAGTTTAGGTCCACAATCCCTGAACTTCCCATTCAGGTCCATCTATCTTTAATGAAAATTAATAATTTAATCTCCATGTTACTAACACATTACCTCCTTCAAAAGGTACCAGTCACTAGCCCATGGGTCAGATCACAGTCTTTCATTTCATAATATATTAAGGCAGTAACAATAGTTCAGCATTCAATATGAAACAAAGTTTTTTGTCTATAATATTTCATTATTTTTTCTAATCCTAAATGCTGATGGCAATCTCTTATGCCCAGATTATAAACTGTATCTTCATCTATGGCTGTTCTTATCATAATGTATGTAAGTGGAAAATACAATCTGTAAGTAATAAGAACAGTATGAAATTTCACAAGGTCCTTATCATTTTATGTCATTATTCTTATCATTGTATATTTCTCTCTTTTTTTAATGTAGGAATATTTTTTATTTAGTGGGGTTTTTTTTTCCTTCACCTTTTCTTATTCTCTTTGATGACTGAAAGTATTCTGATGTCTAAAATATAAAAATAGCTTGTGGTCTTTTCAAAATGTTGATTTATATTCAAACCTATTATTATTTTTTTTTTTTTTTGCTGTTTATCTCCCTCTTTGTTTTTCAGTCATTGTAAGGCTCTAGATTCCACATGCACGTATGTACTTTTGAAATTAATATAACTGAGCAGAGCGTACCCTGATCTTCTCCCTGAAATGCGATAAAGTTTGTGCTATTGACACTTCATATCATGTCTTTGTTCTTGTCCTTAGAGGATAACACTTCCCTTATCTTCCCAAAATACAAATTTACTTCTGTACTTCCAGGTATATTTGTTTCATTTTGCTTTACTCTTGCTCGAAAATAAATCCCCTTAAAATTCTTCTGAGGAAGCCCAGCTGGTTGGCAGCTGTGAGCCAGGGAAGCCTTTGATTCTCAGAATTAAGGACAATCTGATTTCTTTTGCTACACACACAAGAAGCTTTGGGTTCACAAAGAAAATACAGAAAGAAGGAAATGAATGGAGCTAATAAGCAAGCTTTCAAGTGTAGGAAGTTTCTGGTGAAGTAAATATTTGGCTATTTCTTGGCTCACTATGCTAAATGCAAAGAAGGTAAATTAAGTTAGAAGGAAGTTTGTACCTCACTATTCCAAGTAGACAGCCAAGGTTCTGAATTGGAATGGGAAGCAAATGAGTTTCAACTAGAAGCCTGTGTAACACAATTGCACTTGCACAACAGCCAATGTCCATTAGGTTTGAATAAATATTCCTTGAAATGTTTTATTTTTAGATATTTCATTGACAGCCACAATTTTCTTATAATAATTTAAAAAAAAATCCTAAGATACGCCAACAAAATGGTTACATTAATCAAATATTAGAACAATCTAGAACCTGAATATCTCACCTAAACCTTACTTTCAACAACTGAAGTATTTCTAAAACATAGTGAATTTTGGTGTAGTCTGAGATCCTACATGGAGCCAGGTGTGGGAATACAGGAGTAAATTATCTGCAGATGGCAACAGGGAGTACATACGAAAATCAGCCAAATTCACAGCATCTCTAGAATACTTGTCTTTGTAATAATGTATGCAAAAATGTGTTGAATATTCAAAATGGGTAAACACATAATTATACTAAGAGTTCTGGCAAAAACAATTGTGGAGATTTTAAAGATTCACTTACTAGGAACAGGACCACATGAAGCCTTGATATCTCACTTTAGAGTACTCTTTCAAGCATTTCTTCAAACCACTGAGAAATACAGGAAGAAATGCAAGAACAGCACCAGCAGACCAAAGTAATGTTAGCTACTGATTAAGAACAATAGATGAAAACAGGCACTAGGACCAAAAGATACTCAGCATCACAGTTCAGTGCTTATACAGTAGAAAGTAACATTAAAGTAAGGAGAAAAATCCCCGGATTCTGAAGGGTGGACAGGATCTTAAAGGCAGAAAGTAAGAAAAAAAAAAAAAATCCCATTATGTCCCATTAACATTTTAATAGAATAAAAAACATGTTTCAAAGGACAGATTGTGTAGATGACACACTATGGTTTGAAAAATGCTTCATGATTACAGAACACGGAGTTTTGTTACCAGCAATTGAAGAAGAAACAAAGTCAGCACAAAATATTCATCAGCACACCTGTTGCATCCATTACAGCACAGAGTGGCTGCCATTAGGAAAAATAAGGACAAGTACAGGTCTAAGCCCACATAACTGCATGCATTACATGAGAATGGAGAGATCCTGAGTTAGTTATCCAGCACAAAAGTACTCGCTGGTGGTGCTGAGTTTTAACATGCAAAGCCAGAAAAAACATCCAATGTTTTTGCAAACTGTCCTGTACTTGAGACTTTGTGGGTACCAACCCAGCTCCATCATGTACCTAGTGAATACTGAACCACAAAACAGAACAAATCCTTCATGTGGAGGTATGTCTTTGCATAATTCCATGCACAGTGATATTTACATTTGCCTGAGAATGATACTTAGCCATTTGGACAAAGTGGTTTTCATAGGGAGCACATCCAAGATCAATGTGAAAATTCTTTGACAGATGTCAGTCATGAAAAAAGAGTCTATGTGGAAATAGAATCGATGGAGTTGATGGAAACTGAAGCATTTTTCTAACATGAAGACAATTTTGTATTTCAAAAGATTTTGGCTTAGCATTCAGAATACATGAGGGACCTGTGAAGACATATGTGAGTCAATATACATAAAGAAACAACACAGACTTTATGTTTAGAGATAAGAAGAAACACAGAACATCAACTTGGAAAACTCTGAAAGACTTTTCTTTCCCCTCACTCTAGCAAACAATTACGTAAATCTGTGAAGAATTATGCAGAGAATAATTGCTGGAGAACTGACATCTTGAGACTGAAGACACAGGCTTTCAATTTACAGTGCGGACACACGGGCCATAACACCCTTTATATACATAGGATAATTTAAATTAGAAGCTAATTTAAGGCACCTGCTCCTGCCCACCCCAAAAACAAAAGGGATAACATAAATTTAAGTATAAAAGTTTAGCAGAATTAACAAATAATTCTCAGGCATGAAGAGCAACAAAGAAATTCAGAGCTGATATATTGTTGTTTTGTTTTCTTTTATCCTTTCATTTAAAGTCGCTAAAGAGGGCTTTCTAAGACAAAAAGACCCTTTTTTACCTTTTTTTTGCTCCCTTTGTTTGATCCTTACCTTTTTCGGACTATCAAGACATTTCTCCATTCCTTCCATAGCTCACAGTGTGCACATCCTCATGCTTCCCTGCAGGAAATACTTTAAAGACATGAACAATTGCATTGTTGTCAATATGCAAGAAGATAATGGTTATTCACCTTGATCACATGAGTAATCACAGTGACTACTAAATCAAATTGCTTAAACAAAGCTTGGCTCAAGCTTTCATTGCTGATGGCTTGATCTTTATCATATCAGACAACACCTTAAGATCTCTAACCTGGGAGAGCTACTAAAACTGTATAAACTGTGTAAGAGTAAAAATGGAGAGAATATAAATAACCATCTTTACTGTATTAGAAGAGTGGGATCTTGAAAATGCTCGAGAGAGATTGCAGTATTTCATTCAGGCAGTTTTGGACTGTTCACAAGATTTAGCTATAGACTTAAAAGAAAACTGATTTCCATTTGTCTAAAAACCAGAGATGCTGGTGTTTTAATCAAGTATTTTTTTCATGTCAGTGGTCTTAATATGAAATATGTTTTATGCTCAGCTACCTTCCTGGTTTAGAACCCGTCATTACTTGTACTTAGCAGGGGTGCCTCCAGTTATGCATCCAATTGTGCCTGACATTCAAAGAAAGCTTTTGCTGTCTTCCCTAAGTCCCTGCCTGTAATCATCACTAACTTTTACTGGTTATAGAAGTATTATGAAGGTTTGTGAGTCTCAAATCACAAACGTATTTGAGACAAAAATCCCTTTTTGTACCTTCCCCTGTAAGATACACCCTTTGCCTCTCTAGCTCTGGGAGTACTTAGGGACCAGCAGATTTCATAGGAATCTGACTTCAGTTCAGGATCTTCAGCAAAAACATCCTTCCATTTTTGGTGTGTTGCTAAATAAAACCAGAAATGGCAGCTCATAAACCTGTGTTTCTGAATCCAGCACAGTACTAGTAGAGGTTAAGGAATAACCAAACTGAGGGCCTGGCTATCTAGCAAAACACAACAATTAAATTTCTACGGTGTTTTTGCTCTTATTGTTGGGCTTTCTTTTAAGTTTATTTAAGCAAAAAATAGCACGCAACAGAGATTTCAGAAACACAAATTTTATTGAGATTTATTTCATAGAAAATTTAAATACAAGAGATTAAATACAAAGTCTTGTCAAGTGAAAGCCTGTGAAACTGAGTTCCAATCACTGAGCAAAGTCTGATGGAATTGCTAATTAGATCACATATTTCTCCTTAGCTGTAGAACAAGGAATCACACCAACGATTCCACTTTTCATCTGCAGAGTAAGTTTTCAATCCCTTTTGTAACCGGTTAGTACAGTACAAGGTACAAACTCCTACTGATGCTGAACAGAAACATTTATGCATTTATAAGCTAATACATGCCTGGGGAATAAAAAAGCCTCCAACTTTTGTTTTTTCCAATATTTATCATCCATTGAAAAACAGATGGTAGGAGGTAAGCCAGGTTATCTCAGACTTCTTGTGATGGGTTCAGTGGCAGAGACCCAAACAGCCTCGTACGCAGCAGAATACCTACCCCACCAGCAGCCAGGGTTTTTTTTTTCCACTTAACTCCTTTTTTTTTTTTTTCCTGCTTGGAGCCAATCCAGCCCAGTTCAGCTCTTTTGTAGGAGCTGAGGAACCAGTATTGATTTCCCATTTAAGCCAATCTTGCGTGAGCCCACCGCTGCCTCCCTCGCTGTGAGTGCGGGAAGCGCTGGAGGAAACCAGCTGCAGCGTTTTTCAACACGCAAAAAAATCGCTTCTCCGGGCTGGATGTGAGCTGAGTTGCAAATCAGAAAAATGAAAAAAAAAA
>VXBN01008749.1:131272-152977 GCA_013397395.1 Sinosuthora webbiana | reverse complement strand
AAAAAAAAAAAAGAAAGCAAAAATGGCAGCATAGATAGGCTCTCTTTTCAAGTCTGGTACGCGTTCAGCGCTGCCTTCCTAGAAAGGATTTCTCAGAAAACAGGGAATTTGCTTGTTAGAGCGAAAGGAGAGGATTCTTATTATAGGCTTCAGTGCAGTTGTCAGCCAAGATAAAAAATCCTTTTACCAAAGTGGCCTTAGAACAGTAAAGCAATGAGGGCTTTCAAAAAAAAAAAACAAAAAAAACCAAAAAAAAACAAAAAAAAAAAAAAAAAAAAAACCAAAAAAAAAAAAAAAAAAAAAACAAAAAACCAACAAAAATCAAAATTTTGAGGGTTTTTATGCGTGTGAAAATCTGTTATAACTGCCTTTACTGAGTGTTTATGGATTTGAGATGAAGACTGCAGTGATGCTTGAGGATGCTCAGGGTCTGTATCATGAAGGTTTTGTTAGCAGATTTTGAGTTTTTAGCAGGCATCCATTGCAATCAGAAGAAGAAGAAAAAAAAAATCTCTAGCATGGATATTTTTAGGGACCAGCAGTGAAGTTTTCCCCCATGTTTTACAGGATAAATAATGCTAATAACATTGATGAAAACTTTGCAAAGTCACTCAGCAATGACCCTCAAATATCAAGATGCAGTTGCTGAAAATTGGAACATCATTTGGTAGAAAATTAGCAGTTATACTTCCTGAGGTACAACATAGAAATCAAATAAAATTTTGAATTGTTGATTGAAAGTCAGAGAGAGAATATTTGACCCCTACACAAAAGTACCAAGCTACCCTAAAAATGATACTTTCAAAGTTCTCACTCAAAATGGCTTCACAGCTCTCTGACCTAATTCACTCACTCTCTGTTCTTAGCTGTTCACAGCCTCTAAAACGGGAATCTATATCTGGAGTTTGTCAGGGACAAATTGTTGGAAGCTCTTGCATGGAAACAGGATACTTCCCTCTTTTTCTGGCATATCTGTAAAACACTTAAGGGTAGCTATCCCCAGACACTCTTGTTGCTGATTTTCATGGAGAAAAAAGCCGCCAAACCCAGGTCACGACTGCTCCTGCCCCACATAAACACCAGCGCTGCGGCGAGATTAGTCCACTGTGATTAATAAAGTCTGAAAGAACAATCTTCAGCAGCCTGATGGATGGAGCAATTTCAAACTGTACCACATGGATGTAAGAAACCAAAAACAACTGCAGCTTCCTGACCTGGCCTTTCAGGCTGTTTGCAGCCTTACATATGAAGGTGTGAGCCGCTTTGCACAGAGATTTTGACTAATGGGGGGGAAAGACCAGTTTTGACTGGTTTCTTTTTCTATACAGAAAGCAACTGGTAAAATGGAGTCCATTAGGATATTATGAAGCTTAGATGTATGTCAGCAACTATATTTTTTTAGTTAAATGTTCTTTGTCAGAGAACTTTATGCAAGAAGATTTCCCACGAGAAAGAAACTGAGAGTTAGGTGGATTATTTTCATGCAGTGGAATCAATAACCTGAGTTTCCTTGGTGAGTGGTCAGAAGAGCCAAGGTATCCACACCAGGGAATAATTAGCAGCCTAAGCTGCTGGTTTGATTGATGAGGCTGCTGAGTGATTATTTCTTCAATTTTCCCCAAGTTCAACTCACATAGACTAGGGTCAGTGAAAAGAGAAGTTAATTTTATGTTATCAGGTACTGATACTCAGCTTCTTGCTGTATTTAATAATATATCTTATTTGCATTTTCAAAGAGTGATCTGAAGGCACTGCTGAGAACGTAAAAGACTTTACAGGGATTTTTGTGGGAGTTTTGCTGAATTTGTGGCAGCTGGTAGACTTCAGGAAAAATGACAGAACAAGTTCTGCCTAGCAGAAAAAGTATGAGGAGGAGGCAGTAGTAATATTTGGAGAGAGTGAGAAACTTGTGGAAAGAGAGATGAACATCAGAGCTTTATTTGAGATATAGTGCCCAGTGAGAGAGAGGAATAGGAGCAAATGTCAACAGGAACAAACCAACCTTTTGCTTTTTAATGTAGTCATAAAAAACTTACATGTGGAAAAGGAATATTTTAAACAATGTCTCAGATAGGAAATGTCATTCACATCTACTGGAAAAGAAAAAAAAAAGAAAAAAAAAACCACACACACAAGTAAAAAACCTGATGCCTGGGGCTATGCTAATTCTTTAATGTGATGGCATTCCTTTTCTGAGAGCTCTGTAAGCTTTCCAGGCTGCCAAGCATGCTTGGTGCCCATGTCTTCAAGCACTATTCCAGCAAGATTCCCGAGTATATTTTCATTTTAATGGGTTCTTAAGTCAAGCATCTCTGGCAAAGCTTCCTAAAAAATGAGTGAGAGCTCATGCAAGGGACAATGACATTCTTTAATATTTACTGCACTAAAAATAGCTTCTAAAAACAATACACAGCATACAGAATGTTCTCCTTGTTCAAAAATGGTTGTTTTTAACAGCATTTGATGGATTCAGAAGGCTCTTGGTAAGTACAGTTAATATATTTTCTCTATATATTCCTTCAGTACTAAAGAGGAAATTGCTTAATATGTAATCTTGAGTAAATATTTCCCCAGTTACATTCACTCCCTCTTTCTGATGTGCTTTACTCCTGCCTGAGTATTTTTTTCTCCTTATAATTTCAGCAGTGTGGATTTATGAGCCTGTGAAAGCAAAGAATAGGAATCCTCTTCTTCTGAAGCCAGCTGCTCTAGTGAACTTAGTGGATATCAGACCGAGTCCTGAATGATGATCATATAAAGAGGAGAACATGAGAAATAGAAAGAGACAAAACCACCTTCATTTCCCAAAAGCCTAGGAAGTACCATCACTACACAAACAGAGAGAGAGAAGAAGAAGAAAATTAGGGGGAGCAAACCCACAGTTTGTTTCATTTTCCATTCTAACATCACTCCAACTATAAAGAATGACAGTATAAATGATCAAACAACTGTTTGCTAATGCATTATAGATAGTCATACACAATATGGCAGCTTTATACTTGTATATTTACCCACCATGAATACAAAATATACTAAGAGTGACAGGTAATGTAGCCAAAGCTTCTACTCTCTGTAAGCATCTGTGTACTATGAATTATAAATGAGAGTCTTGTGTCCAAAGGTAGCGAGTAATGTAGATAATGCCATCTGAGTAAATGAATAAATGTGAAACAGATGCTTTTTGCATTCAGGGCACACAGGTACAGCCAGGAAGCCACCAGTACAGATTATGGATGCTGGTGAGACAGCTGCTGTCTGCATCCAGTGCCAGGTGCATTCCTACCTGGGCTGCGTCGAGCTGGTTAAAAAAGCCTTTCTCTCACTCCTTTTTTACAAGTTGCTAGAAAGATGAGGTATCTTCTTATGTAGATTCCTCAGGTGCTTGGGTTTCCTCAAGGCTTTCCTAAAAAAACAAATTGGCAACAGTCTTAGGAGAGTCCTGTATAAGAGGTGGTGAAATGGATCATGTAGTCTAAAACAGCCATAAAATTGTTTTTCTTTTCCTTTTTTGAAAGCTTCTTCAAGTCTGCCATTATTTTTCATATCAACAAATATTTTACCTCAAAATGAGATTCCATGTCTGAAAAAAATCACTGCTTTTAGAATTGATTTTAGCATTAAGAATTTATTTTTTCCCTTATATGTAAATTGACTTATTTTTTAAGCAAAGAGACAGGAGCTTGGACTCTGGCTAGGGAATTAGAGGGTTCTTCTTGTCAGTACAGACAGCTCCCTTGATACCTAACAGGTAGGTTGAACTCCCCAGATAAAATATTAAACCTAACAGTGCTGACAGTTTTTACTTGTGAGATACAGCTGCTGCCATTCTTTAAGTTCAAAGAAGTTCATAAGTTTATATTGCTCTTGCATCTGTCCCTTTTCTGCCTAACACTACAGTTGTGCTGTGTCCATTTTCATGTGTGCTGAAGAAAAACTTCTGTCCTTTTCACTTGGAAGCAAAAAAGGGTCTCAAACCCATTTCCCTGCAGATTTGTCATTCATGAGTTATTTATGTCCTGTAGGGTTGGTAAAACACTGGTTACCAAGTGTGGAATGAAAGTCTATCCTAATGCAATTTTAAGAAGAAAATGAGCAAATGCAGTAATAAAACGTGTTTCTTGTTTAGCCTGAGTACCTTGAACTATACACAACTGTCAAAAAGAAAAAGTTTCCAGGACCAGTAAATATCTGTGCCTATTTTAAAATGTGCTTTCACTGCCTCTTGCATAACTGAGCATTTCAGTATAATCAGAGATTCATGTAAAGTTTTGGATGAGCCTGACAGATAACATACAGCTTCTCAGAATTTACTGAGATGGTATTTCAACCCTTAAGAGTATTTATGCAAAGCCACAAAGGCAGCCATTGCAGTAATTTCACAGCATTCCCTCAAAAGTAAGTTATTTTCCTTTCACACTAAATACACCTAGCTCTTCAAACTTTTTGGCATATGTGTTTTCAGTCAGGAAGGGGGTTTGCCTGCCATTAGCAGATTTTGACATCAATCCAGATTAATACAGATGAGAGGAATTCTGCATTTATACAGATGTAATAGAGAATTGAGCTTTGTAAGGCAAAAGCAAAAACTGAAACCAGAAGTACAGATCCCACTCTCCACCATCTTTTTTTTTTTTCCTTTTTGTTTCATTGGCTCCTGTGCAAAGTCAACATAAGACACCATCATCGTTCCAATTTGGCACGTCTACATCCCACTTTTTCCCTCTGTTTGCAGAAGTGGAAATGACAGTACACCTCCTTTGGGTGTGCGACAGTGGGACAGATGCAATCCAATGGGGACAGCCAAACCATTCCCTGTCCCTTCAGTGACTCATCTCTGCCACTGAGACATCCCAATATTTTTAACCCAGCAAATAAAGCAGCTCTTTATGAGTTACAGGTTTTGACTTAGAAAGCAAGCAAGCATCAAACTATGCAACTGTGAATACCATAATTTTGCTTTCCAAACAGCATGGTTTTTTTAGAATTATTGAATTTTAACCACAGAAATGTCAATAATCCACAGGTGGCTTGTTCCTATTTTCTTCATGTCCTTTCCTTTCTTTCAGCAAGTTGCCCTTGCATTTATTTCAGTGTAAAAGTTGGAGGGGACAAAAAAGAGATTGTGGAGGTTTTTAAAAAGTTTGAGGAGTAATTTGCAAAAGTGATGGTTTCTGGTAATGAAGGTTTTTACCTTTGCCCAGGTCTCTCAGTATGATAAAATTGTTTCAGAATGTTAATTACTGAATAATCAGATTCCCTTGAAAATGAAACCTCAACTTTTACTAAAATATTATATTCCTATATTATGTCAGACCTGTAGCACAGTCAAATCAACAATTACATTAAAAGAACTCATGCAGTCTTCTCTTTAGAATGAGACTCTATTATCTCAAAAGAATTAGAGAAATATCTATGATACATTGCCAATATGGAAATACTCATCCCATTGGCCTCTATTATCCAAAAGGAAATGAGAAAACACTTCCATTACATTTTGCAGTGATCCATGCCTTTCTCTTTTTAAGTCAATAAACTATATCTTTCACTGTAGCAGTTTGTGCATGTGTGCAAAAATGACCTTTTGCAGTTTGGCTGCTGAGACGTGCTGGGAGAGGTGGCATAGGAAATGTAAAAAGAGATGCAAACCAGTTTATGCTGCCAGACATGTCCTAGCACAGAGTAACAAAATGAAAAAACCAGCAAAGCCTCCTGCTACATGCACTATTTTGTTGTTCTTTGTATCACGAGAAAGAATCCCTTCCTAAATCAGTCACCCCTAATCAGTTTAATTGAGGCTGATGCTCAAAGCACAGAAAAATGCTATGAAGAGAAGGTCCCTCAAGTGACTCTTGGCCTCTGTGGAAGCACAGTCCCCTCTATCACATCATATCACTGCACACAGCCTGTTGGAAAAAACGCCTTGAAACCAACACGGATTCATAGAAGAGAGGGCATCGGGGGGGCACTCAGCACTCACTGCCTCTTCAACAAAAAAAAAAGGGGGAAAGAAAAAGAAAAAAAGACTTCAGAAAAAGTGCTTTGAAACTGGTGAAATAATCTTTTGAATAAACCACCAGTGGGGAATACCCACAGTCACTGAGGAGAGCATGCTGTTCAGCGTATCAACAAAAATACATTTGGCCTGCGGCAATGCTGAGGGCAAACATATCCCAGATGGGCTAGAGAGGCCCAAATACCTTCAGAGATGAAAATTTAATTAGAGGAAATGTCACTGCAGTGAACAAAAGGATTGCTTTAGTGATTTTTCATCATTGTTTACTACAAGTGAAGTATAGTTTTAAGTGTTAGGACAGGCTAAGTACAGGAATGTTCTTAAGCACTGGAATGGATATGAAAGGAATGGATGTTGAAGGTCAGAGAACCATCTGCACTTGAGCAGTGATCAAAAGGAGTTGCACCACCAAATATTGGCAGATAGCAATTTTTAATTGCTTCAGTGATGGTAAAAGGTGGTGAAGGTGGTGCTTTCAAGCCACTAAGATGGATAAAAACCTGACCTTATTTTGTTGATTGGGTGAGGGTTTTTGTTGCTTTGCTATTGTGAGGTCCCAAGGATGATAAAAGCTTGGGTCTCTCTGAAACACACAGTTATCTCTGAAAGCTGAGATGGCTCACTGCCGCCTTACCTCTTTGATAATCCACTCTCTTATTAATTCTGATTCTTGCACAAACCAGGGAAAAAACAATCGTTGCAGCACAATCACAAGGAATCAGCCCCCTTAAATGAAAATATGAGTTCTCATATGAGTTCTGAAAGCTGCTTGGGAGAAATTAAGAGAAAATAAGACAGAGTACATCATAATATACAATATAAGACATTATAGAAAGTCTGTCAAACTATAGCATTTTCTGCATTTGGATTTTGCATCTTCAGAATGCAGGGTTTAGGTTTTAGTGTGTTAATTTTCTGATCTTTTTTCTCATTCAGCCTTCATTCTATATTTTCTGCTGCACCTTGAGCAAAACAAAATAATCACCTTAATTGCAAGAATGAACATCATGATTTTCCCATCATAGTATTAAAATAGCATTACTTATAGGAGTCTTCTATTTTGCTATTATGTAATAGGAATTACTTACTATTATATGTTGTAAAAATAATAACAGAAATGGTAATTATCATCAAATATCTCTCACAGAGGTGATACCAATTTCAGTCAATCTTAAGCAGATCTCGACATATAGACAACTGGAGGGGAGATTAATTAAATTGGGCCACAATGTAAGTAACAAAAAGTGAAGGAAACATTATACAAGTAAAAAAAGATACAATTACGTATTGATCAGTACATTTTTTTGGTTAATAAAGTCAATAAAGATGATTAATTAAGTTAATAAAACTTATTTTTTTAGATTAAAGATTTGTTATCATTTATATTTTTGGTCTAGATCCCTCAGATTTTACTCATGTTGTTGTGAGTTTGTTCTTTTGACTCAGATACAACTATACATAGATCTATTCTCTTTGTGCAGCAGGTACTGTGGAACTTGAAGTCTGCTCAAGAACATTCACACTGATTTTAGCAAAGGATCAAGTATCTGCAGTACTTTATTTACTTACTAAGTTTACTGGGTAACGTGTGCCTCAATTTCAGGTGATTGATTTCGGCCTCTCTTTGTGCTTTTGCTTATTATCACCTGCTACTCAGACTTCTATATTCTAGCCCAAATAATCTCCCTAGATTTTCACTGCCCAGAGGCACTGTACTTTTTCTGGCAAAAAGAACTGGCTTTGTGTTCTCCTACATTGTCTTGTTAGTCCTTCCTCTTTTCCTCACCTGCTTCCTTGTTTCAGTCTTTCTTTCTCTTTCTTTCTTCCTTCCTCTTCCTTTCTTTCTCTCTCTCTTTCTCTCTCTCTGCCTGCCTTTCTTTCTATCTCTCTTCCTTTCTCTTCCTTTTTAGCAGATACAGCTCTACACAAAGTTTAATCATGTGCAGAAATTTGTTAGATTGATGCCAAAAGACCTGCCCAAAGGCAGGCTCTAAACACATTATTGTTTGAAACCTGCAACCGAGAGTCCAACCAGCCTCTGATTAGGCAATGTGCCATGCTAAGCAGATATTAATGAATCTTGGCAACCAAGTATGAGAAATCAGCTTGCCTGCCATCCTTTCTCTGTTACAGATGGTTATCTGGAAAACAGTCCAAACAACAGAAATAGACCATATGTAAAAAAAAAAAAAAAAAGCCTCCCTTTTTATTTTCAGGTTCACAGACTATCAGCTTAAGATTTCACAGTATACATTATTTTTATAATTCAAGATGAGCAAGTACGTCAATATCCAAATGCATCCAAATTGTGTGACACTGAAGAAACCAATGCTTTGCATTATGGTACTGCAATTATATTATTGGTATTTTGGACTTCTGGATGATCAACACAGATTCCATCTACAAGCTGAAATGACAAATTTCTTCTGTATCTGCCTATCAACACCCATAAAATGGAAGTACTGAGGTCAAAAATGCTGGGTGAAACAAATAAATAGATGTTTAAAGAAATATATCACTAAACTAGGTGAACACTGGATTACATTACAGAGATTCTGAAGAGGTATTAAGACACAGTAATGAAGAATAGACATCTTACAATTCTAGTCTTACCAAAAGAGTAGATAATAAATTGATCTTCATCTGATCAATTGATTATAAATCCATCTTCAGCTAAAAGACAAATCTGAAGGGAAACCAAGTCTTAGTATGTAGCCTTCTTCCTCCACTGATTATCAACAGAGTTGATCATCCACTAACTACACAGCGATTAGAAACTGAAGTCAGTATAGTACCTGACACAAGTTGTGAGACAAATAAACCTCCTCAATCAGATGTGGGTGACACCCTCTGCAGAGACACGGGAAATGTAAACATGGGCAGAAAATATCTATGTGTATCCCATATGTAATCTCCTAATGCATTTCTTAGTAACTATTCTTCTGCAGACAACCTTCATGGAGTTATTTCCCAAACAACTGGACTAGAACACAGGGAAAAAAAAATGCCCGAGAGCAAAACAAAAATTCATAAAGAGGCAAAGGGTGACTCTTAGTAAGAAAATAGAATTCAGAGATGCAAAATATTTCTATGTTTTTTTACATAACTGTGGAGGCACTTGCATAAATTTTCAAAATATTCTGATGACTTATGCACTACATGAACCATTTTGTGACTCTCCTACTCACAGTGAGCAGAACCTCTCTTCAAAGTACTTGATCTGAATTCATTAAGAGCAAAAATGCTGGCAGGTAACTAACCAGCAACAGGAAATCACTACAAAATATCACTGAATGAGTGAAATTTCTCACATTATGTACAAAGCAGCAAAAGAGGTGAAAGCCTGGTGCAATAGTTTGAGATGCAACATGAACAGGAATTTTATAGTCTTGCCATAAGGGCCATATCCTAAAAAACCTCCTCAGTGCCAAAACCAGGATGTATGAGAACTTTTGGCATGTAAGTCTTCGCTCTGAATTAAACCTACTCACCATCTGCATAAGTCTGAAGGTAACAAAGTTCACTAGGTGCTCTCATCTAAATTTTTCACAGACCAAAATCTATCTTTTTCAAAAAAAAAGATGACTGACATTTTCCCCTCTTATTCTAAGAGGGGAAGCATATTGAGAGTCCTAGCCTAATCTTCAATGTGTTATACCTGCTGCACACTTCCTTCAGCACTGTAGAATTTTTATGTTGTTCTTAGTTTCTCCTCTTTTCATTCCCGGGTATGTCATCACAGGAATATTTTTACTATATTGACTTTATAACTTTTACATGGAAGAAAAACCAAAAAAAAAAAAAAAAAAAAAAACCAAACAGTTAAAAGAAGAATACACACACTCATCTGCAATTAATGTCTGCAATCTATTATTTTGGCTTTATGGACTTTGAGTTGGATAATTTAATCTTTCAAGAAGTAAAAGCTTTTCATCATGAGAAGACACTCAAGAACAGGGCTATGGATTCAGGAAGGTTTCCTTGGGTTCTTATCTGCCACTTCAGAGGAGCAGAGCCTTTTGTGGTGATAGCAACGAGGAAAACATTACATACAGCAGAGGATTTGCTCATTTGATATAATATACATAATTCCATATGTTGTCTATAACATCTTCCTTGGTTTTTAGATTGTTTTTTAGATTCTAACTGTGAGATCAAGATTTTTCCTTTATGTATTTACAGCTCAAATCTGTACATCTAGACATGTTGGAATCCTCCAAGTTCTGGTACTGTTTCCTAGAAGTAAGAAAAAAACCCATCTAAGATAGACAGCAGTGCTTAAATATGAACAGTGAATAAATCTGATCCTAAGAGAAAGCTTAACAAACCCTACTGGAATAATTTACTCATAAATCCTTTAATATGAAATTCACCCAGGCAGGTAACCCAAGCACTGACATTGGTGTGGACTGGAGGAACATAACCCCAGCTATGCCAAATTAAACCAGAGACCAAATAACTTCTACCAGCTAAATCAGAGGACGAAGCTTTAAAAGCTGCACTTCTGTGGCTTCTCTATGTGACTGCTTTAACCCACATGCTAACCTAAATAATTACCTTTTGCTGTCAAAAAGAGCTTTGGGAAGCTTAGTATTTGTAAAGCAAGTTGACTAGCTCAAGCAGAAGATACTACCAAAGAAAAAAAGTATTATTTCATACCAAACAAGCATAGTTTGGCACAGAGTGAATCAAAATGCAGTCCATCATTTGAAAATGAACAGTAACAGAAACCATTGGATAATTCTTCTACACCGAAGGGAAGAAAAAGTTTGTTAAAAATGTCTTAGCAGAAATCATACAGGAAGTCAAATCACCTGCTCTGAAGAGTTTGACAGAAGAAATCAATTTAACTGTGGGCTGGAGAAACTGGAGTCTGTTTTTCACACTGACAAAAGACTAACCCAAACTGACTAGCAATGCTATGCCCCCCCCAAATTCCTGTTTTTTTCCTTTGCTGTAGAAAATGGCATGCATGTCATCACTGAAAGTTAGAAAACATATTCTTAATGAAACACAGAGAGAAAAACTGTCAAAATGTAAACAAGTTAGTAATGTTTGTATAGAAATTCCAGGTATCTAGGGAGCAAAATGATGAAACAGAATTAATGCTGAAATGCATCAGGCTGAAAGTAACAGAGTTGCAGTGCCAGAGATATGTTGGAGGATGAGTTTTAATGAAGTGGAGTACTGAACTGTGTGCCCTGAACAGAAGAATTAAAGCACAAAGTGATGGTGCAGAATACACAGGAAGCTAATGGTGTGAAAGACAGCAAGAGGCAAAGAGGGATGACATATAAAACTGGTGCTTCCACTGTCAGGATCTGGGCAGAGAGGTTTGTGTACTCTGAAAAGCAATGAACACATTGCCTCAGTTTGCTGTGTGGACAACTGAGCTAGGGAAGACAGCAGGAGAGACATGGGAAACAAAGTTATGGAGATGGAAATTACCACGGTAAAAAGAATCATAAGTTGGTTATATGTGCTCATAAAGTAGTAATCACAAAGTAGTTGTATGTACTGAGGTAAAGGAATGGGAAAATCTCAAGTCAACAACTCTGACAGAACTGGTATGTAGGATTGCAGGATTGCAGGTGAGTATCCCAAGCAAATCTACCAAAGCACTGAAGAATCTCAGCAATACTGCCAATGTTCAGAAAGAGAACTGAAGATCATGGTATTACAGCCTGAAAACTGAACATTCATTTTTAAAAAATGTAAAGCATTACAGGTGATTGAGAACTAATTTATCATTGCAAACATACAAGGTAAGTAAAAAAAAAAAAAAAAAAAAAAAAAAAAAAATTTATATTAAAAAAAAAAAAAAAAAAAAAAAAAAAAAAAAAAAAAAAAAAAAAAAAAAAAAAAGCCTAACCACAAAGAAACATGTGATAACGCAGAAATTCTGCATTAACAGAATGCAGAAACTGTCAAAAGTTTAGGCACTATTAATGTCTGATACAATAATATGTGACCAAAATTAATTAAAACAAAGGATGAGATGTAGCTGAAGATAGCAAGGTAAATGAGCTGCTATTTAAATGATAGCATATTAGTATGTATTAGCACACATATTAGCATATTAGTATATATTATTAACATAGTGTCTGTCTACAAACCCAAAGTAAATGTAGCTGCTTTTAATTAAGGCTGGTTTATCCTATCTAAGGCAGCTAATACAGCTCTGAATTGCTTCTGGTTGCTATAGCTCTCTGATTTCAGCTTGTGATGATCTAGGTTCTAGCAGTCTCCTTTCCCATATCTAACATTATTGTGCTCACTGCTTTTTCCACTTGTACGACCAAAGCTAAACTGAATATAAACTATCTTGGTAGTTTTGGTATTTTCTTACATATATTCTTATCTTAATTTCTTTTTTATAATTTAATACTGTGTCTTACACCAAGGTTTCCTAGAAGAGGTAAAATCATAGGTCTGTGCTGTTCAGCTGAACATGTCAAGTAAAAGATTTTTTTTTCTTGGACTGTACATTTAAATCTAGTGTCCATTGCCAAATTTCAATAGAGTCAGAAAAAATCTTTTCCCTCACTTAGGGGATATCATTAGTTCCTTACTTGGACTTACTGCCTTTCTGTGCTTTTAGCTTTTAATTTTGAGTGGAGATGCTTTAGTTTTACTGCAGATTATTCTCGTCTATATTTTGAACAAATACCATCTAGCAGAATTTTTTTATTTTATTTTATTTTCATGTGCTTCACCAAATTCTTTCATCTCTCTGGCACTTGCTTTTCTGCATGTCAGGATCTCAGCCTTTTTTTCAGCTTCAGTGACATCAAATATCTTTTTTTCAGTCTCTGTTGTTGTCTGCTAATTTCTCTCTTCAGCCAATCTGTGGCACTCAGTCATGGCTAGTTAAGTTTTGGTTTGGGGTTGTTAGTGAGGAAATGAAATAAATCAACTCTTTGCATCTCAGCAGTGGTTTGAAGGTCCCCCTGGTTAACTGTATGTGTTGATTTATACCACCTCCCAAGCAGCATTTAGATTTTCCTTTTCCTACAGTATCAACAGAATTGAAACCTGTTATTCACATCAGAAATGTATTGCTCTTTCAGTAGGTTTATGTCAGGGTTCCTGCAGCTTCATTTTTGAGACCACAAGTCTCAAGCATTCATTAATCTAAATCAAAGTATTGCTTGGACAAGCGTCCAGCATGTGATCAAGCTGAATTCCAAAGAACCAGGATGACAGCCACGTCCACTCTCAAGAGAGACAGGCAGCATGCTCCCCATGGACAACCCAGTTCTACTTTCAGCTGACTGCCTTTCCCTCACTCTGAAGGGATGTGGCATCCTTTAACTTCTTGATTTTATTAATCCCTCCTTCAATGGCAAGTCACAAGAAATTAGAAGCCTTTTGTGAGAAGCAGGGTATTTGAGTAAGTCACTTCCTCTTGTGAATTAAGAGCATAAATAACCACATCACTGTGCTTTTCATCACAATTTGAACACCTTCTCATGACAGCTTGCTGTGGAGTCATTCAAAGCTCAGAGTTGTTTAGTAGGTGCCTCTGACAGCACCTCTAGAGTGCAGTGAATGCACTGCCAAAGTGAGAAAATGACCCTCAACAAACCCCCTCCAGTCTGCTGTACCAACCAGGCCACTTCATAGCCTTTTTTACCCAGCCCTTTTTCAATTCTGACTTTCTCACCTTGTTTAGTTGTCCCATCTCCCTTTTCTTTTTCAGTGTTTAAATCCAGTAGTCAGGACAGAGCCTTAAAAATCACTTGCATTGAAAGATTTTCTGGAAATATATTCCTTTGCTTCACCAGCGATGCAGACATTCCCGGCTAATTAATGTCAGAATTATATTTCTATTCATGCTGTTGCCAGTAAAACGTGCTGCAAATATCCAAGGAAGGTGGTGTACCAATGACAGCAACCTGAACAGAGCAAAGAGGCAAGGTGAAATTGCACAGGAAGAACAGCAACCCGAAACCTCAATGGCAGAAGCACAGAGGGAAAAGGCACATGCTTGACAATATTATATTAATGCTTTCCATGAGTCTCCCGTGGTCTTTTAAAGAGAGTTAAAAGTTAGCTCCACCAGGTGAAAGAAAAAATGCATTTTCTCTGCAGAATATGACTCTTCTCTAGACAAACTCACAAATAAGACACCCTGTCCTATTAAATTTTCTAACTATTTGAGCACTGCCATCTGCAAATGAGCGATGGAGGAAACCTCAAGCATGTTTCCTCTGCCAGAAAAAAAGATTTACATTGACATTTTCTTTTGGTTTTAGAAAAGAGAAATCACTCTGATCATATTACTTGGGTCCTAGAATACACAGCAAAGAATCTGAGGCCTTTGCTTTCCGCTTACCTTGCCCTCAGGTATTTAAATTCTTTTTATCTTCATTTCCATTTCCCCTCTTTCATTTTTACCTTACATTTATATAACTTTCCTTCAAAGCTCCCCAGTGTCTCCATGTCATCTCAGGTGTTTTTCTTGCCAGTTCCATCACATAAATTGCTTCCAAATTCCATTGCAAAAGCTTCCCACCTAGTAACAAGAAATTCATTTTCAGCGCTTTTTCTAATTTTGAAGAAATTAAATGGAAATACATATTTCAAAGCATTCATGACAGGCAGACTATCAGTCTCCACATGCATTCCTTGCAACTTATTTTATGTTTTCAGTGTATGCTTCCAACATCAGATCAAGCTTTGACAAATGTATCTCCAACAGTTTACTTCTTCTAAAAAAAGATGATAGGAAAAAGTTGGATTATTTTTTTAACAGCGTAGAGGCTATATACTGAAACCATATGTGGTGTTTCTACTTGGGAATATGTAAAGATTCCTTGGTTTTAACTGACATCATATACACCATAAAACATTATTTTTTCTCTGTGAATATTGACTCAAACTAGTTGATTGTACAGAGTCGCTTTTATTTTTTCATATTTTATTTGTTTTGTAAGGAAACCATGGAAAAGCAAACATACCTTGGTTGTGAAAATAAATTATCTTTCCCTTTGCATCAACACAAAACTTTGAACAAATCTGCTTTTTGCTGATTTTTAACATTTTGTCTCTTGAATATAAACATTTTAAATATTCCTCACTTGAGTAGCCATGGCAGCTAGGGAAAACCAATGAAATTCACAATTAACCTGAAAATTGTAATATTTATGTGAAGGGATTATAGGACGGGTTGCAAATCCTGCGGTAACACCCTACACCCGTAAATGGCAAAGTATCCTTTGGAGTTAATGCAGGACAATTAAAGAGACATTGAGAAAATTAAAGAGCTCTGATCTGTTACATTTACGAGTCCAAGCTGCTCCTTTAGGTTGTTAACATTCAGTCAGCCATTAAACCCTTGGTTTTTACATCTCAGGTGCAATCCCCAAGCTCCATAACTCCTGTGGTCTGAGAGGGTGGGAGTGGAGAAAGCAAATGAGAACGCTTGCTGGAATTTCTCAGCTTTGCAAGAAGTTTGGCAAATTTTGGTAAGTTTGATCTGAGCACTTATGCTCAGCACCAATTTTCATGGATTTGATCACTTCCTCTGGATTCAATGTATTCCTGTCATGACAAATTTTGGAGGTTAACTCCTACAGGTCAGAACCTGGGGTAGTTCAAGGCTATGTGAAAGGTGTATTCAAATGTTCTTTGAATATGAACCTTTCACCCTGAATCTCCCAGACCATGAAATCCTCCTTGCTCTTGTAACATGAAAAAAGGCCTCCACTCGTTCTGCATTCTTCCACACAGAAAAAGTGAATCATGTGACAAACAGAAATCAACAGAAAGTCCTGGGAAAATGAACAACTTTTCAAAACACTGATGACAGCTCTAATTTGAAGGCACTGGAAAAAAATAAATATTAAGGAAAGGAAGTTAATCTCTATTCACAGCATTCTCATAAATTAAAGGTTAAAAACAGGCAGTGCAAACTTACTAGCAGTTGCCAGCTCATATTTAAAACATTGTCACATCAACTTATTCTTTTGAGATAATGTCACTACACTCACCCTATACACAAATCTGCCTTATTTCCCCTTGCCATTTATTTGCCTTTGTGGCAGTAATTAGCAAAAGTCTCTGATTAACTCAGAGAGAACTGAAGACATAAAACAGGAGCATGAAGTGAAATGAAATTTCTATTGTTATATTTTACCTCCCTCTTACATTTCACTATACAAATAGGAATCAGGAAAAAAGAAATTGAGAACTTTTTTTTTTAGATTCTTAATAATATTTTTCTCTTTGTTTTAATTTCATATTTCACATCTGAAGTTTTTCTGCCTTTTGTCGTTTTTCCACTCAGTTGCCTCTCTTTATGGCAGTTTTGTTCTGTCTAAATATTAGACTATGAATTTCCAAAGCTAGCTAAAAAGATCTGAAACATGACTTGAAGGTCCTTCTGCTGTGGGTTTTTGCATCTATTAGATGTCCTGATAAAACTATTTTTTGAGCATTAGTGAAGGGATCAAGCTCAGGAAAATAATTTCAGGAAAGGTTATAGTTATTTGTTTTGGTCCAGGTTTAGCCATATAAGCACAACATAAGTAATTGATCCAGCATATATTAGGAAGGCATTCAGGAGATCAAACAAGAAGGAAGATGAAATCAAAGATGGAATATGGCAATAACCTCCAAAACCAGCTTTATTCTCAGAGATTTTAACAGGGAATCTCACTTTCCAATTTAAGTACGTACTTACCTCTCTCTTTTGCTGCTTTTCCTGGCATCCCTGGGGCTTCCATGAAATGAAGCATTAAAAAAAGCCCAACAAACTATGCAATTTACAGGAAACAAATGACTTGTGATTCATAGCCTGATATCCTGCTTCATACTTAATTGATTCCAGTTAGGCGTAGCAGGACAGTAGTATTCTGCATTTTATGGCCTAGCAGAAATGTCAGCCATCTGTTTGCACCTGCTGAAGTTGCTAGGGATAAGCACTACAAATCCTGTGAGCGTCTGGGCCTGGCTTTCCAGAGCAAAGAAAGTGGTTTTTGTTGGTGGCTGCCAACATGAAGGCATTAATAACAAATGTTCAAACGTTAGAGACAAGTTTGAGAGGGAATGCTCCCTCCAATCCTAACAACGTGATCATTCTCATCTAAACCCAACCTTCAGGAGGACTGAACAGACATCTACTCACTGCAATTCTACTGCTAAGCTATGGTGGATGAACTAAAGTGTAGAGTCTGTATTACTTGGGACAGATGGGAAATTAGCATGTCATAAAATTCATAAAAAAGTGGTTGACGATGCTGCCTGCCTCAAGAAAATAATTACATAATGATTGCCTCCTTTGAGAATACCAACAGACTAGTTATAGAACAGCCAGTTCTCTGATTTACCTATTAGTAATATTTTTAGGTGTTTGATATCCTTCAGGTAAGAGTTTTGTACTGTTAATTAAGAGTTCTAATCCTTAGCTTTAAATTTTTAGATACTTCGTGTACCGGAGCCATAGTGAAACCAACTTAGGGATGTTGTTTCAAATATTTGTTCTAATTTAGAAGCTGATTATTTTCTTTTAATGTTTCTCAAAGTGGTTAAAAATTTGTATGAAAGTATCTTTTCTCAATAGACCTCATTTTTTTCCATACAGCATAAAAGGTGGTGGTGTTCAGCAGGTTCATTAAGAGCTTTGCCTTTGTCTTAAATACATAAACAGTTATGTATTTTCTGGGCTAAATAAAAAAGACCAGCTACACACAGGCTCCTGGGTACAAGAAATATAAACAACTAAAGGCAACTGAAATTCTTGGAAAATATTAGTATTCCTAATTATTTTTTAAAATGCACCTTCAGAATGAAAATTTAAATATAAAAATAACCCCTTTTGGAAACTATATAGAACAGCATTTTGCTTTACTTTCTGCTCCACCACAGGTCTGAGAGTTTTGGAGGCAGGTCTAAATGATGGAGCTGACTCTGGGGCGTAAGGGCCCATGAAGAGGGATCTTGGCACACTCCTGTGGGACAGTTTAAATCAACCATTTTTATTGAACTGGAATAATTCCAGAGGAACTATTCTTTCCCACCTGCCTACTTTTCACAGGTGAGCTTTAAAGCTGTAAGGATGAAAGCACCTAATTTATTTCAGTGCAAACTTTGTCTGGTTGGCTCAAATCAATCTCATCTGCAATTTAAAGTAAAGAAGCGAGCTTTGCAACGAAATAAATGATCAATGTTTATGGAGTTCTGCCTGGGTTTGCTATCTACCAGCTGTGGGAAACTACCCAGTACCTGAGGGATAGTGTAAGTTGTTAAATTGAGACATAGTGAATGAAGCAGGATTTTTTTTTCCTAGGATCCACAAGTGTTCTGTCCTTGTGCTAATGTTCAGATATTAAACTGCAGTCTGATAATCCTTTGTTGTGCTCTGGAATTATAAATACCTGCAAACCTGAAGTTTAAGGACGCTGGTGCATGTGAGGGTTGTCATTAATATATTATGAACTGTTAACAATGGGAAAAAAATTCTATTTCTTTTTCTGAGAACTCTTCTGTTCTGGGGTACCAGAGACAATCATTATACCTTTTGACTTATTCATAAAGTTAAATAACATAACACAGACAAGACAATGCATTCAACATCTCTTTTGTGCAAGAAATTCAATGTTAAAAGGCTCAAAGAAGTAAGTAATTCTCTTAGGAGTGATAAGCCACAGAGAAACTTACAGAGAAATGCTACTGCAAAATAAAGCAGGATAAAAAGATAATATTAATAATATAAAATCTATTTATTTGCCTTTTGTTAAAACTTTTATTTTTGTTTGGGAAAAGAGGAAGTTTCCCCCTTTTGGAAGGAGGGAACTCCATCAGCTCTCAGAGAAGCCCTTGCAGTGGCTCCAGTGAAGCTTGCAGTAGGCTGTCCTTGGATGCTAGCTGTGAAAGCAGTAACAAATATCTACCTGCTTCTCATCTGCCTACAACTATCCATCATTCTAACATAATATAATCCATTACTAGGTGAACTCAAATAGCAACAAGTCATCAAAAAGGCAGGGATAAGGAAAGCTGCCTGACTCAGGTCAGACAGCACAGCTGGGGAGTAAAGGGAAACAAAAGGAGTTAAAGTAGGAAAGGAGGAAACAGTGTTTTGATCAGGTAAGCAGGTTATAAACCAAGAAAATCAGCTGGCAAAGGGGAAAGTCAGAAGTGCTTATCTGCACCAGTGCAGTCAAATTAAGTCAAAAAGATGTAAGGAAACCTAAAATTTGGGTAACTGGCACTGCAGTTTGTGAAGGCACACCCAAGTCAAAATTTTATGAAAGCAAACAATATCTGCATGGGAGTAGTGAATCTCAAGGTATTTAAACTACTCCAGCTCTTTTTAAAAGGAACATGTGGCTAGTCCCTGAAATATGATAGGCATCATCAGAATGAGGGGTCAGATTAATGATCCAAATGTCACTTAAGCTAAGGACTGTCCCAACAGTCAACTTACATACACAGGTATATAAACACACACCCACCTCAAAGCTTTCCTGAAGATTGACAGATTCTGTCAGCTTTGCATACACAGATGACATTCAATCCATTATTCCAACCAGCTCCCAAAGGTCTCAGTCATTCAAGATTTATATCTTAGCTTGTTGATGGAATCCACTTTATTTCTGGCAAAGAAATACTGAACAAGGAAATTGGAGCTAAGCAGCTCACAAAAATACGAACCTGACTCTTTGAAGAAAATACTTTGTGCCATATTTGCATTTTTCTGACAAAGTTCAAGGAAATGTATTTCTATAACCATTTACTGGCACAATCAATGCAATGGCAGGCTAAACTAAGGAACACATGATGCCTGTATGCACTTTTTTCCATCATATCTAGGCAATGATTACTCAAAGATTGCCCTCATATCACACATTTTCAACAATTATCTTTTTGTCAGGAAAAACAATTTACTGTTCAGGGAACTTGTATGTGAGATATAACCATAAACAGTTTTCTTGAGGAAAATCCTCATTGAGTTGTGTCAGCTCCAAAGAGTGAAAGAGAAGATTTGCAAGACCCATGGCTTTTGGAAGCTCAAATATTTGAATGTTCTTTAAACACTGGAAGAGCATAAGATAAGAAAGCCTGACTTAATTATAGGTTCTTGATATAATTGCTACTGAGAAACAGCAAATGGGTTTTTTATTATATATATTATTAAAAATATTCTTTTGACTCTTCTAAAAAGGCTTTAAAAGCAACACTGAAGTTCTTATGACTTCTTTTTTTTTTTTTTTATTAAAGCCTTTTTTTAACTTCCATGCAGGATGATACCTTCAGCCTTTTTGTTTTCTGACAAGACTGTGCAGAGAGGTCACTTTATTTCGGTGGGGAACACACAGATGTTCCACCTGCCCTGGCATTGTTAGGTGACCTCTTATCACATCAAGATGCCAGCAAGCTGCCCCACTGCCAGTCTCTCTCTGAACATAACCCAAGGTAGTGGTGATGGACTTCATGAGAAATGTACAGCTTATTAAACTGGAAATCAACAAGTCACAGAATCACTGATCCTTATGCAGGGGAACAGATATCAGAATTTTTATGCCGGCTTTAATGCTCATTACAAATTCAGCTATTTCCCATTTACTCTAGAGATATAAAGGGAAGAGTCTAAATAAAGTTTAGTCCTTTGCAGGGCCCAACAGTAAAATCCTTCAGCTTATTAAAAAATTAATTCTGTTTGGCATATTCTGTCTGTGTTTAACCCTTCTAAAGAATTCTTATGTAAAGGTCATTTTTAATTTCTGAACAATATCTCCCAGAACAGGCTATTTAAGAATGACAGAATTTCCAATACTTAAAGCCAATGAATATATGCAATATATGCATGCCACTAAATTTAAGCATTTGTATTAGATTTAAAACAAACAGGCAGCTTACTAACCAGATCAGTACAAAAGCAGTTTCTGTAATCGAGTTGGCACCAGTTCACAGAAAATATAATTTGAAAAGGTTCACATTTAAATGAAACTTGCTTTTCATGCTCAAATGTCATTCCAAACTCCAAAGATGAGGTATTAACCCTTCATTCACTTTTATTTAATGAAACTCAGCACTGAGCTTGAATAACCTTGACTGTACTTACTCACCACAATATAAAAATTAAACAAAAGACCCATCTTGCAATCACTTAATTCTAAGAAATACCAATCAAAAATATATGCATAAACCTACAGTTTGCAGCTAAACTTGTGCCTTTACCCTTCATCATGGGTGGGGCAACCTAATTCCTGACTTTATCAACTCTGTCCTCAAAAATGAGCCACTCACCCCTTTCCAGCAGGGTTTTTCCCCACATTTGGGGAGCCAGACAGATGGGAGCTTTCTCCCCCACAGATAAGAGCCAAAACCTCTCACCAAGGACAGCTCCACTTCTAGCTCCCCCTCTCATGCATCTGAATGGAGGAGAGGATTAAGCTCCAGACAATGCTGATAGAACTATTCCAAATACAGAGCTTTTCTAGCACATTGCCCTCCAGAGGGACTCGGCTAGTCCAGAGAAAATGACCCCATAGGGAAGTCACATGTAAACCCTCCTCTTCCAACAATCAGTCAGAACACTGGAAAACATGCAAACGTACACAGGCACATAAAATGTGTGCAGGTGAGTGCAGAGTATGTACACACAGAGATCTAGCTACACACATAGGCATACATACTGTCTTGGTTTGGGAAGACAGGTATCTGCCAGATAAAAGCTGGCGTTT
>VXBN01008749.1:0-131222 GCA_013397395.1 Sinosuthora webbiana | reverse complement strand
CTGACTTTATCAACTCTGTCCTCAAAAATGAGCCACTCACCCCTTTCCAGCAGGGTTTTTCCCCACATTTGGGGAGCCAGACAGATGGGAGCTTTCTCCCCCACAGATAAGAGCCAAAACCTCTCACCAAGGACAGCTCCACTTCTAGCTCCCCCTCTCATGCATCTGAATGGAGGAGAGGATTAAGCTCCAGACAATGCTGATAGAACTATTCCAAATACAGAGCTTTTCTAGCACATTGCCCTCCAGAGGGACTCGGCTAGTCCAGAGAAAATGACCCCATAGGGAAGTCACATGTAAACCCTCCTCTTCCAACAATCAGTCAGAACACTGGAAAACATGCAAACGTACACAGGCACATAAAATGTGTGCAGGTGAGTGCAGAGTATGTACACACAGAGATCTAGCTACACACATAGGCATACATACATATATATATATATATATACACACACACAGATATACACAAACTCATGCACATTTGTGCCACAGCCTAATTTGCCTCGAATTCTCTCTTTCTGTAAAAACTACAGAAGGGAATGGAAAGCAGCTTCTGCTGTATATATATTTATATGCACACACATATTTATACACATATACAGCATATTCAAGTTGGCAGGAATATTGGAAACCCAGCATGATGATTTGTGTCTTTACTTGCCACTTTGCCCCATAGCCACCTGGTTTTGTCATGAGCACTGAACTCAAAATCTGTCAGGAAGAGTGGTCTGACACATGTCTGCTGCTCACAGTCAAAAGGAGCAGGTAGCAAAGGACACAGAGATTTATCTGTGCAAATTTGTTTGCAGTGTTAGAGGTAGATGGGTTTTCTGTGACCCCTATCCATGGCCATCCTATGTAATTCCAGCAATGGAACTGAAGAGATTTTACAGTTCCCTCAACACTCAGATTTCTTTTATGAGATGTAGAGCTTGAATTGGTATTTCTAAAACCACCCCCAAATATTATTACTGGGTGCATTTCCAGTGGCAGAGTGGTCGCACTGACTTGCTGCAAGACACTTTGGTTTCACTCAGTGCCTTTTCCTTCCACAGGCTCTCTTCATTCTTCAGAACTGAAATGCTTAAATTTTCGCATGATTTTTTTTTTTTTTAACAGGATGGTACTTCTCATTAGTGGAGCTTTTGAATTACTGAAAGGCTGTGTAACATTTAATTAGTCTTTATCTTTACAAGTAATAAAATGAGTACCTTTAGGTAAAAGAAGGCAGTCTCTAGCGTGCTTCTGGATAACAGCAAGTTTTTGATTTTTTATTCAAACAGCTATCAAACAGATTATAATTTTAGCTTCATTATTTGGCTAATTCACATTTCCTTAAAAGACACATGAGAGCAGGTTTATAAATATTACAACAAAGAAATTTGGAGTCAACAGTAGGAGAGGTTTCGAAACTGACAGATCAGAACAATACTTTTAAAAATACAGTCTGTATTACCCGCAAATTGTTTGGCATTAGCTAGTTTCATCTAAATAGAAATATTCAAAAACTTCTGATACTTTTGCAATTTATCTGTTGATTATCGACACACCACATCTTTGTTTTGATTCATCTTCAGTATGATCATATAATTTCCAAATATCAGAGGCCTCCTTTCAAAATTTAGGAATGTTTTAGACTTTGTCGACCAACCAGACTGCAAAACAGAAACCCCACAAAGTAAAACCTATATTTTAGAGTTTCGATTTCAATTCAAAGTTAGTATCAAGAATGGCTTCTCCCAAAGAAATATTGCGAATTATTTCTCAAACCATCAATGTAAAATTTTCTCTCTGAAAATCTATTTCAGATGGAATGTAAACTAGAGTGGTGCCTTTTACCATATGAAAAGGATTTGTGATTCACATCAGTAAGCAAACGACCAGGAGTAACTTCTTGTTTAGTACCTGCGATGCCTTAAGTTTTATCTTTCATGCTTTCCAGATTCTGTGCTGCCTAGGGGTGCAGTTCTGAGCCTCATAATAAGTGTTAGTCAGCTCTCTTCACAGAGCAGGGAGACAAACCAAATCCTTTTCCTGCTGGAGACCAAGGAAAATGAGTACAACTTTCGGGTCCAAAAGAACAAACAAGGGTGGACTGAAGGGAGGAACAAGAAGGATGAGACCTCACAACCTGAAGCTGTAATTGGATAATTAAACCCAAATATTCAAATGGACCAAAACTTTTAAAAGTGTGAGACCTTGTGACCGGCTGTGAATTTTGTAACCATTCCAAGTCCACCTTGGGTGTAGCCCTGGTCAGGCTCTTGTCCTGCCCAAGGTGTGTCCTAAAGGCCTTTCAGTAAATATCTACTTTATTCTCTAGCTCTGTCCAGTCTCTGTTTCATGTCAGCCTTCCTAAGGCATCACCTGCATAGAAATAGTGAAGAACTACTGTGATACTTGGCAGGTTTGGAGGTTTTTAGGGAGAGACACTCATGACAGCCGCCCTGATGCACCTGCTGGAGGTTCTGAGTGCAAAATAAGGAAGAATTTCACTGGACAAAATGTAACCAACTGTGGGACTCAACGCAGGAGAGGTGACCAGGGCAACCACAAAACCCTAGCTGAAATGCAAGGAGCAAATTTATTTCATGACCTTGGTAACTGGAGAATCACAAAGCAGCACCCAGGTGGAGATCCAGGAGCGGGAACACCATCTGTGGTTTCATCTGTGTGCTCTGTGACCTCTGAGCTTTCATCTCCCTCCAAAACAGGGAGCTCAGGTGTGTCTCCGAGAGTGCACCCAGGTCTCTCCAAACACTGATGTGATCTTTACACAGGTACTTTACTTCTCAAAACAGACAGAGGACAAAGAGCAGTAGGTGTGATGTGTGGGGTTTCCCACTTGGATATTTTTAGGACCAGGGTATTGCCAGCTGCAAGATCACCTGAGGGAATCTACTCTCTCCTCACCAGTCTTCCTCTTTTAACCCTTTCCTCCCAACACCAACCTATGTGGTGCTTGAGTTTAAAACTGTGGCATATGCAAAATGTACATAATCTAAAGTAGATTGGGGTAATCTCCATTTTGGTGACACTTCCCTAGAGGTACACTACAGGTCACAAATATGAAAACCAAAAGTACATTTCAAGACACATAATATAAGTACACGTGTTACTATATCCTTTGGACTCAGCCATGCTAATTCATAATTCTGACTGCAGGATTCTCCAGTCTTTTAATGATCAGACTGAATAAATGCAATTAACATCCACTTTCTGAGACAGAAAAAAAATAATCTTGTCTAATTCAACTTTTACAATCTATACACAGTTTATTAAGCTGCAAGTTCATTTCATTGGACTAGTTGGTGCAGAATAAATTCTACCTTTTAAAGTAATGTGACATTAATATTTTGTAACAATAACAAAGAGTGGCTAAAGCAATAACAGAACACTTGTACTTCCAATACACTGAGACACCACATGGAAAACAAAAGGATTTCCAGAAACCCTTTCTGGTGACATATTGAGGTCACTGTGAATCTGTTTCTGGCAGGACCAGGATAACATTTGCAAATTCCTAACTTGTGGGTGTTGTGGAGAACAAAAATGACTGATCATATTTAATAATTCTTGTGGCTAGTCAAGCTCATCCAAGTACTCCTAGTAATGCACAGCACTGCTTATCATTGCTGCTCATTTTGGACTGCTTAGATGATAAAGAAGAACAGGTAATCTGTTCCAGCTTTAGTACCATTTTTGGGTTTTAAAAGTGACCTTCCATTTCCTTTTTGACCACTCTTTTGATCTGTTCCCTTCACTGTTCCCCTGAACTTCCAGTGCAGTCCTTAAGGTTAATGTTCCTCAGGATAGTAAAAGCAGAGTGTATCATTTCAGTTTCTCCAGGAAAAAGATAAATTAGAACTACAAGCACAGAAAACTCAATTATGTTGCTTTTTGTTTGACATTGGACATCTCGTTCACGTACACAGAAAATATCTCCAGCCTCAACAACATTCAAAGATATTAAATGGGAATAATTCCCTGATCTCAGTATTTGTAAAGATTTAAAACATGAAAGACAGTTATGCAGTGCAAAACAGGATTTAAATCATATTTTGTGTGAAAAAAATTATGTCAGCCTAGTATGTAGTAAATAAAACACATTAGGTAAAAAATGCAGCTTAGCAATATGGCATTTCTTGACCTAAATGTAGAAATGTTCTAAATGATTCAATTTAATTTCATTTCTAAAAAATCTCTAATTGCTACAGTTCTAAATGGAGACACGTGTAAGCAAAGCAAATAATTAGTCTGTAATGCATACATGACCTGGAATAAATAAATAATGGTAATGACAGGTGGGAAGATACAAATTATGCTACAGCGTTGGCAGTGATCTCTCCACCTTTAATTTGTTTTAAAACAATGAATTTACATTCTAAATGAAAGCAGCAAGATTTTCCTCTCCTTTTTTTCTCTTTTTCTGAGAGTGAAGAGACTTCTAAAATGCAACAATGTATGGCAAGAAAGAAGCCATCAGGATGAAAAGGAATTCATTTTCCCTGTCTGACTGTACTCACTGGAGCAGCCTCAACAATTTATTCTGCTGGGTTTTTTCCCTTCTCTGGGTTTTACATTTACACATGAGTTCAGCATCTTTCTAGCTGATGAAAAAAGAACGTATAAAGGGAACACTTTATTTCTGTTTGAACATGAAAGGTCTGTGACACACGGCTGCTTTTTCTCGCATTTGGTCAATATCTGCAATAAACAACAGCTGGCAGTTTTTTGAGAGGGTCCAGTAGGCTCTGTGTAACCAGGATTTGCTAGACAACTTTTCCCTTTAATTCACACCTATAATAAACTAGTTTTTAATCAATAGACATGGCCAAGAGACTTGGTTTTTGTTGGTCTTTTTTTTTTTTTTTCTAGGCAGTTGGGAGATAGGAGGGAATACTTTAATATTAATAACATTCAGTGTACATAAATACAATTTGACCTAGGTAAATGCCAAAAGAAATTTGAAAGCAAAAGCAATATACAACTTC
Organism: Sinosuthora webbiana; assembly: GCA_013397395.1. Taxonomy (NCBI): domain Eukaryota; kingdom Metazoa; phylum Chordata; class Aves; order Passeriformes; family Sylviidae; genus Sinosuthora; species Sinosuthora webbiana. The sequence goes on along the minus strand of VXBN01008749.1, from coordinate 126,228 downwards.
TATAAAGATATATTGCAGCCAGTATTGCATCATCATTTTTCAGATGTTTTAAACTACTTTTTTTGTGAAAGCTATGAGTGTAGAGGGAGAAAATGGTCACTTATTCCTTGTTTGGTCAAGGTTTGTTACTTTTCCAGTGTCCTTGTTCTCATAATTGGTTAAAGCGTTTAAAAACAAGGCCATTATTTCAAAATTTATATTGCATAAAGCAGAATAACATGGAAAAGTCTAATGAAAATGGAAATTGGTTAAGCAATTTACAGCTAGAAAGAGAGAATATCAGCTTCAGACTTGTTGAACAAGTATTAACCACAAGGATCTCAAAAAATCTGCCTTTTTAGCAGAAAACTGCCTTTTTAGTTTAAATACAGTGTAGTTCAGAAGATGAGGGAAAAGTTCTCATTTCTCAACAGAGAAGGCACAACATAACTTTACAACTAATTATTAAAAAGAAGACACAGTTAGAAATACAATTACTTCCTACCTTCACCTTAGGATCATTACTGCCAAGGTAGACTAATAACACAATTACTTTCATAAGAAGTTCTTATTTTGCTGAATTAACAGAAACTGGTAGATGTACAATTTAATATGCAAATTGAAAAAGGGAGTTGTAGAGTTCTGGCAAGATTTCCCCTTTTATTTGTGTGTGCTCATTATTTTAAAAGGAGCCTAGATATATATCTTGAACTTAACTAACTAACTAACTAACTAACTAACTAACTCTTTCTTTCTTTCTCTTTCTTTCTTTCTTTCCTTCTTTCTATCCTTTCTTCCTTCTTTCTTTCTTATCAAGTAATGATTTCTCATCATAATTGCTACAAATTGAGATTTCCAAAATTGCTGAAGGGAGTTAAGTGTTCAACTCACTGTGAAAGCCAGAGGGAGAAAAGTGTGTTACACCAAGTCTGAAATTCAAATGTTCAACCCTCACACTGTAAAATAAATGCCACCTGGATTTAAATTAACCCTTTTTATTAAAGGACTTTAGAGCATCTATGAAATCTTTCATATTAAAAAAAAAATAAAATGGATTTTTTGGTAAAAAGACATTGACATCTAAGAGGTTGAGTTTTTATATAAGAGGTTTTAGTTTTTTATATATTAATGTGTCTGTTAAAGACTTTCAGTATTACAACATTATTTTAGAATATTTTTAAAGATATATATATTAAAAACAACTGAGGTATGGCATATTGTTTTCAATGTTATCTGACTCTAGAACCATATTGTGTTTCAAAACAGATTTCAGGTTCCCTCTAAGCTACTTCTTCCCCTTAAAAGGTTTTTAAAGTGTATTTTTAATGTGTATTAGTGAAAAAAACCACCAAAGAACAATAAATACTTTCACAGACATGTAATTGTGCCAAGGGACAACTCTGGACATGCGAGGATCCTTAAGCTTAGAAGATAAATTGTTACGTGAAATATGGCAGTCAGAATTTAGTCCTTGCTTCCCTTCCCAGGTTGGACATTTTTCATTTCAGCATTTAATTTAATTTTGTTCATTTAAAATTGGAACACATGCTGAAAGCTGATTTTCCTACATTCCAGCTTGAATTATTAAGCTACCAAGCATAAGTAATAATTTTTTTTTTCCATTAGGAGAATACCTAAGTTGGACCTGAAGACCAGACCTGAGGTCTGTAATGGCAGAAGCTTCATTTCTTCTGATATCTGCTGATACAACAAAATAGCAAAACCTATGTGTCATGGTTCTTGATGCAATGTTTGGAGATTGTTTCAAAAGGCCTGCTGTCATTCTGACTGCTATTTTTACTGTACACCTTCCAACAGGACATGCTCTTGGAAAACACTGCATCATTTCATACTGTTTCCTTAAGGCTCCGCTGTCCATTCCAGGTTACAGGGAGGATGCCCCTGGAAAACTCTGCTGGAGGTAGGGAGAGAATTGTTTTTTTCTCCTCAAGATACATAGTAAAGCGTTCTTATAAAACAAACCTGAAGGAAAAGATCTCTATTTTTTTTTTTATATTTTTCCACACGAGGCCCAGGACAGAGTTGAAGCTGTTGCTGAGGCATCTTGAGACTTTTTTTTAGACACCACCATTTTAAGACCATGCTGCACAAATATGTGGGAGCACATACAGCAGATTTGATGTTCTGGTTCCTTTTTATGTCGATACATGAAAATAGTTATTATTATTATTGCATTCATGGTGAAGCTCAGACGCCTTGGATAAGGCATCTTTAAAAAGATGTAGCCATGTGCTCTAAATCTGCTCAGACTTTGAGGAAGTTTTAATTAGATATGCTTAAAAGTCAATTTATCAATACCTGGAGAATCTTCTGATTAAAAAAGGAGGTTAGGTGTCTCCAGACTTAGGCAGTAGTTGAGCTGGGTTTTAAGATTAGTTAGGTGTCTAAGATTCCTCTTCAAAAATCAAGTTGCTTCTTTTCAAAAATGACAGTGTGGACTAACTGGCCCTATCTACACCAACAGAAAGAATTTTGTGGAATATGCCCTCCACAATGTTTTGAAATTCATTAATTTCCCCAACTGGCATTGGTAAAGGTTAGAAGCAGTCCAATCAAATGGGATACGTATTCGATCTTACTCTGCCAAATAAAAGTGCACATCACTGTGCACTGTTTTGTGCTTTCAAACCTTTGGAGAAGTCCTTCACTTATGAAAAGTGTAGCACTGTAACTTTCCCATCCTTGTCCCCTGGTGTGTAACATGTACTACTGCCTTTCTGCAGACTCATCATCAGGCCCTTAATAGATACATGAAAATAGTTTGAGAAGTGGAATATTCTTAGATAATGGAATAATGGAAGTGTTAATATTCCTAGATAAACACAGAGTCCTAACAGTGCTTAGAAACATCATTTATTTAATGATATTAGGAAAACCAGTGGATGGCAAATTTAAGATTAACTATTTGTTGTTGAAAAAAAAATTCCCAGGTTCGCAGATTTTCAACAGCTACTATGCTCAGATTTTTTTTTCCTTTTTCTTACTTTTGATATGTATTTTATTATGTCCTGATCCTGCTGGATACTGTTAGAATTTTCACAGCTGTGAAAATATTAGGATATTTTCAGGCCAAAATGACAATAGGTGAAAAACTCCTCTTTAATTTTCTCCTACTGTTTTCAGTTGTCATGGGATCAGGTCTTGGGAGATTAATATTATTGGACCACGGATCCTTAGGTGCCAAAGGCCTAGATCCTGGAAAACCAGATCTCATTAATTAAGAGCAAGAATATGAATTTCTGAAAATAATTAATGTTGCTGAAACTTTCAGCAGGTTAACAGATATGGCTACGAGCATACCTACAAAGAGACCTCATCTCCCTCTCTGACCATTTTTCATGCAATTGACCATAAAATAGCTCAGGATTGGAAGTTATGGGGCTTCATTAGCAGGAGTAAGACTGTATTAATGATCTATTCTCTTCAAGTTAATTAGCCATGCTACACACCTTGAGTACTGTCCAGGCACAAATAACTTCAAACACTTATTCCATATGAAAATATTAGTCAGTACGGTACAAAAAAAAAAGGAATCACTTCAATGTGCCCTAGAGTCTTCTTTTATATAAAATCCTGTGTCATTATCATCGAGTTCAGGCTACTCTTGCTGAGATCATATCTGTTACTTAAGTATAACCAGGGAGTGCCAGCTACCTCATGTATTACCAGCAATCTAAGAAGTAATGTTCTTGTCAGGAGGAACAGCTGCTCAATTCATCTTACTATGCCCAATCACAACCTTGTATAATAATGCTGTGCTCCTCCAGAGAGGAACAGAATGTTTCCTTTTGTCTTCATTTAGTGTTTGCCATTTCCCCCTTATAAATTATATGCCGCAGTTAGGAACCCTCATGCTGGTAAAACTAAAAAAATTGTTTTCCATTTGGCTTTCAAGGACCTGCAAGAAAACATGAAGAGCTGGAGCATGTGACCCTTTCCAACAAGAAAAATTGAAAGCCTGAAGTTTAGGCTTGGCTACTAATTTGCCTTTTAACAAATGACACATTTGTCTTCTACCACACATGCACTGTTCCTTGCTCTGGTGGTGTCCCTGCAATACCTGTGGGCAACCTACACCCAGGGAAGAGGGGACTTTGAGATAATATATCTTACTCTGACTAGGCAAAGCTGCAAAGGAGGCTGCTACAACCCTGGCAGCCTCCAAGGAAATATTATTCATTATGTATTTACAGTTATTGGATTAAAACTCTGTAATGTGCTCTGTTCAATTAATAATAATACAGAGCAGAATGAGCTATGAGATGCATTGTGCCTTTTAAAAGATCTAATATAAGAAAAGACAAGCAGTTTGTCCTAATGAATGCATCTAATTGGTGTACTTTATTATAAAACACTGGAACAGCATTTTTCACGAGGCAGTTCTATTTGTAACAGGCTGTCTTCAGCACGTCAGGGTGTAATAAATGTGCTACAGACTAGAACTGCTGATTAGTATTTCTGGAAGCCCAGGAAGTTAGTAGAGATTGTTTGCCACTGCAGAAAGACCTTCCAAACCCTCACGGGGGGACCTGCAGCACTGTCATCTGTTAGGGATACACCTATGTTATTATCCTTTAGGAGGCGGCCCACTGGATATGTGTGTGAAGCCGTGGTGCCTGAACAGCCAAAACAACAAAAAATTGCTGGTACTTTGTTGTACCCCTGGTGACTTCCACAGCACTGATATATAAAAGAGGCTTTCAATAAATACTGCCTTCAACTCAGCTTTCACAGCAATAGCTTGGGACAGAGGAATGGTTTATGTATGACTGTAACTCACTGTCCACATCATCCTTTGTTCATTTTTGATGAATGTAAAAAGGAAGAAAGAAAAGATGCACATGCAAGATTTCTTTTGAGGTATAAGAAACAAAAAACCCTAGAGGCACTTCTGAAAACACACCTTAAAGCCTTAGAGGGAAACAGTCAACAGTGAATATTCCTTTGGCAGGATCCCATATACAGAATGACATGACAGCATTCAAGCAAAACAGTTTAGATAATACCAAATCTATGCAGAAATCAAATCTATGCTGAAGGAATAAAAGACTATGAAAGGAGTGAGCTTTGACCCAGAGTTCTTTTGTTTTCACTCTCAATAACTAACAAGAAGCTTTTCAGGCGTTTAAATCCCAGAAAACTGTACCAGTAAATGCAGTTCATTTTATTTTCATGTTTTTTGAAATAAAGGATATGCAAAAAAGCTTCCGCTGGAAAAAATAAACATGCTTTCAGGTGCAGGAGACACTTCAGTCTTTTTAGGATGCCTTTTGTTCTCATCAGTATCTTCATTTCTCTTGGTATTCACTGCTTCAAGCCACTCCCCACATTTCTAGCTGGGGCTGGCAGTCCATTAGCCTGAACCTGGGAACGTCTCCCAGCTTTATGGTGTTATTCAGCCTAACAGCATTAATCTGCCTTAATACAGTTTCCTATAATAAGATGGATCCACCCCATTACTTTTACTAATTTATCTGAAAGAACAGAGGCTTCCACCCTGGTTGCTTGGGCATTGTCCTGGTATCTGTAGTGTTCGAATCCTGCTGATTCTGTGTAATGTAAAAGAACAAAATATTACAGCCATACAGGGTGAGTATGACTGTGTATTTACCTTCATTAATACTCCTGTCCCTGAAAAAGGCAACTTTATGAGGAGGGAGCAGTACAAAGGAGGTCATGGGTTATAAGTAATATATGTATAAGTGTATGTATTTCTCTTAGGAGTCTAGGTCAGAAATGTTCAAATAAGGTAAAAGGAGAAAGTAGGCATAAGGCTAGGTACAAAATGGTCCAGGCTGTGGCTGTTTACTCAGCTCCAGTTTAGATTTTGGCTAAGCCAGCTCATGCTAGACTTCATGTTCTACTGACAGCAGCAGCATTAGGTCAAAGTGAGAGCAGCAGGTAGTCAGAATGAACAGAAAGGCCACTATTCAGCCACCATGGCCTGCAAACTGCCACCTCCAGCAGCCACTGTTTTGTCTGGCAGTGCCCCCACAATCCACTGACTTACAGAAATGGGATAGACTGAGCCTCCACGCCTGAGAGTACAAAACATCTGCCTGAAGATGTCCCCCCTCATTACAGGGGGTTGGACTGTAAAGCTCTCTTTCAACCCAAACCATTCTCTGGATCTATGATCTTACCCAAAAAGCTTTTGAAGTGGATTCAGCTGCAGCTGGGCTGCTGAGGTTTTTCTGCTTCCTGGTGTGATACAGGAGATGCACTGTGATGGAAGAGGAAGGGTCAGCACTTTCTCTGTTGGCTAGGAAACCAAGTCTCTTCTTTTCCTCACAGGCATATGATATCAAGAGTTATAGCAAGCAACAAAATCTTATGAAATCTTCACCTGAATAAGTTGGTTAACATGATAGACTAGTCTGGGTAAAAGGTGGTGGAGCCTCTGTTTGCCATGTTTATTATATTCCTTAATAAGCTAAGGAAACGAAGGCGAAATCACTGGGTGTATTGTCTTGTAAATTTGAAAGATCTGAAAGGACCATGACACAGGGAAAGCTGCATGCAAATCCTGCTTTGGTGTCACTCAGTCCTGGCTGCCCATTCTGGCCTCAGGATAAATCAAAGTTGATAGATAGATATTGACAGAAAAATGGCAGAAGACATATATATTTCACAGCATATTTACTGTACTCCTTCTACTCCTTTCTGCCCAAGGGTGGGTGTTGTGGGACTAATTATGTTGATTAAACAGGTCCAAGTAACCCTGCAGCAGTGAGCTGTGCTGTCTTTGAGACACTCACTACAGTATCTGGACAACTATGATTTTCTTTCCTTTCCTTTCCCTTTTCTCTTCCTTGTCTATTACCTACTTTTCAGTCTATTACCTACTAATACTGATCCTGATCTGTACACACTCTGTCTCAGATGTCTACGGGCTTGTGTTCTTCCACCTCCATCCTTGTTGAGAGGCAGCAGCCAGGATATGGTGTGCCAGAAGGGTGAATGGGAATGAGTTTGGAAGGCTTTATCTTCATGCCATTGTCTCTTTATGAGACCTTGGGGTGTACATTAAACTCCCAAACATTATTTAATGCTGTGCCCCCCATGCTCAGAATAAGACAACAGCCCTTACAGATAGTTTGGCATCACAGGTCCCTCAGGAATCCTGATTTCATGGGGGAAATAAGTATTTCAAGAGATCAACTCTTCAGGAGAATTCTGAAATTCTTTGGGGACTTCAATGACCTGACTGTGCAATAGCTGGTGTACAACCTCTTGACATCAAACAGACAGCAAGGAGAAAAGAAACAAAACCCAACAAAAACAAGAACAAAAGCTTTCTCCTTTGTGCCTTTGATGACAGGATATAAAAGAGATTGTGAGTTCCGTTTTTAAAAACAGTGGTCTTAATTAGGATTTCTTACACGCTGGAAACAATCTCCCTAATAGGTCATAAATAAATTATAGATATTCTACAGACACAGGCAAAACACAAACTTGAATTAGCTCATCCTGATGTAAAATATCTGTGTATCTTGTAAACCAAACTCTGTCATCTAAAGGCATATTTTGCCCTGCATTTTCAATTGATTGAGCCTGAACTTAAATGTTCCCTTTTGGGTCAGAGGCTGGGATTGGCCTTTTTAACTTGCTTTGCAAGAGCTTCCAGGCCTGAACTTTCTCAAGCATAAATGTCAATACAGTAGTCAAAGTGTTTGGCTTATTCCAGTTAAGACATATATGTATTTCCATATATGGGAAAACATAAATTAAAACATAATACAATCCCCAAATTCTGTCTATTGTTAGAACATATGCCAACATACAAAATAAACTAAAACATATGGGGGGAGATTCCTCTGCAAGTTATCTCTGGAATACACACTGTACTGCAATTTCTTGAAACAAGGACATAATGTATAAATATTTCTGATGGTAGCTTATGAAAAGGACATGCGTGGTGTACGATTATTACAAACTAATCTTTTTTTCTCTGAAATGTTCATGATCATTTTGTTTTCCTCAGTGTTTCTGAAGAAAAGTACAGAATGCAAAAAGATATCTGAAATACGTGCAGACGAGTCAAAAATAAAATGGAAAATTATACATTGAAAATAGATGAGAATTCTTTAGTAAAGGGACTATTATTTACATTTCAAATATTTTATTATCCCTTTGCTTTGAGCTAAAACTCAGGTTGTTTTTGCAGCAGGGCTTTCAGAGCCTACACAAATCTTCTCTAGCTGAACAAAGGAAGAGATGAGTAACAGAGGTGAGCATGTGCTCAAATTTCCAAGTCTCTTGCAGTCATCACTTTATCCCAAAACACCTTAGTGAACCAACTGTATCTTGAATTACTGCTCCTTAAACCACCACAGTGAGTTTAAAATGTAACAGCTGCTGCACATGAAACTGTGAAAATAACCACTTTGAATGATTTTCCTTTCCCTAAGAAAGAGACACAGGTCTCTTGTGTTTTGGGAAGTGACTCCTCCCCATCCCAAGTTTCTTGTTTACTGAAATTGAGTTAACACATTTTAAAAAGACTGAACGATCTGTTTCCTGCTAGATTACAGAGCTTGATTAATTTAAATTTCATGCATCTTAATGTTAATTTTTTACAATATGTTTGTCCTAATTAGGACTTTTTCTCCCATGATCCAAACATGGTCACTTCCTTCTACGTAAGAGAATAAAAATGAACTTTTTTATCATTTAAATTTAATCATTTAAATTCAAGAGTTCCAGTACTACTCTCATAGGAGTAGTGAAAGTTCCAAATATTAAATATATTTCATAGCTAAAGTATTTTTTTCTTTCAAAAAGTGAAAGCTTCATGACTATATCATCACATTGTGTGGATTATTAATAAGATTTTAAAATTCTGGGCTGGCTGGAGTGAAGGACTAAAAGAGCTTCCCTCTTCTCAGGATACTAGATAAAGTTAAGCCCTATGTGGCAGACAGCATACTTTTGCCAATATACTTTATATAATTAATTTCCATATAAATTATTGTGCATAATAAAAATCGAATTCTAAACTTACCTATTAATTTTGGAACAATCTGAAGAGAAAAAACATTCACTTGAAATTGTGTGACTGTAGATGCAGGGAGAGAGCTTGATGTCTTTGAATCTGAAAAGCAAGAAAAAAAGGATTTCTGAGAATTTAAGGGTGTTCAATAAATATTTGTCTAACGCCATCCCAGAAATAGTCAAACTTCTCACTACAGTTTTCATTAGGCGCTGTTCAACTTAGAGCACTTTTTTCTGATTTTCAACTGTTTCTGTAAAAACCCAAACCCAAATTCCAAGTGCTCAAATGGTCATTTTCATAATGTGTGCCTGTCTGAGGCACGACACAGTGTGAAGGATCAGCTTCCCCAGGCCTTTGTGGCAAATCTCTCCACATACACAGTGTGAAAATGTATAAGTTCATAAATAGATATAAAAATAGATCTCTGCCTTTCCTATACATTTATTCATGAAATCACTAAGAAGGTGATGCTATACATATGTGTGCTTCTGAATACAACAGGTATACTCCCACACCAGTCAAGCCCATGTTCTTCTGAGCCAAAAAAACAGATGCCTGAGCCTGTTTTGAAGCCCATGGCCCTCTAGAACTCAGAGACTTACAAAAAGAAACCTCTCCAACACCATATCTGCATCCACATTAATGCATGTGCACACAGAAAGGCTGTGTGGGGCAGCCAGGCTCCTCTAGCTCCAAAGTGTCCAGAACACTGGGTGTCACCTCTCTTAAACCATAATTCCTAGTGGGATGTGGTGCCTGAATCCAGCTTACTCTGGACTTTGGGGGCTGGATGGCAACAGAGTAGTTAAGTGCTGTCTCTAATGGTGACCAGACATCTTGCTGCTATGCAAATATAAGTAAAAGTCAATTATCTTACTCTGTAAACTGTGGACAGCCCCGGGCCTGCTGAGCTCTGCTGCACAGCAGCAGGCTGCATGCCAGGATCTCCCCTCCAGCAGGAATGCCTCCCAAGGTTAGTCCTTGAGGCTGACAGATTTTTTGCCACAATAGATTCTCTGCAAGTGATTAATAGCATGCTAAGCTTTGAAATCTTACCTAAGTGATATAAAGTATTGATTGTGCATATATAATCCTTTAGAAATAAACCACTGACCATGTCTGGGACTAAGAGTGGATCTATCTGCACCCAGATTCCCATCTGAGACAGAGTTTGGAAAACAAAACTTTCTGAGCCTCATGGCTCAAGCACAGGGTCTCTCAGACAGTTTTGTCTCACCCTGTGCTCCATGCAGTAAGTAAGGAAGCATACCCTCCTACTAAATCTTCTCAAATCATTATCACATTTACCTCTGAACTTGGTTAACTCCCTCCTTTCTATCAATAAACTGTATATTGTCTTCTTTTTTGTGAGAGAAGTGCATGACTCCATCTGTGACACAGCCACATTGTTTCATAGGAGTTCAGAAACTGAAATAACCAGGCTGTGTCTTCTTCAATTATTTATTTCTCATCTACAATCACTTCATCTCTAAGGATATGATGTGGTATTACTCAGCTGTTTATTCCTCATAAACCATTTTACTACACTTAGGTATGTCAAATCAACATAGAAATCTGTAATAGGCTTATTAAAACAGGTCATTACAGTCATCTTATTGCTCGAGATTGATAACAGGACTGAAAGATAATAAAACAGGATGTTTCAAAAGCAAGCAATAAAAAAGTCACAAAAGAACAAAATAAAAATTTTATCATGCAGTGTCAGGAATGTAAATAGTTTCGAAAATGATATTGTCAAGCCTTTTGGGACCCATCCCTTGGGGCAGACTCTTCTCAAAAAAGACAAAATAGAAATAACTTCACAGTGCAGACTGATAGTTTATTAAAAAGTACAGACAATATTCTGCTCAATAATCTATATTGAATTGAATCAGCTTAAATATTGGACAGCAGTTTTGAAAATATACTACAGAACCAAAATTTGTTCCTTCCACAGGAACATAAAAAAATTGTTACTTTGGCAACTAACATCCTGACACAGCTAAAATTATAAGTATATCCATCCATACTCTGAAAATGTTTTTGTTTTTTGTTTGGGTTGGTTGTCAACACTTTGGAAACACTCCTTATCCATAAAAGCAACATACCTCTTTTTTATTGCACGATTACGTTCCAAGCTTTATTTACGGAAAAGTCTTCCCAGCACAAATATTTATGAACAGGATGATGACATTCTGTTTCAAGAATATGTTCACAGGGGGGTTGGAAATGCACTTCCTGGAAATATTTTGAAAAGCTGAATGCAGTTTCTTAACTTCTGCAGGTCTGTGACCATTTTGGTACCTACATATGTATTCTAGCTAAAGTAAATCTGGAAATGAATGAAAATTCCTGTGGAAAGGATGTTTCTGTCCTTTTTTATTTTTAGTCTAAATTTCACTTGCATTGCATTTTAGTCATATACACAGCAGTCCCTTTACAAAATGTGGCCCTTATGTAACAGTCAAAGCTGCCACTTTATTTCTAATATTTTCTATTATTTTCACATTCAGTTATATGCAACAAATAAGAAAGTGAATTAGATTAACACTTATCTTCTACATCATCATTAATAACAGAGAAACTGAACTTAGTATTTTTTGGCTGCTGAGATGAATAAATCCGTTTTGAAAATTTCTGCATTAAAAATTAATTTTTAGGAAAAAGGCAGGTTAATTTAGACAGCACATAACTTCTTGTAGCAGAATAAAAGCAATTTTCATCTTTGAAACGGTTCCAAGGTTTCCGTAGAAAAAAAATGAATTCTTTTACAAAAGAATATAATTTCAATGATTTTTTTTTTATGTTTATCCTGCCATCTTGCTTTCCCAAATGTACATAAGTATTACTGGAACCATGATGGTTGCTCAGCTTTCCCACCGTAACAATTCCTACAAATACTAAGCAACTTGAAAGCTGTCATTTCAAAACCTCTCTAAGAAAGATGCTATTTTTTTTTCCTGCTTTGTCTTTACAGACTATATCATTTCATAAACTGAAAGAGGGAACAAACCATTCACCTTCTCCAAACTATTATGTGATAGAGTACTAAATGCATCCTAAAAAGTGAGCAGAGTTCCAATCTGATGCTGAGTGAGCTGCTTTGAAACAAATTTTGTCTCACTGGTCTTTGGTTTATGATATCTGGTTGAAAGATGACATATTGTTGGAAGTAGTGATGCACAAGCTCCACATATGCATCAGGAAGTAATAATGATTGTGGAAAGTGGAGGTTGAGTGATGAGTCTTTGGCTTAAGATTGTAAGTTTTGATTAATTAAAAAGCATAAAAATACATTCTCTTACACACTGGGAATTTAGGGTGCATTTTATCACTCAGAGGAGCCAACACTTTGCAGGATTAGGCAAATACCAATCCTGCAGCTGTTATTCATCAATTTTTGCAGATACTAGATAAAGCTAAAGCAGAGCCTCACCATCTTAATTTTTTTTCCTAACTCCTAGGCCTTCCATTTTTCATCTTGACAGTGTTTCTTTAGAGAAATGATACAGTATAAACACACCTTCTGAAGGAATTAAGAGAGACAAATACTGAGAAGTACCACAGAATTCCTACATTCTTGCCTCAGCAGAGCACACCCCATAAATAAAAGGAGAGGGCAGCTTGCTGCTCTTGGATTTTCCAAGTATCCCTGCTCTGAGAGAAGCAAAGGAGCCAACAGCAGGAGCAGTTGAGGTGAGCAGGTCACTGTCAATCAAAATAAAAGGGAAACTGACCCACATCAAAATTTTTGGAGCAGATACAAGAATCATTTTCTTATGTTGTCTGACTGTAATTCAGGCACGCTTGATGTTTTACCACAATGTAGCATTCCTTATCTGATAATTTCAGTGTGCTTTACACATTAAAAGTGCAGTTAATAGAATATGTACTGAGAAATTAGATGACCTGTTGTGACCTTTCAATTTACACTGTGACAAAGACACACACTTGGAATTCAGTAGCAGACCATTTCCTGGCATTCACACAGCCGGTTTAATGGAGCTTGGCAATATTTAAATCAAAAGGGGAAAGATGAAAGCTAATTAAGGCCAATATACTAATGCTCAAATAATTTGTATTAATAGAAATTAAGAAGAAAGGGGCAAAAAGAATCCAGCATTACAAGGAACGAACATTTTTTCCCCTACTAATTTAAATGCCACTATGGGATAATTTCAGCGTTGGCTTGTGCTCACATTGTGTGACTTTTATTAACATGAACTGGAATGCTGAATTCATCAAGAGTAGACTGTAAAAATGTACCACATTATTTTGGATCACAGTTGAACACAACACAGGTTCCCTCTTCATATCCAAGTATCTCAACCCCACAGTAAAAACTCTCCCAAATCTTTGCATGGCTCCCTGGTGTGCTAAATACTTTGTATTTGAGGTTAAAAATGTCCTCAAACAAGGAGCAAATGGTCATTTTCAGAGGAAGGTGTTGTTTTGCACAGAGGCCCTCCCTTTCTTAAACTCCATCAGCACTGCTGTCCCACGGGCACAGCAAGTGCAGGACTGATGTGGAAGGGCTGTGGTGGCACCCCTGGGTGCTCTGGGGATGCCAACAGGACCAGCATCAATCCTGCACCAGGAGCACTTTGGTCCCCTGCCCACCGCCAGACAGGGCAGGGACCTCACTCTTTACTTCTCCTTTTCACCCCCATGAAAATGAGGGACAATTTCAAGAGAGTCAGTTTGTCCCCATGGCTCATCTTACTAGGAAATGGCAAGAAATGAGCAGTTTTGGTTTGTTAAAGAATGGTACTCTTTTTCAAAATTCTTGTCCCTGCTTAATAGTTGGTTTAATAAAAACATAATGAAGTTTAAAACATACACTGAGGTATGATGAAAACATCTGTGCTGCATCCAAGGTTCTGATGAAGATACAAAGAAATAGTTCTAATTCTGCTAGTTCTGTTTGCAGTCAGATGTTCTTAACTGCTTTTGAGATGTGAAATATTACAATGATAGTAGTAGAATGAAGTAATGTGCCAGTTATCAGTTTCCTCCAAACAAGCCCCTATTTTACTAAATAGAGAAGAAAATCATCAGTAACTGAAAAAATGAGGTAAGTTTCCACAATAATTTATGTTGGGAATTTACCATCAGTAAATTCAGTTCACTCTCAAAGATTCAATGACATTTTCTTCTCCTTTTGTAGTCTCTACACAAACCAGACTACCTCTATGGACATACACCTTGCTAAAAAGGTATTTTCTTTTCTCCAACAAGTACCTACTACAAATGAATATGGTTCATTATTTGTAAAGAAACTTGGTAAAAAAAAAGTCCCTGTTTTATTCCACAAGCCAAGTTTTTAATGATAATCCTCTTCCGCCAAAATAACGATTTGAAAACAGATTTACTACCATGTAGAATTTATTAGGGATGAGAGAGTCTTACTTAAAAAACCAGCACTGAATCATGCAATGGAATGAAGAAATGTTTCCTTTTCACCCATTCTGTCTCACTTGAGTTCACTTAGGGCTCAGTTATGCAAGTCAGTGACACAGCTGGCCCTTGACTCCTGTGTGACAAAATCCAGCCTTACAGATTTTCCTGTTTATATCTGTAACCTGGTTGGTATTCCTGCCATGTGCCCACAAACACTTCCAGGACTGCCTGCATGCTTTCAAAAGGAAGGTCGTAGTTCTTACAGGATCATCAAACCATCATGAGTAAACCATGAATCAAGATGGAAAACATGAGGGGGGAATGTTCTCCTGAAAGATAAGAAAACCTATAACTTGTGCAGTGCAAGTCAAATGACTCATCCCAAAAAAGGAACATCATTTTTCGAACCCTGGAATGGCAGCCTGCAGATTTCTGTGGCAATTCTGGTTCTCGCTGATCTTTGATTAACTCAGGACAGCATGAAGTGCTTTTGTTTTATGGCCAAGGTCAGGCAAAATATTTCTTGTCATCTGCTTAAATAAAAAGATCTCTTTCCAGACAGATCATCTGTCTTTGCAGAGCACACTGCAAAATCTGATCCAGTGTGAATTTCACTGAATTGTACTCTGATATTTATATGGATCTGTATAATAATGTGTTTTGGAAGGTAAAACTCACATGCTGAAAGGTTAGGAAATGGTAGGATAGGGAGAAGTCAAGGAACTAGTAATTACTATTTTCTTCTAGGATCTATATTTGCCATCTAAGTCTTGAAAAGTTGCATACAGGGTTATCTAACTGTGCTGTTTGAAATACAGTTTGTTCTTTATCAATCTGGCTTCATTTCCCATGGAATGTTTCAACTGAAGTTGTTCAAATAATTAATCTGGTAGTAATGGTTTATAATGGTCATAAACTCTATAGTCTCACAGTATTGCATATCCATCCATGGGGCAGAAAGAAATTTGCCCTATCTTGATGAAATATGTCATTTTGATTGCACATAAACCTTTTTAAATGCTTTAAAAATATGTTTTATCTTTTCTATTCTCAAAGCAAAATCTGACATTAGATTAGGAATACAAATATTGAAAATTTCACGGGTAAAGAAATTATAAGAAAAAGTAGCAACAAAAAGAATTCTATTTGGTTGGTCTACAACACAGCAGTCTACAGCTATTTAAAGAAGCTTTCAGAGATGGTGATGCTTATTTATAATGCAAAAGAGAATCTGCTGTCTGAAAGCAACAAATACAATGAATTTGAACTGCAACAATAGCTGAGCTAGACAGTACAGAAACATCTCCCTAATAAGACATAGTAACATACCAGAGTAGATTCCAGGAGACTTATGCCTGGGGCATTTTGGAATCTCTGCTATTGGAAATCCATAGAAGGAAGTTAGACAAACATCTTCCAGCAGTCTGTATTTTCAGGTAATAATAGAATTATCAGAAGCACAAGGGGTTGGAAGGGATCTTCAAGATCTTCTAGTTTCAACCTTCCTGTTATGGGCAGGGACACCTTTCACCAGGCTGAGAGCCCCATCCAGCCTGGCCTTGAACAATTCCAAGAATGAAGCATCCCTAATGTCCCTTGAGCAACTGTCCTAGTATCTCACCACCCTCACAGTAAGGAATTTCTTCCTAACACCTAACCTAAGCCCACTCTGTTTCAGTTTGAAGCCATTCTCCCTTGTCATGATACTAACACTCTCACTTCAGGTACTGGAAGGCCACAACTAGGTCACCTCAAAGCCTTCCCTTTTTCAGGCTAAAAAAAAAAAAATCAATTCTCTCAATCTTTCCTCATAGAAGTGCTGCATCCCTCTGGATTAGTTAACCCCATGGCAGGCCCTGCAGCTCTGTCTTGCACTGAGATTTTTATGAGGCAGAAAGAGCTGCCGCTAGCCAAAACGGGTTATTATCCAGAAACATTTCCAGATCTTTAGAAACGCTTTAAACATTCTTTTTTTAGAGCACCTAGAAAGGTTTTGAGGGTTTTAGAAATACAGTATCAAGCTTATTCTTGTAAATTTAAAATTGCTCATAAGCATTCAAAGGTAAGTGGAAAGACCAATAGATACTGTTTTTTTATTTCATCTGGTGCTTTGCTGTTTCAGGTTTTGCATTCTCCTTGTACTTTGCTGTTAAGTATCCTTTTTATTTAATACTCTGCTCTGCAGTTAATGGTATTTTGAGAACTTGAAGGCCTCTCAGACATTTGAATAAACTTTTTAAACTCAAACTCATTAAAAAAATCTCTAAAAACAGTAAACAAAATCTCTTTCACTTACAAGGCACACTCATGCGTTCTCTAGTTTAATACAAGGTTAAGGACATCTTTTTGCCTGTTCTTAAACTCTGCCACTGATGCTTGAAATATGTTCAGTGTAAGTCTCCCACTTGGCTCTTAACACAGTATTTTTTAAAAAATGCTTTCAATGTACCTTCCTGTTCTTTGATGGGGAAAAAAAATTATGACATTTAAAAGAGACCCTTGAGATAAGTACTGTGTATAATATGAATTATCAAGCATTTTTAGTGGTTCTGTAAATTCTTAATATTTTTGTGCTTGCTTATTGCTCGGGGAAGGTAACAAAGCCATTTTACCGCTCCTGTTTCCCAGGGGCCTTCTCCCACCTGTGAGATGTGTGCAGAGCATCCCCAGAGCACTGCAAAGCTGTCAAACTGCTTTGGGCCAACACTTCAGCCATCCATGTCTGTTGTGGGAGGCAGGGGTGGTCAGTGCCATGATGTCTCCAGAGAAGAGTCCTGAAAAGGACACACCTGGTCACACAGACACATCTGCAACTGCCCAGGGATTTCAGCTCAGCCTGGTGATTTCAGCTCAGCCTAGGGATTTCAGCTCGGTTGTGAGCTGAGCATGCAGGGCAATGCAAAAGGAGTGATGGGGTCTTTGTCTGGAAATTCCTTGGAGCCTTTCTGCTGCTTCCTCCAAGGGGTCCAGGGGTGGAGAACCAGGGAGAGGGGGAAGCCAGGGGGCAGGGTTACACAACTTGGCCAATGGGGTTAAGGATTGAGAAATGAACCAATCAGGGGAAGGATTGAAAACAGACCAATCAGGTAGGGTAGAAAGGAGGAAGTAGGGAAAGAACCAATGGGGGATAACTGATTAACATATCAATCACAAAGCCTCATGGGGGGGAACAGACTTGCTTCCCCTGAGGGCAAGAGCAGTCTCCCAAGGTTTCTCCCTCAGGGGAAGTACCACATACTTGAAACCTAAATGTTGCTCTCTCTCTGCATCCACATTATTAATTGGCCTACTGGGCTCCATCCATGTTCTCCTCCACAGCCGCTGTGTGGCCAGGCTATTTCCAGCTGACCCACCGGTGCCGCTGCAGGAGCTGTGGGTGTAGTCATGGGGGAAAGGATTTGTGGGGTGCAGGGGCAGCAGAGGTGCCCCCCCAAAGGTCCAAACCACGAGGCTCGCCACACTCCTGTTCAGCAGCACTCCTCAAAAACCCCAGGCAGAGTGTGTCAGCACATGTGCAAGTCATCACAGAAAGAAGTAAGCATTAATTTTGTCTCTGTTGTCCTTTTTTTTTTTTTTTTTTTTTTAACTAGCCAGGTGTCAACCTTATTGTTCTGCCAATTCACAAAGCTGGATTGAGGAACCAGCTGAGATCTCTCAGCCAGAAATCCACATTGGCAGCTTTTCCTAGCACAGGGAGCACTCTTGAACTTGTGAGAGGGTGGCCTGATTACAGTAAGCAGCTCTGAAAAAACTCCACATTGCATCAAGTGGTGTCTGGTCCTAGAAGCCCTCAGTGTCAGCTGAGAGGAAAAGATAAGTTTTTCTCTCTGTAGGTTTAAATGCCCGTTTTATTCTTTTTCTCTAGAAAAAAAGTCCCATTATTTAATTATTCATATTATTATGATTTCTAATGTTCCTCCTTCGTTTCTGAATGCACACATACACGGCACCTGGCTGTGTATCCAGCAGTTCCAAGTTTGACTTGAACCCACCTGCTGCCATCAATGGCATCCCATGGAAATCACTGTTTCTACAGTCATCTTTCAAAGACACTGGTCATAATGGTAGACTTTGCCAAGAGGAGAGAAACAGTACTACAAGATAAATGGATTTCCTAGTTTTATATCTGGATGAAAATAAACTTAACATTTAATGATAATTATTACACATTTCTATCTCCTGTCACAGAAGGATCCTGCTGTTTTGTCTTTTGCAATTCCATACCCTCTCCTACTGGTGCTACACAAAAAGCACTCTACCATTAATTCCATTCCTCTCTCAATTGCTAAAGCAACTATCTTAAATTCAACCAAAGATTTGTATTATTTGATTTTCTCAGTTCAGTAGTTTACTGCAGTTATCCTATTCAGATCAGAAGTAGTAACATTGTTAGGTTGAAAGCTGCCAATGGTATGTCTGTTTGATGTATAAGCTTTCAAAGCCTCCATGAGGAAACTGCAGTCTCTTAGTTCTGAAAATTAAATCTCTAAGGGCCATGACAAATTTGATACACCAGTGGAAGGCATCATCTAAGGTATGATTTAGATTTAGATCTATATTTATACTGATTAAATTTTTGATATCCATTGACATTAGCCTTTGTTTCTTCAAATTATTCATATATATATATATTTATGTGAGATGCACAGAATGATCTGCTTTGTTTTGAACATCTTCAAAAGGCTGTACACAACTAAGCATTTCCATTTACATGAAAAGCCACCACCTTATGGAAAAATTGGTATCTCCTCTCTCCTCCTGTTCCCCAAAATCTCTGATATATAAGGGCTTGTATTCTTATATTTACTCCTTACAAATTTTTCATTTTAGGGTCCATAAAATTTGTGTCTGTTTATCTCAGTGGAAGCAAGTTCAGGTCTGTTTACTCACCCTCATAGCTTACACTTATTTTACCCATCTGTTAGGTGGTTTGTAAGAGACCTACACCTACCAAACACTGCTTGTGGCAAGCTACATTTTCCTGGTTTACTCTCTCTGATTCTGTGGTTTATTAAAAGCCTTTCAGTGCCCAGGGATAGTAACATCAGTGGCTCAGATTAATTCTTTTTGGTCTTTAGCCAATCTACCAGCTAATTTAGTCACTTGGCGAATTTAATGATGTGCCAGCAAAATCCACAATTACAGCTAAAACTATTTGTACTTCTATTGCTTGCTAAGCTAAGGTGACTCCATGAATATCATGTACTACTTCTACCCTTCAGTCCAGAGGAACATATTTAATAAAAAAAAATGTGGAAGTGGAATCTATCATCTATTCTTTAAATAAAAAAAAATTGCCCTTTTTTTTTTTCCCCTCTTACCAAGACCCTAGGCCATATCCTACTCTGAGTTACTCAGGAAAGTATTTTTTCCTCCTGGTTAGGAAATACAGCTTGCAAGAAGACTATATTAGTCAGAATTCAAATACCAACAGAGTTAAATCTCTGTTAAATGGGGGAAGGGCATGCCTTTACGTATGGTGGCCTTACTGAGATGTGATACTTTGTGATTTTGATGTTCTTCACAGGAAAAGTGTGATTTAAGGGATGTTTTACTAAGCTTTTCCATATTTTTAAATGAGTAAAAGTTTCTAATAATATTTCCAAAAAAAAAATAAAATCTTCCATCAAAACAAAGAAATGTCATTTCCCTACAGAACCTTTTTTTGGAAGACAGGATTTGAAAGGTCACAGCCCAACTATGAACCTCATTAGAGTGTCTGTTTCACATCAGTTTCACCACCCTCCCCATGCAACCTCCATCTTCACCAAAAATGGTTGCATATAGGACAGAGATATTTCCCCAAACATCGTTATTGTAGGCTTTCCAACTGAAAATATTTGATAAAAACTTAGAAGTTAGTAAATTAAGAGCCTGGCTGTTTGCTAAAATTCTCCATGATTTCCTTAAGACTTGATAGAACTGCTCAGCACTTTGAGTTGGCACCTGTCAACTTCTAGTAATCAAAACCAAGCCTCCAAAAACATTCAGTTGGCTAAACCAGAGAAAACATGCCAATATCTCGTGGCTTTTTTTTTTTTTTTTCTTTTCTTTGCTGCTCTGTGGATGAAAATTCTTCTTTGCCCTTCTTAGTAAGTGCAAGCATACATAGAGAGGCAGGCAAAAAAAGAAGAGTGTCTGGGGAGGAAGGACTGGCAGGGAAGATCCCGCAGCACGAGCCAGGAAAGCACAGTTCCTGGGGCTGGAGCCAGAAGCAGCAGGTTTGGTACAGAATTAATCCCTGAGCACCTTCTGTTGCCACTGGAAGTATTATGAAAGTGCTAAGGGCTGCACATGTCCACGGGCTGCTTTCCCAGCTGCTTTGGGATTAAAACCTAGCTCCAAAACACAGGGGATGCTGAAACGTGCCATGTCCACATCTGCAAAGAGCACTGGGGGCTGGTGCTGGTCTGCCTGGGGGGCTGGAAAGCATCTCTCCTCAGCCAGCATCTGGGGCAGGGCAGCAGGGAGAGCCTGTGACTTGCCAGGGGCTTGGCAGCCTGTCATGGGGAGTGAGAGCAGGGGTGAAAAAGGCCCCTTTCCCAGAAGAGGGAAGCAGAAATAAGGACCAGCAGAGGGCTATAGAGGAGGGCAGAAAAGCACCTAGAGTGTGAAAAGGAAGAGCTCCCACTTGTTTGCATTGCTGACTCTGACTCGATTTGGAAGCTTAGCTGTCATTATGAGAATTGGATCAGAAACAATTTTGGAAGATGATGATATTTACTTGCCAAGCCAATCCCTATCGCTTACTCTCAGTGCCAGCTCCCTCAGCTCTCAGAAATAGCCTTCTCTAATTTTCTTTAGGCTGGAAGCAAATACCAATTCAATGGGAGTCGTGGGTTCTCAGCACTTTTCAGGAGTAAGTATTAGACACATGCTGAACTTAAAAACTGACACATAAGTCAAGACGGTTTGTTTCAGCATTCTGCCTTCTCTGGAAAACAAATTGTTGTAATACAAAACCGTGCATCTCACTTTGATACTTTATTTTATTTATCCACGCTGATGCTCCAGGTAGTTCTATTAGGCAGGATTTGACACAGGTTTTTATGGCACATCATTTCTGGCAGAGCTGTGATTGAAGTGACACAGCGGGCTCCCAAAGTGCTCACTGAGGTACACAGACTTCACACAGACTGAGTGTGAGCACAGGTATAGAGGGATTTTCAATGACACCAGAAGCATTCATCCTGTTTTAGCCAAGCCTTGTGAACTTCCCCTTCCTGATTCTGCCAATTAGAGGTGGTACCTGTGTGCCTTTGTAGGCTCATCACTAGAGAGTCAGGTTTTCATCACAGTAACAGTGGTGCTAATGTCAAGTAAGTACATAAATAAACAAATCCAGTGAAGGCTTTATGGCTGCAAACAAACCTGCAAACTGAGTGGATATTCTCACTGTTCCTCACTAATTGTTTTCTGTCCAGAAAGCTTAACATTATTCATATAACCTGTTCATTACTGCAGCACTTGCCTGTATCTACAGATGATCATAACGTTGCCTGTGGTCAGTGGAATTTGCTGGATTTCACTGGTAGGGAATCAGCATGAGATTTTATTTATCTTTTGACAGACTTTCCACAGCAGAAGCCCCATGAATTACAAATCCCTAAAAGCAGAGGGGTATATAGAGTACTATTAAGATCTTAGTATATTGACTAAGGGATGTATTTTGCCCTAAAAGATATCTCAGTCTTTAATCTTAAGTACATGTTTTAGCGCTTAGCCCTTCTTTCTTCTGTAGCCCTGAGTCATGTATTTAAGCAAATACCTTGATTAGTACAGTCCTATGCTATGTCAGGCATTTGAACTAATCACAGCTGCTCCAATTAAATTAATGCACTAGGCAAATGGCACTTACCTTTATGAACATATTAATATAGAGAGAAATGTGTACTGGAAATACAAACTGGCCAGCAAAAACAGTCTGTGGGACAACTTGTGAAAGAAGTCTCACATTTCTGAAAAACACACTGATGCTTTTTTGGTTTTATTCATGTTCTTCAAAGTACATTATGTACTAGGTAGGATAAATATACATCTGGAAATGGCATTTATCAAGTCAGAAAGGACAGTAAGAAAAAGAGGGGGGGTGGGGAAGTTCTATTGCCAGTGCAGTATTTCAAGTAATGACTGCAAACAAATCTAAATCACAGATAGGTTGTAAAAAAAAAAAGAAGGGGGAAAATGAACTGTACCCTAACCATTTCTGCAAGGAAGAACAATGCCTTTATCTCTTTTTCCATCTTTTTCATTTTGACACCAACAAATTATTTTCCAGATATCAATGGTTTTCTTTTTTCTACATTCAAAAGTTTCACTAGATTTACATATTTGATATAATTTATGCAAATAGCATTTCTCCAATAGTCAATACATTTTACCTCTCAGATAAGGAAATTATCTAAACCCAAGTATTTCAATCTATAATATAATCAGTGAATATTCAAACACAATATTTTAAAGAGTCTAATTAGGGACTTCTAATCATACTTTATTGTTACCAGCCAAGCCCTGCCAACTAGCATTAATGAAACTCAGACTTCAGATTGTTTGCTATCAACATTGGAGTATGCAGGAATTAATCACCACAAGTAGCCTACCCACACAAGTGTCCTGAAATGCATCAGTAAAATTCTAGACCAGCAGGATTCTGTATTTTCACTGTCCCAGTGGAGTCAATGGAAAGTAGACTTCAGGATGTTTATCTTAAATTTATCCCTCTTCCCTTTTTTGGGTGAATTTTAACTTTATGTTTCCTTTCCCTCTGCTATATTCATTTGTATTCTATGAGATCTGCTCCCCTATCCATTTCCTTCCCAGGTCAGTATCTTGATGCTGCAGTAATAGCTCATGAAACCTGGCATAAACCAAGAGAACCTTATGAAAATCAAAAGACAAACCTCTATGGGTCCAGTTTGGGGTTTGGGCTGACAATGCCAGTTGTATGTCAGGATTTTCATTTTCAACTCCCTCAATCTTACTTTCCTTCCCTCCCCCACCCCACTTCTCCTTTTTCCATCTTGTTATTCTGTCTCCCACCTTCTTGGTTACTTCACTTGCCTTTTTCTTTCCTCCCTCTGCTCTAATGCCTTTCACCTCTCCTAAACCATCTTGCAGATCCCCAGTCCAATTCCACCCCTCACTGTTCTAACCCTACTCCATCACTAACCTGTTCCCTCATCTTGCTTTCATAGTCTCTTTGACTTCTATCTATCCACTTTGAATATTTTCTGGCCATCACTCTGTCAGCCTTCAGGCAGTTTGTTCCACTCAGCATGTAGCTTAGCAGATAGCACCTTAGGTGGCTAATTTTTGCAAAAGAGGACATATTGCCTACTCATATTCAAAATCCCAGGAACTGGGATGTTTTCCACTGCTGGGGTGACAATAGAGGCTCTGTTAGAGACACTGGAAGGATTTAGTGGCTTGTTTGATTTCCTGAACAAAGCAATCTCATTTAATAGTTCTGATAAATCATACAAAGATAAAACATGCAAGTACTTTATGGGAATCAAAGACTACTTGCAGGTAAAAGAGATGTGTACAGAGCTCATTTTATTTATTTTGTAGCCTTTTTCTATTGTAATGAAGAAATGTATGAAACCATATTCCATTGGAAAGACTGTGAGCAAAGAAGAGAAGAAAAAAAAGGAAGAGGATATAAATGTAAGATCAGTGAAAATATAAAATAATTTTAAAATATCTGTTGCTTGTATGCAAAAGGATCCTCTAGATAGGAACATAGTAAAAGAGAGCTACAGTGGCTCTCCAAAAAGGAGCAAAAGGAAAGACCCAAGGAAAGACAAAATAAAGGTGCTACTCCTGCAGGAAGAAAAGTGGAACAGCAGACTTCCAGAAACTGAAGGTTCACCTAATCAATTACCTGTGGCTAAAAGAACCCAAAGCCTGAGGCTAAATTAACCCATCCAACCCCCAGGTGGGGGCTGTAGCACCAGCTGTAACTGCTGCTGTGTCCAGAGAGACCAAAGCCATCCAAAGCAGGCAGTACTTCAATTTCCTGTCTCTTCAAGTGGCTGTGGTATTCTTTATTTTGTGTCTTAAACTGTTGGGTAGCAGGTGGTATGTACTGTTAAGCTGTTGTCACATCTCATCCCAAAGCTGCTGGTATTTCACTGACTGATAAAGTGTGACCCTTTAATTCAAAATTTCAGGGACAAGTATTGATAGCACTTTATCCTATTAGGCAATCTACCACTCAGAAGAAGATACTGTTCATTATAAATAAGGTTATCAGAATCTGACCCACAGTGTAGTGAGGTAAAACACATTACTATACTAAAAGTGTTAGTTTTATTATCAGTTTTGCTATGCAGGTATTGACAGGTTGCTGTGATAACACAAGAAGTCCAGCACTTGACAAGAACAAAGAAGAATTGGAGAGCAGGTGCATACTGCTATCACAGGGGTGAAGGGAACATGGCTGCAAAGAGTTCAGGTAGAATCTTTATGTTGTTGGCAGATAAAGTCTTCAAAATGACAGAAAATAATTGCCTAATAAAGAGTTATAGTACTGCCCTAAGCTGCAGAATGAAACAATTATTTTTATGTAGCTCCTCGTCTTCACACTCTAAAATCCTCTTTGTTGTTCTCTCATCTTTCCCTTGATCTTTGAAGACTTTTCCCTGTATACTTAACAAGTACTTTCTGTTTGTTTTCTCTCCCCCCGGTGCTTTCTCTGTGCCTCTCTCTGTGAGTGACTTCTGCAGTGCTGTTACCTTTCCTGGCTGTAACATCTCGTGGTGGGCTGATCATTGCAGGCATCTGTTACCCAGCGCTGCCGACACGCTGCCCTGCAGGTGCCCCCCTGCTCTCCATTATCCTCACAGGTCAGCACAGTTCACTGGTACCTCGTGAGAGATGATGCAAAAGGAGAGCAGATTAGAGCACCAGGAGAGAGGAGAATGACTCTGAATCTGATTAGTTTAGGCAGAGGGGATTTCATGTGATCCTAAGATGCAGCTGTGGCATAAAACGAGAGATACTTCTCCGTGTCTGTCATAGTGACCGCAAAATCCCAAATGAGCTGAGACACTGTGGGCAGTTGCTCATTTAATTAACCTGCCCTGACTATTGGGTTCCAGGGTCTAATGTCATTTGATAGAGTTTTCACTTTGCTTCTTAGATGAGATCACCCATGGAGACAGTGGGTAGGCTGGATCTAAACTGTATTTCACATGAGGGCCCAAATGCAGCTCACCTCCAAAACAGCCCACGCGTCTCTATTTATCCAGAGTGCAGCAATGGAGAAGTGAAAGCTCAAGTCTTTTCTGTTTGCTGCTCGGTATCATGGCTGTAGCCCTGGTAAACCTCTATTCCTCAAAATGACAAATATTTCCAGGTGTGCCCTAACAGGCTTAGGTGCCTCAAGCAGACAGTGGTGAATACAGAGGCTGGACAAGTAGAGACAGAAGAGGCACAGCCATCACTCTTACAGCCCAAGTCTTATGTTGGAGGATAATTGCAGGTTCAAACTCTTAATTTTTTTTTTTCCTACGTGTTTTTAGAACGCCATGCTTTATAAAGTTTTGAGACTCACAGGCATCTACACCTACTTCTAATATAAAATGGGAAGTTTCATCTTCAGTCAAGTTAACAAACTGAATTGAAACTCCTTGGTGTTGGGAAATAAAGCATATCATCCCACTTCAGTCCCCTCCCAATCACTACTGAAAAACTTATTCACTTTTTAGTGGATTCAGCAGAAGTATGTATTTCCTAAGCCTACACACCTATGGAACTCTTAACATTTCTTTTAAAGTCTATTGTGCTCATATTGTGTCTTTTAAAATTAAAAACACTCCAAGTAACAGACTTGCAGTATAGCTGTCACTTGCCTTATCTCAGTGAGAGTTTTTTCTCTATTTTCCTGATTAGAAAAAACAAAACAATGCAGCTGAATGAAGAATACAAAATAGACAATTTAGCCTACAAATTTTACCATAACTTACTCAGTGTTTATTGTCTGCTTTTAGGATACTGATAAGAAGATAACGATGTCCTGAATATATTCATTATCACCTCTCTGGGTCATTTCGTAGAGTATTTAAAATTCACTGTTCACTCTGTAGAGTTTGTCACTGGTCAGTCAAAGCACACAGCACCTCGTCTGTTCTCTGACTAGCAGATGGAAAAGAAGAAAAAAGTTCATGGACATGTCAGAAAATTTAGTTCTGCACATGGTAGTGCCCACTTGGTAAATTCTTTCTACAGCTACTCATGAAAATAACATTTCTATTAGAAATAAGATTGATAAGAAGAGAGCCTAATAATGGGAACCAAAATGCATTAGTATTTGAAGAAATATTCCCTGAAAGTGATATTGAGCATCACTCCAAATTAAGAAAACAAACTATCCGTGATATTCAAGAGAGGTCTGGCTCTGGCTAACAATGTCCTGTGGTAAAGGACCTGATTGCCAACCAAGTGCCAAATTTTCCCAAGAACTGCTTACTGAACTAAATATGGATTACTGGCTGTTCAGAAGGCTTGAGGTGGCTTTTGTTGCCACACACAAAAAATATGAGAAGGATTACAAAAGGAATTGGAAACTTTCCAGTCAGCTTTTTTGTGTCCTACTGTGCTTTGTGAAGGATTAATACCTTAACCCTTGCAAAGAGAAGACGAAATGCCAAGTTAGATGAACACAGAAGCACAGCAAAGAGGAAGAAGGTCATAGATTCATAAAGGCTGAAGAGAAAATCTTTAAAATCTGAATAGTACAATTCTAGGCTCATTGATTTTAATGGACTTTGTATCAGGACATTATTTCTGTTGTGATGGCAATATCTGCATAATATATTCATTTTTACAATCATGACAATGAGTTAGTGTTTGAAAAGTGCTTTTAATTTTAAAGGAAAAAATATGTCAGAAATTAGAAATTATCCCTTGGCATTAATTTTATGAAGAGTGCCATAAAACCCTTTTTCAAATTAAAAAAGAAAATCTAGGCCAATATAGTGCCAATGAAGAACTTGATATGAGTTAACAACCCTGCTAAAAGACGACGAAGAGACAGCTCAACTCCCTGTTTAGTTTTGACCCCACAGCGATCAGCCTTTTCTTAATGGTGCCCTCTGGAAGTACATCATCCAAAAATACATTTCAGCTTCACTGCAATCCAGATTTTTGGCTCTAACAAATAATTTTTCTATGCCAGGCTGATAGTACAAAGGGCTAGTATAAAACCATGTACTTCTTTGTCAGCCTCTTTTGGTTGACAACAATTGAAGGACATCTTTCTTAGGGTTTAATTTTTTTTTCTTGATTCCTGAATTCATAATAGATAGAATTTCAAATACCTGATTCATTTTTGTGAAGCAGGAGAAAACAACAAACATCATTCCATAACTTCTCTAACCAAATAGGAGTGTCTCTTTCCCCCACCTAAGAACCACTAAATGAAATGTTTAATGCAAGTCAAAATGGAAAAAAAAAAAAAAAACAAAACCCAAAATAAATAAAACAAAAATCCAAATCAATATGAAAAACAAGGAACCTGAAGATCTTTGCTTTTAGAACCATTGCCAGAGAAAGAACTGGAAATATTTGAAGGCAACTTCAGAACTGTTGCTGGTCCTGTATCTGTCTTATTTGTTGCTCAACTTATTTATATCTATTTGGCAGAAGGAGAAAAAATATGGACATAGAGCATCCACTGGAACA
This sequence comes from Sinosuthora webbiana, assembly GCA_013397395.1. NCBI lineage: Eukaryota > Metazoa > Chordata > Aves > Passeriformes > Sylviidae > Sinosuthora > Sinosuthora webbiana. Next base: position 98,147 of record VXBN01008749.1, on the reverse strand, counting down.
TGACATTTCTGTGACAGCATCTCTGTAAGGCAGGATTCAGGGCAATTGCCCCCAGATCCATTGATCCTAGTTATAGGATTGTATGAAGAAGGATTAGCAAGTCACAATTTCAAATGGGATTTAAAATTTACAATGTCTTGGAGATCTCTCTGGGATTTCCATACTGCCTTGCCTCCCAAAGCAAAACTCAGCCAAGGAATGAGAAGACACCAGCCTGGTTTGCTTCCATCACACCCAGGGGATATTGGCTGGAGGGAACAAGGCAGTCACCTGCTAGCAGGAACCTCAGTGGTCTTTCCTGAATAATTTAAAGACTAAGAAACCTTCTGAGGAAGCAATCAAATATGAACAAATTCCAAATGCTAAATCTAGCTTATAGAAGCAAACACAGGGCCCTAAATCCAGATGTTTTCCATTAATGCAACCAAAGAACTTCATCTGACAGCTGGCTCCTAGTGAAAAATGCCTATGAATATAAGTAATAGGAAGCTAATTGTGTTCATTTACGTAATATGAAGTGTTGATTTAAGTAATAGGATGATATAATCATTTGTGCTTGTTTTAAGGAAGATTTCAAGGAAACAGGTACAAAAAAAAAGCACCCTTTAGCCACACACATAAGGGATTTTGCTACTACAACGTTTTATGCACATGAACAGAGATGCATATATTCATATATTTTTCTAGATAAACTCTTATTGCCAAGGATGAAAAACAAAATTAGTGTGTAGTCTATAAATCAATGGTCATTTGCCATTCTTTTAGTCTTGAGCAACTTTGCATGGGTTTAATCACTGCTAACTTCAATACCCACAATATACTGTGAAAGTTATTAATTTTCTCTTTCTCAGACTTCAGAGATGAAGATTTCCACATCTGTTTTTTATATCTATGGTGATTAACATGGAAACTACACAGTCAAGAGACAAAAAAAGTACACTAAATACATACAGTATAAACCACACATAGGACATCTTCTCTCAGCCTGAGGATAAATGACAATTTTCCACCAGAACTAGTGAAGCAGAAATTCTGATTTATTGATCTCTGAGGTCAGATGTAAATATTTTCAGTTGGCTTGTTGATTTTTGTTCTGCTTGTTTTGTCTTCTGTTGACCTTCTGAATTTATGGAAGGTAAGGTCAAAGTGTTAATGCATTAATTCAGTCAGTATTAAAAAGACCATTTTACATCTTTCTGAGCATCCTTTGAAGCTGATATTCTGTTTAATATCTTTATCAGCCATCTCTGATAAAAAAATATCATGGTGAAACCTTAAACTGTCATATGATAGCAGACAGCATATGATAGTTGTGGTCCTGTTTTTTTACTTTACCAGAGTTTCACTAGCAAAGGATAACAGGAGAAAAACCTGAAGGGGAAAGAGAGAAATTTGCTTTCTTGAAAAAAAAGTTTTCTATTAAAGACTCAAGCTTCAACAAATCTGATGGAATTAAATTTGAGCAGTGTGAACACCAGTTTTTTTATGGCTTGCAACAAGCTCCAACTGAAAGGCAGGTAGCTAGTATAACAGACTTATGTCTGACATTCTGGCTTTTTGCACACCAAGGACTTAATTATCAGAGGACATGTAATTTTTGAGGTCCATTTTCCTGTAGTTTTAATCTTTTCATGCCCAAATCACTATTTCCTTTCAGAACAGTGGCATGACATTACTGTATTGCAATCCTTAGGTACCATATTAAAGAAAAGCAACGTTACTACTGGTTTACAGTTGGTAAAGTAAAACTGTGCCCATGTTTCCAAGATGTTTCCCTTAAGTGTGTGCAGTTTCCCACAAAAAGAAGAAAAAGCAACTGTAATCTCCTTCTTGAGGTAAGATTTTTACTTGAGTAAAATTTTACTAAGTACATTTTAATGTTCATATTTTGTATTTGTCTACATACATCTATATTTACTTATATTTCTATTTATGTAAGCCTTATACACACACAGATTTATAAATCAACTGTATTTTGACCCTATTGCGCTTCTCAGACCATTGATTCGGGTTGAAAAGTACTACTTGATATTTCTTAGAGTGAAATCCATCATTGTGTGATGGTCTACAAACTACTTGAGGCTCACTTATTTCAGGGTTTAAGTAGCACTTCGGTGATGCATTGCCTTGTACAGATAGAATTTTACCTTTAGAGAACATCCCACGTCTTTTCTTGTGATAGTTTGGCTATGCAGTAGGACTGTAAGTGTTTTGTGAGATAATACCGTAAAATTTGATGCTTCCCTCCTTCTCAGTTATATATATATATTTATTCTGAGTGGACTCTTTTCTTATTTGAAAGAAGAAGAGGGAGGATTTTAAAGAAAAATATAGTCCTTTTTTTTCTCTTTATATTACCAGCTGAAAATAAAAATCTCAGGAGAAGTGATGTGCAATCTGATGTGTAAGGAAACAAATCAACCACTTTTTTCCTTAATTATACTATTGTGAATTCCAGATAGTGGAAATATCATATCATTTTTCAGGAAACCAAATGCAGGAACGTTCTGAAAGGTGGCTGATGCACACAAATTTATTATCACTACAGCTGGGCATAGCACTAGGTTTTCTTTTTTCCTCAGAAAAACAAACCAGCTTTTATCTACCATCAGCTTCAAAAAACACTGACTAGATCCCTGCAATTCCCTGGGTGTAGGAAGTTGAAATAAGATTAAGATTAGAGAAATGTGTGTGAAAAGGCACTAATTGAAGAACAGGAGCACTGAGAAGAAAGGATTAAACAGATTATAAATCTAATGTGTAGGGAATTGCTTCACTTATGACTGTGAGTTACACAGAATGAACTGCTGTGTTGTGGAGGGGCTCCTGTGGTGGATCCAACTCTCAAGACAAAGCAAGAAAGTTTTTTTCCTTTTTTTTTTTTTTTTTTTTGGTCCTGAATATATCCATATGTTCAAGTATTGTGCTCCTAACTGAAGATATAAGAGGAAGCAGGGTGAAGTGAATTTTAGGTAACCTGTCAGAATTTATTTCCATAAAGATAAGGCAAATAGTTTCAAGTCCAGATGAAGAGGTTCATTACCTATGTAGCTTTCTGTCTAATGATCTATAAAGTTCTATAATTTTCATACCCTGTGAACATTTAGATATCAATAAAAATATCTTGTACTAGTTCCAAAATTTGTGGACATATTAATAGTTACAGGTACAAGATCTTGATGAAAATAGGTTTCAGAATTTGACTGCTAGGGATGTTTCTAAGAAACTGCTCAGGACATCCTTAAAACTTAAGACATTTTGTGAAGGAAGCAAATTTCATGAGTGTCTAGATGCATACTACCCTAAAAAAATATCAACTGCCAAAAATAAATAAATGACCTGGCAAACAGCAAAATATAAATACTATGTGGATATACACACCTGCAGAGTAGATAAGCAATATTTATTCTCACTCATATATAAATTTTAGATAAACTGAAATAAACATCCCATATCAATTAGAGATTTACAGATGCTGCACTTCTTTCTTTTAAAAGATGATTTTTTGCAAATCATGCAGAATGAGAACACAGAATCATGCACAGAGGGAAAGCAGTAGCAGAAAATACCCCCCACATAATTTATTTCAGCCTATTTCATATAAGCCAGAAGGTAAAGTTCATTAAATCTCATGGCTACAGTGTTGCTGCTCGTATCAGACTATCAGAAAGACCAACAAAAATTCAGATCCTGATAATATACCCAAACCACCCATGGCATACCCATAATTCCCACACTGGGTAGTAATAAACAGATATTTACACACTATGACTTTCCCATGTATTTGTTTTTGCTTGACAAGAATTCCTTGATTTGGGCAAGCATGCAAAGAGAATACAACCAAGAAACATAAGGAGCAAGTATCCAGATTCTGGCTGAGGTTAAGGACACTGTGGTGGATAATGATGGTTCACATGTTATGAAAAAACTAGAATAATTAATTAAACCATTAGAAAACAGACCCATGAACATACCATCTGGAAGTGTTATTATATTGTGTGTCTAAATTATTCCCCAACGCTTAGCACAAATCTCGCAGAGTGGCAATTTAATTATAGAGAGGGTAAAAATTAAATTCCACAAATGATTGGAAGGCCTCCTCTCCAGCACTGCACTGACAAATCTTAGTAGAACGATGGTAGTTGATGAGTCTATTTCTTATGCCATGCAGATGAAAGGAAGCAATGCCCCTAAGCAGCATTCACTGTGCTGCTTTCCTGTGAAAGCTGCCTGATGAGAAAGACCTGGGGGTGCTGAACCTACTTCAATCTACTGAATGAATTAATATTTCTGCCATAGTACTATTAAAAGTGCAGCAGTGGTTACTAAGTGAGGTTGCAGAGGGCAACGAAGAAGAACAAGTCAAAACCTGCTGCTCCACAATTTTCATGCCTGCCCTCCAGAAGAGTTATAAAAGTCAGCTCACCCTCCCCACACTACAACATGGATGAATGGACACCTCAACAACAAAAGACATCTCAGAATACTGCAAGACTTCAAGACAACTTTGAACTTGCTTGGTGTTTGGAGTGCTGCTGTTCCCGTTTTGGTTTTTTTTTGTTTGGTTGATTGGTTGATTTTTTTGTGTTTCAATATGTTTTGCCCTCTCTGTTAGAAGTCAAAATGAGAAGCAGAAATAACACAATAAGGTGAGAAAAGTCAGTCTGCCGGCAGTTTCAAACTGATTTTTCAGATCAGAGGTGCAGGGAGGAATAGGCATTGGATAAGTACTCTGGAGCATGTTCCCAAACTTTTCTTTATCAAAATCTGCAGAATGGAAGAACCCAAAGATTAAAGCTGTTGGAATAAGGACAGGAACACTCACATGCATGTGATGTGTGTCTTGTTTCATTATGACAGTCTCATTTCTGGGGTGACAACTCAAACAACAAAGAGAAAACCACCATTACCAAACATGGTTCCCAAATGGCATTCTCAAGATGCAACTTTTGCCTTGTTAGGCTGAGGTTATAGGTGGCACTTCAATCCCATCCTGTCTTTTCTCTTTACTAGAAGGTGCAGTTATTTGCTAGGGAACAATGGGGAGGCATGATTTGATACCACCCAAATATACTTCACTGTATTCATGTATTATTTGTTGTTTCTGAAGATTCAGAAGAACTGATTCAGTGCTATGAATCACTCATAAATAAGGAAGGAATTTCACCAGTAGAATAAAACTTAAAATATTTTAGACTTAATTTTTGCAGGTCCACATTTTCTCTTATATGTATTATTAGTCATTTCAGATTAAGTGTAAACTGAAAATAGTTTGGTTAAATGAAAAGGTATTGCACTGTCTGATTTAAAATTCAACCCATCAACTGACTTAAATACATTATAAAAAATTAATTGTGCAAGCCACAAACTTTAGTGAAAACTTTTCATTTTTTTGTAAACTAACCGAGTGTCAAGTGAGCATCCTCCAGAAATAAAGATAATGTTTTTATAAAAGTGAGGGGTTTAGCTTGATTCCCCTAAATAATCCCAGCCCAATGAGTTCTTTAAAAGAACATCTACAATAAAAGTGTGTTGAATGAAGAAATGGAAGAGTGCAGGAGAGCAGTGTGTATGGAGACAGAATTATTAGCCTCCCCACACTTTACTGAACACATTTTACTAAGCTAAAAAGTCCAATTTAATTCATGGCATGCAAAAGCAGAACAGAGCAACAAAGACCCTCTTTCACAGACATGAGTTTGTATAATTGCACCTTCTAATGTCTCCCCTGCAACTGCCCCTTGGAGTTGGGTCTGTTTGTTTACACTTGCTGGTTGTTTTCCAGGAGGAGCTGTAAAAGGCATAATCACAGCAGCAACACCAACCAATGCTATTAACTCTGCTTTGTAAACCCCTGATGTAGCTCCGACACTCAGTCTTACTAACTACATAGTAGAATTTAAGCTGGATCATTTAAATAATGATAAAGCTGTCAAGACTGATGTGATTTTCTTCTTGAGCAATTCACCTTCTATTACGGGTTTTATTGTACTTTATAGTGGGCATCTGTAAATCTGAGGATCAGCTTAGCTTCCTAATTTACACCCACTGCACGTACTACATGGTTTTAACTGACTTACTTTAGAATGATTCACAGTAGTTGCTAGGAAACCTTTCTGTGTTCTTTTCACTTCTTATATAGCATTAGCTTTTCAATTGATAAGGCTGTACCTTTAGGTACAGAGGGATTTAAGCAGAATCAAACAATGACAGTAGGACTGCAGCATAGATAAGCCAAAAAAAAAAGGCGGGGAGGGGGGCGTGCAAATCCTTGTTCTTTGTACAGGTAATACAGAGGATTAGAGCAAAAGAAAGGACACTGCACATTTTCCATGAATATTTTTTAAAGATATTCTGCATCATATTAAGAAAAGCCTCAAAACAAAACTTCTTACTGTAGTTTGAAGTTTATAAATTTGTAAATGACTGTAGCAGAGAGGCCATTTCATTGTGCTGCATTTGTTACATGGCGTGTCGTCCCGGGGATAATTTCCAATGGTAATATTGTAAAGCATTTTTCTCTATGAGGGAAGGATAACTCCCATGAAGATTTAAGGAAGTAAATGTTCTTGCCAGAAGTCTCTCTCTTGCAAACACATTTCCACTAAGATATCACAGCTAAGTCATACTTTTTCCTGCTGAAATGGTCTGATAGGTGTCCTCAGGTTAGCAGGCATAGAAGCCTGTGCAAGAACAACATAGAGACAGGTAGAGACTGGAGAGATAAAAGAAAACTTCACCCTTATCTACTGTAAACTGCATTATCTTACTAATTCTCATCTCTACTGGGATAAAAGAGTCTCTTTTTCATTAGAAACCTTTTCCCAATCAATTCAAGTCTACAAATATGTATCTGATGCACAGCAGTAACTATATTACTTTCAGATGCAGATTTTCCACTATGCTGTGTTTTCCTTCCTCGAAGAATCCCATCTCATTTCCAAAGTTTCAGATGTTATTTGAGTAGGCAAACTGTGAAGAGCCCACAACACTCCTCCATCTGCATACCTTCCTGTTCCCACCACATCCAGGTGCCTCACTGTCCTCAAACCCTGGTGGTGGCATTCAGCCAGGATTCTACGACACTCAGTAGTCTGAACAGCACCACAACCATCTTTCAAGAGGCCTTATAGTAAAGGTATAAGTAGTGGAAGATTTTTTTTTCCTTCACAACTGAAAGAGGAAACATAATTAAAATTGTCTTTTCAATCTGGAACACATAAAACTGTAAGTGTCTGTAGTTCTTCAGGTATTTGGTTTTGTTCTTTTGTTTTTTTTCCCCAAGGTTTCTGAAAGCAAAATCCAAAACACTTTTTTTTTTTTTAGGCCTAGACTCTCTCAAAAAGAATAGAGAGTTTCATAAGATGACAGACTCACTTCAGCGAAGAATCTAACTTATTTCTTCTGACAGCCTTAACTCAGGTCTCTTGGGTTAGCATTAATACTGTGTCTTGGGTAGAATGAGTTTTTTAAACACCTTTCTACCAGTCAATATGAAAAAAAGGAGACAACAATATTCCCCAGCATCTTGCTTTGAAAACAGCCAAATCAGAGAACATAAAATCGTGTGAAAATAAAAAGCCTATCATATCTTTGGTCCCATATAGGCTGAAAAAATAAATATTTCAAACAATAAAACCATGAATAGTATTTCATAAGTGAGTCTAAAGTTCATGAAGTTTAAAGGCAAGCAGAACAGCAGAAAGAAATAGGGCTGCATTCCATAGATCATTAACATCAACCAGTAATGCCCGTACCAAATCCATATCAACCTTTTAGAAAGTTGCATTTCAAAAGAAAACATCTCAGTAATTTGAAAACACCTTGATATAAAAGAGAATCTGCCACCTCCAACCATAAAGAATATCATTTCCATTTAAAACATTCACCAATTCTAATTGTAAGTGGTGGGTTAATGTTTTAGTTCTTCTCTTATTACCCCTCTTCCCACTGCTGCTAAAGAGTCCTTATTACTCAAAAGTGTCTTAGCATCAAAACATTTATATATATACTGCAACCAAATCATCTCTCAATGCTTTTGAGTCAGCTAAAGAGATGGACTTTTAAAAATCTTTTGTTGAAAGGCACTTGATACAGACTTTCTTCTTTTTTTTGTAACTACTTTCTAAAATACATTCAGTCTTTTAATAACTTTTAGAATAGGGACAATAGTTTATTTGCAAAATTGTAATATCAATCTCTGAGTAACTCAAGTTAAAGTCCTCACCCCATTTCCAAGACAAACGCCTCATTTAAGCATCACAGTGCTGCATAACTCCTTTAGCCACAAGATGAGCCAGAAACTTTCTTATTGCTATTGTGGAAGGCAGGCTAAGTTTTAAAAGGACTTGTAAGAAGCCGAGTTACATAACACATCTTTCATTACTGTATAGTCAAGTATTCAAAGGCCTTACACTGGTTATTACTTCTCATCGAGGCCTCTTTCCCCTTGAAACAGTAGAACCAACTGAAAAGACAAAATAATAACAAAAGAACCTCCAAAGCAAACAAAAAACAGCAATACAAACCCCAGATCTTAAAAGAACAGCTCTCCATGCAGGATATGCTCTTATAAACTCTCCTAAGGGTCATTCTGCTAGTAGCAGAAGAAACAGTACACACTCAGAAGAGGCTGAGTTCCTCTTCTATCATCACAGCTGACTTTGCATTGGATGTTTTCTGTTATTCTTCTGTGCATTTCCGAAACATCATCTGAATTATTTTACATATCATTGATTGAGGCTGCTAACAATAAAAGAGAAATGAGGAGGAAGAGGAGAAGTGGGCTGTAAACATGATTTGAAAGATTAAAAATAATTCTTCATTTGAAAAGGAATTTTTATCACCCACAGATGGAAACTTAGAAAATAAAATTATGTGGAATAACTATTAAAGGCTACTTTCATCTTTTGGTTAAATAATTTGAATCACATTGACCTGACAAGATCACTGAAAAAAAAAATATATAGCTGATTCTACATTTAAAATGCAGAGAGCCAGAAAAAATCCCCACCAGAACTGATGCTAAACAATATAAAAAATCAAAACTATAACAAAAGGAGAAGTAGAAATTGATATACCTAGAATAAAGTTAGCTTGTTTCTTTCTAAAACAGTGAGAACTTGTATTAGTTAAAAATGTACAGGAAACTGCATATGTTGCTCAGAACTGTGTAATGTTGCAAAGCACTCTGAAAATATAGAGAATAGTCTAGCTCTTATCTACTTTATTCCCATCTTCTTTAGAAGGAGATATACAACGCTATGAAGTACCATTTTCTTCCAAGAGGAAATGCCTGAGGAATGTTGCTGTACTTCTCAAACCAGCCATGACAGACAAATTTCTGGGATTTTTTTATGGAACTGGCTTATGTTGTACAGATAAATACAAGAAGAATCTAGCACCCTTGCTATAGAGCTGATTATTATTGGGTCTACTAAGTGTTAGTGAATTGGTGTTAAAAGATCAGTGGTGAAGAGCAGTCTTGTGTTTAATTTCTGCTCACCAAAACTACATCACACATTCCAAACTTTGCCATTAAAAAAAAAAAATGCTGAGCAGAAAAGAATAGCTAATTAAGTCTTAAAATTGCTTTTGAGGAGAATATGGCTATGGGAACAGTCTCAGTTACATGTTCTCTTCTTCACTTACTACAGTATTACATGCCAAAAATAAAAACAATACAGAACTCATATTCTTATGTATGATGATGGCTCTCACTTGAATACTCTACTAAGAGCTTTAGAGTTCTCATTCAACCAGTCAGATTGTTTCTATAGATAAAGACATATTAGTGCATTAATTCTGTAATGGATACTTCTGAAATGCCCAGAGACCAGCAATCCCTCCAACCCTACATGCTAGATGAGTTTACGAACACATTAGTGGGATTCCCTTACTTCCAAATACCTTTTTGGTCCCTTAGAAGCAAAATTTATCATTTTTCTTTTATTGTGATTTTGTTTTATTATGATTCATTCTGATTTTTGAGATTACAGATAACTGGGGAGGAGCATAACTTGGATATCATAACTCTTACTTTTCCATTTTGTAGTTTTTAATATCTAGCAGCTGCTCAGCAGATTTCTCATCTTTCACAAGTTCTGCTGCACCACCAATGAATTAACACAACTTGGCTTTTTTTTTTTGTATTCTGCTAGAGTCTCAACAGGTAATACTGCATTCCCCACAGTTCAAGGCTGTCAGATATTAAGTATTCTCACCCTTCAGAGAAATGCTACTTGTGCCAAAAAAAAAAAAAAAAAAAGAGAGAAAGAAATGCTTCTTTAACAACCAGAGACTAAAAGCACACAGAGATTGTTAGCATGGGCAAACTATGTTTCCACTGCAAATTCAGTGGTCCTTGTGTGCCTCAGTTACCCCCACTGCTGTCTCCCACCAGCGCTGCTACACTTTCCTTCCTGTTTGACTTGTAAATCTCTCTACCACCAGTCACCCCATGACTAAGGTGCAACACCTTGTATCCAACTACAACTCCAAATCAAGGCCAAACAAAGGCCTTCCCAGCCACTGAGAGGGCTGGCAGACACTGAAAACAAGAAATCCAATTCTCACATCCTCACTCCCCTTTATAATCAAACTTCCCTTCTGCTTGTGAGCATTTCTTGTCAGTCCCTGTAACACAGCAATATTCTCATTGTCAAGTGATACAACGACCTCATGAGTTCTCATTTCATCTCCCAACTACTGCTGCCTCATCCATCATACTTTCATGGTGTCTTTATAGAACTATAACTTTGTATAACTATGCCAAGCTGAAGGTTTTCTCATTCTCAACAGAGTAACAAGTCAAAAGACAGTTTCTACACTATTTTGGCTTTTGTAACTAAAAGAGAATTCCAAAACTAAACCTAAATGCTCTTCCCTGTCTTCTTTTCTTCCTCTCCTCCCTTCAATGATCAGCTTGCTTAAGCAATTCTTTCCAAAAAGGTCCTCATAGAATGTTCTCAACTCTCCACCTCTGTGAAGGTTAACAAACCCTCCACAGCAAGTCAGAAGCAACCTACCAGCACTGTTCTAAAAATTAAAAAAAAACAAAACAAAACAAAACCAACACCTCTATCGCCTTTAATTTCATAACAGCTGCAAAGACACTGGATAGAGGTGTTAGTTCTTTCCTCTTTAGGCTGCTGGGCCTGACAGGGTTCCCATGGAGATGTTTGTGCACTTGGACAGGTAACTCCTAAAAACACATCAGGTGGTTGAGAGGGGAGAGTGTCCCACAAAAACCTACTGATGGACTTCTCAAGGTAGTATGCCTTTCATCGATCCCAAACATTATATCAGGCTGTGGTGACACACATGGTAAGCATTTGAAAACTGATGATTAAACAAGTTTGTTTTCCTATGCCAAATGCAGGCTTGAGAAGGAAACAGCTTACATGGGTAATCAGGTTTGTTTTGGATCGATACGCAGTAAATTGCCCAGTGCTGATTATTTTGAACAAATGTGCAGCTCTACCCCATATAATAAAAATCTGGCTGCCTTTTGTTACTCATGAAACTCATAAAGGTTAAACCTTTAGCCTGAAGGAAAAAAGATCCTTTTCATCCAATGAAAATTAATAGGACTGAGCATCCCTCCCCTCGCAGGCAGCTGTAATTTTTCAGCTAAGAGGCAGAGAGGTCCAAGAAGAATCGATGATGGAAAGTTTTTGTCACCACCATAAACACATTTTAAAAGCAGCTAGCAGTAGGCTCACTCTGAGAATTGCACGTCTGAGGCGATGCCAGTGGTACTTAGCACAGCTGCTCGTGGCTGTGAGCCTAATTCAATGTTGTTTGTCTCAAGATTTTCCAGTGGACCAATTCAAGTGGCAGCACACAGCTGATGGGCCATATCAGCATTAACACCTCACCTGCAAAATACATAATTACACTCAAATCTGCTGATTAGAAGCAAAATACAAACACATACTAGTGGTTGCATTTCAGTGGTAACCATGCCCAGTGGAGAAAAGGAGTGGATTGTTGTCTAGAAACAGTGCCACATTCTGCCTCTCGAAAAAAGATTACTGGTAGCTTGTGTAGGTATTAAAATTTCATATGATTTTTTTTTTTGGATGATGGTTCTTTTAAGGCTAGGTAAATCTAATTCTGTTTGTTTTCCACATATTTATTTTGCATCTTAAGGTTTTTAAAATATATTTCTGTGGTTCTAAGAAAAGGAAATCTTCTGATGAATTACTTCCTATATATATATCTATATGGAATGAGCCAACAAATTGCATGATTAGAAGATGTTAATCTAATATCTCATAGCATAGCTGCTATTCTCATGCCAATCTTCTTTACTGGAGCATGTTTGTTCCAGATTTATTTATTTTTAATAACCAGTGTTCACTTCAGAGTGAAGTTCATGTTTGTATTAAACTAATTTACATTCATTTGAAAGTGTTAAATCCGAGCCATTCCCTTTTTTCAACTGGGAATACAGTCAAGCACAGTCGCTGCCAAATAACTATTTGGAAAATATGTTTTTATTATTGTTGTGTCTTTAGGTGATTATTTGCAGTGGCTGATCTGAGAGCTCACTGCAGCCATTGTTATTACAGTGAACTAAGCTTTGTTCTGCCAGAGCAGGTAACAGCTAAAAAGCTCCAAACAAAAACTAAGCTTTGAATTTAGGAATAATTTCTTAAGTTTCAGTTAAAACACAGCATCACAGAAAAGTAAGGGTGGAAGAGACCACTGAGGGTCATCTAGTCCAACCTCCCTTCTTAAGCAGGGTCCTTTACAGCACGCTACTCAGGATTGTATCCAGACAAATACATCCAAATAGATTTTGGAAATCTCCCCTGAGGGAGACTCCTCACCCTCTCTGGGCAATCTGTTCCTTGCATGATCACACGTCCAGTAAGGGAATTATTACTCATATTCAGGTGGAACTTCATCAGTGTGCATCAGTTTCTGGCCATTGCCTCTTGTCCTACTGATCCACAGCACAGAGCAGAGCCTGGCTCCATCCCCCTGTCACCCACCCTGCAGGTACTGATAGACAGTGGTAAGATAATTTAAAAAGTAAATATATATCACACATCAACATCACACTATACATCAAATATAAATATTTGATGAATCAATACACATTGATAAAAATTTAGTGATAAAATAACACATTTACGTGGCATAATGCATCAAATTGCCATCCACGATGAGACATGAAACATGGGTTTGGGTTTTTTACCCTAAAAGTGCAGGTAGATAATCTAGAACTATTTAGTTTTGCTAAATCCCCCATGTTCTGAGGTTATCTCCTTGAAAATAATGAATTCTTACACTGAAAAAACTATCATTGCTTCAGATATGCTACCCCACAAAAGACAAAATTAACACTGAAAACCCATATTTCATTAAAATTATATCTACTGAACAAACCCAACCTCTTTAGAGAGATTTATGACAAAAGTAAAGCTTATAAACATATTTATAGAGATGCTGAGAACTTATATAAGATCCTTTGTGTTTTCACACTCCTTCTAGGAAGGAGCATTCCTCTGAGGAAAATGGTGATCTGGATGTCTAATGAAGTCTGGATGTGTTCTATAAAATTGTAAAAACTAAGCCTGGATAGACATTCATAAGGCTGATGCTTCCTAACCTAACCAACTACACAATCTACTTCTACTCTAATATTCACACAGACTCCTAAGCATGAGATTCTTACTGAGAGTAAAACAGGAATAGTTCTGTTTTTTTTTTTTTACCTATCTGCACTCTGTAACAGATCAGCTGAATCTTTTTCCTTCAGTCACTTTGAAACCAGCTGCTGTCACTGGACTTGTCTGGCCAGCTGTGCTTGGAGAACACCTCAAAGCTGCTGGCAACACCTCGAAGGGGTTGGGTGAAAAAAGCTTCTCCTGCCCTGCTTCTCCACTGTCATCCCCAAGCCACAGGTGGGATATTGCTAAAGGACAACAAAATGCTTTTGAGATGTGCAGGATCTGGGAATAAAAGCCAGTTCATTTCTTTGCTTTGTCTCTTGCAGATGTCCTATCCCCAAAGCTCCAGTAACTTCTTGGTGACCCCACAGCAATGAGGAAGCTGCCATCAGTGCTTTGAAGTGTGTTCTCTGCTCCCAGAAGCATGGGCTTATTCACTCCCTTTCTAATTTTTACAGCATTAATACATCTCTTAGAGGTTTTTCACACTTAAATCTCTTACTTTGTCAAACTAATTAGTGGTTGTTTTAATCATTTTCACATCTCTGAGCATCCACATTCTCATAGGTTGCTTAACAGAAAAGGATAAAAGAATGGCTCCTTCCCTGACAAGCTTGAAGTTCAAGAAAATAGCTGCTTTACAAACTGTATTGTAAGAACTCATAAATGACATACTGAATTGGTAACCCTTACATTGCGCCCAGATCATTTCTACATCAGATCTTTCTTTGACAAACTGATCAACAATTCCTTTTTAATAAACTCTCTTCTTGAGAATATCTCTTACCTTGATCAAATAATTGACAGCTCTTTTACACAGTTTGCGTGTTTCTGCAAAGTATGGCATCACCAGGAAAAAGAGAATGTCTTAAAGCAACTTAGCTAAACAAACAAGAGAAACAACTGCTCCAAAGAAACTGACTTTACCTACAACAGCCTTTGGTAAGGACACTAAATTCCACCAAGACTAATGTGAAGTTAGGCACTATGAAACACATTGATAACATGCAATGTTAAAGCCTTAGAGAACAAATTACTGAGTTAACATGTTACTGTAATAAGATCAAATTAGAAAGGTATTTTAAATTTCTTAATTAGAAATTAATTAAGAGAAAATCTGACCAAGAATTATGACTCAGACCTTTGAGAAAGCCCTGTATTTAATCTCCTGAATGAATTTGAAATCATGATTTATTGTCTGTCACACAAACTCTGTTAGCAAAGTAAATAAATGGCGTATTTTTGTAAAAAACCTCATCTATTATTCTCAACTCACAAATGTCTTTTTAATTTTAAAATTAAATATTCAGGAACTGCAAAATATTGCCTTTAAAAATGCATTTGAATGTACTAATACGATAAGCTACTGATTACACTAGTCCAGGTGTTTAGAACTGCCTAGACATCTCCATGGAGCATGGCTCTGTGCTGTATCATCATATTCTCTCTTTTGTCAGGCTCATTATGTTTAACAGAACATTTCAATAATGTACCAAAAAAAAAAAAAACCAACAAACTAAAAAAAGCTTTTATATTTCACTTTATTTCATTCATTGCTGTTCTTATCCACACCAGAATAACAGTTTTTATCTGAAGGTCTTGCGTGGGAGGTGATGAAGGGCCCAATGAACCTGCTTTATTCCCTTTCTTCCCACTTGTGGTAACAGGTCATGGTGGGGTTTAGCTGGAGGGAGAATCTGAGCAGCCTCACTTCAAGAGAAAAATTAGCTGTGCTGATATAACTCCCCNAAAAATTCTTTAGAGAAAAGAAGGAACAAGCTCAACCCTCAACATAAGGATAAAAAATATTTAATTCTAGTGTAATTACTTTGCTTTTTTAATTCTGTCTGAACAAATCCCCCGAAGGGAAGCATATCAAGGTATCTGCAAAGCTTTGCTTCTTCCTATGGTCCAGCACCCTCAGGGGAAGATGAGATGCTGGGACAGCACTGACTCCAACTCACCCAATCTCCCTTCTACTTCAGTCAAAGGAAGAGCATCATCTGCTATCTAGTCCAGCCAAAGGGCCCTCTCCAGAGAGAAGAGGACTGAAAATTTGGTACCATGAAATATGTCAATAGCAGTGGGTAGGGAGAAGGCACAGATTTGTTTGCACTTGTTTCCCAGTGCAGAATTTCTGGACTCACAAACCATTTCTATAATTTCACTTCATGTATCAAAAAATACTTCATGCATTAAAAAATTACTAAAAAGTAATGTACTAAAAATTAATTTCTAATTAATAGAAATGAAAATAAATAGGAATGTTCTATTACTTATTCAAGCCTTTATTTTGTCTCTTAGAAAGATTGAGACTCTTCAGTGGTGTTACATTAAAAAAAAGAAATCACTCTAATTGATCTAGAAATAGCATAAAAGGTTTTCTTCTGCTGCCATGATAGATAATAATAGTGTGGATAATCTGGAACTGGCTGATCACAAGTCATTCACTGATCAAGAATACATTTTGTATCATCAGCATGGAAAGAAATTAAATTCTCTTTGTTAATAGAAGGGTGCCTACCACAGCATGAAAACAAATAGTTAAGTCCACAGCACCTGAACTTTCCAAATCACCAAGACAGAACTATTTTTAGCTATAAAGCTATTTTGTAGCATTTGATTTTTTCTTAGGAGTGTGATTTTTAAAAAGAAAGTGCCTTGGTAACTGTTTTGCAGCTTTACACTTCAGTTACTAAAGTGTCACAGATTTTAAAGACCATCTGAACTTCCCCTTGAAGGGTATGAAAATACTCCTGGATGACTTCTAAACAATCGACTTAAGGGCAGACACTCAGCTTGTGTAAATCAGTATCACTCCATTTAAGCTAATGGAACTATGCCAGGACACCAGCTTTCATCTGGCACTGTCTATTTTTTGCTCCCAACTATTCTTTTATGGAGTTAGAGAGCTAAAGGGTTTCAGAAGAGATCTTTCTGGGTAGTGTCTGACCTCCTTGAGCCTGGCTGACGCTTTAAAATAGAACTTTAGCTGATGAACCAAACACTGCATCACATTTCCTCCCACAACAACAATCTGAAATAATGATCTATAGGCGCTTACGGTTGCCAGCACTTTTTAAAATGTTTCCCCTGGTGCCTCAACAGTTGAAATCTCAGGAAGTTAAATTAGCTTGCAAATTTGACTGAATCAACACCTGCTCATTCAAAACATATTTTAGCTACAGGAAGGAATTCTTCCATCTCATTTGAAGCAGCAAAAAAAACCCCCAAACCTACCTAAGAACACAAATCATGGCCAATTTCAAGGCTCTGCTGGAATACAGAACTAAGCCATAGCAAGTTGTTGCTGTTCCATCCTGTGGTTCCAGCACAAAAGGCAAACCTAGGCTAGTAGTAAATTTATTATTTGCCATGTTTCTCCTGAAAAACAGTCAAATCCAGCCAAATATCTTCCCTCAGGCAATGTGAAACTAATTGAGAAATAGAAATTAATATCACAGGATCATTAATAATTACCTGCCTTTTCATGAATACACATAATAGCGTGATATACTGAATGCAGAGCAGTGGGAGACATTCAGATTTACAGACCTGTTGAGGAGCTGGTGCTGTGCCTCTCTACACACACTCAGCTGGGGTTGCTACATGAGAATTGCAGCTGATAAGCCACAAGACCTGGAATGAAGGGGGGAAGGAACTAGCGCTATCTCCTATGTACCAAGGAAGTGCCACGGCAAATGGAACTGTGGCAGTTTTAAGATCAATCTCTCCCTCATGAATACATATTTTCAGCTGTAATAATTTAAAGAAGAGATAGAAAACAGAATTTTCAGCTAAATCATTCAGGAAACAGATGTTCTGTTTGCCAGGCAGCTCTAGCTGCCATCATTTCACATGATACTTGGGCAGCTGCATTTGAAACACCTGAATAAACTCCAGGGAAGAGACCACATATGCAAAAATGTAGGTACAAGAGTTTTAAACACATTGTGCATTTATTTGCCACACATAAGTATCAAAAGTGCTCTTATTCCTAACTTAGGAAACTGCATGGCATTCCTTAAACCCACACTTGGATGAGGACAGTGGTTCCCTGACATACCCAGCAATCATTCTGTCACTGCTGAGTCTCAGTACCTCAGGTTGCAGGAGCACACCACTGGACCCCTCACAGCCACCAACACACTCCTGACTGGCTTCACAGATGCACCTTATCTTGAAAACAGTCCCTTGATTTTAAAATGATTCACTGTTGTGAGCAATGTTAATAGTCTTTATCAGTGCATTGCCATCTCTCAACCTGCAGCAGAGCAGTCATCCTCCCCAGAAATGAATGACAGGAAAGAGTGAAACTCTTATACACACAAACAAAACAAGCCACCAAAAAACACCAACCAAACAAAAAACCACCAAACACAAAGAAAAAAGAAAGGAAGCAAAAAAAAAAAAAGGATCTTAACTGGAGATAACTTCTAGTTATTGATGATAAATACCTCAAGCTGAAGTTTAATCAGAGGAGTGGCACAATCATAATTAGGCATACAAAAAAAGAGTTACAAATATATTTTATATATTTAAACAAGTATGTTCTGCCTATATTCATAGATTATGCAATACTTTTACTCAAAATTTTGCTACTGCTTTAATTTTGTGCCAACTCTTTATGGACCCCTGTACTAACTACTGTCAAGGGAACTGTTTGTATTTTGTTCCATGTAGAAGAGGGTGAGGATTACACTAAGACTTTAAGAAGGGGAGAGATGGCAAAAAAAAGGCAATAAAGAACAGGCATTGGAAAAAAAACATCGATAATATTGAAGTTCTCAACCTTTTAAATCAGTCAAATAAGGATGAACAGTAATTTAATTTTCTAAGACTAAAAAGAAGTGAATTCTGGAAGGCTGCACCTTTCAGAATTAGAACAGCCACTTTTTGTAAAAGCTTTTCTAGTCCATGTCAAGTTTCTGAAACAATTTAATAAACAAAAGTTCAGTGTTTCTGAGTTTCAGACTGTGTCACAGCAACTAACACTGTGTTAGCTGCTGTGGTGCTTGGGAAGTACAGTCACACGGCTGGTATGAAATCTGACTATGAAGGAATAATAGTAAATAGGCCTATGCTGCTGATGCCTTACATCAGGAATCACTAGCTGAACAGCAACTTCTGATCATGGATCATAACAGTAGCAGAAATAAATAAGAGGGCCTTTGTTTTATCAGGCCACAACTGCAGCACAGCATTGCACTGGCCCATCACACTGCTAACTGCAGCATTACACAGGCACACCACAGACACTGAACTTCTCCATCATAACTACAAGAAATAACATTTAACCCTCCACAAGAAAATGTATTTTCTTTCCCTGATAGGTTTTTGAAGACATCAACAACTCAAAACACTTAAACCCTCCAAATAATCTATAGTTTGAGTCAAGATCAGAGAACCGTGCAAATGTCTTTCTAGTCAGAGGAACTAAGCAGATGATCCTACAAAGGATCCTGTTGGTCACAAAAAAATCACCTGCCCAGTGATGCAGGGAAAGCACTGAACCTGCTCAGGTTTCTTGGACAATAGAACCTTGCTGGGTCTTACTGTGCCAACACAACAGATTTAGTAATGAGCCACAGTGCCTCTGTGCCAGTTGTCAGTCCCATAGTGTAACAGCTTCCACTAAAACACATGAAATTTAAAAACTGTGGAAGACAAAAAATGTTCAGTTCAGGG
Organism: Sinosuthora webbiana; assembly: GCA_013397395.1. Classification (NCBI taxonomy): domain Eukaryota; kingdom Metazoa; phylum Chordata; class Aves; order Passeriformes; family Sylviidae; genus Sinosuthora; species Sinosuthora webbiana. The sequence goes on along the minus strand of VXBN01008749.1, from coordinate 78,777 downwards.
ATGCCAAACGGTGCCAGGGTCTCCTAGGTGTTCCTGGGACAGTTACAAGGGATGCAAGCTGGTATTAGACCTGCAGTGCTTGAGACAAAAGACAAGTAAATCCCAAATAACAGTTCCAGTCATGGAAGCTAAAGACAGACTTAGAGAATAGTGACATGATGGAGTGACAACTTGCCCTGCAAAGAGGGAAGAGATTGTCAAAACTGACACAGGAGCTGTAAGCCTGAATGACAGGGAAGATGCTGAAACCACTGATGGACAAGTAACAGTGGATGTCAGGAAAATGAAGTGCACCTGCAAAGAACAGCTAGATCTAAGCCAGTGTACAGAATACAGCTCAGACAGAACAAGGGCATGGGAAGAGTAGGACCATGTAAGACCCAAGGTAGGAAGCCTTTTTCCAGGGGCCAAGGGGGAGAGGAACAGAAGGAAAATTTTGGTATCTATTCAGAAAAGTGCTAGAAGCAGAACTTACATTTTTCTGTCCTGAATTGCTGAACCCATTTTAGATAACCTTATGTAGAGAATGAAGTTTTGCCACATACTGGATTCTTGTCAAAATTAATTCGGGATAGCTAGACTCCAGGTAACCCACAGTGAACTTCTATATAGAAATGTGCTTGATACATCATCCCATATTAGCATGGACAAACTGGATGGTGATATGGGCATACTGACCCTGGATGTCTTAGTTGACACTCCAGAGGCATGTATAGTTAAAATAGAGTAAATACTTAGTTATTTTAGTATGGTATATTATCCTATATATACTGCAGATATACTACATTGTAGTATAGTGTACTATATATAGTACAGTAAAGGCATAGTTAATTCTGAGTTTGTTCTTGGACAGTCTAAACCCTACTGTGGTGGACATCAGGAACAACAACAAAAAAAAAAGGAGCCTAATCTATATCATAGTTTGAAAAGTGACTGAAATATAGATGGCAATAATGGAATTCCAGCAGCACAGGGCTCAGTGCCCATGTCTCTCCTTGCAAATACAAACCTTTGGGATATAGAACTGTTCAGCTGTGGACTTAATTCTAGACAAACAATAGGAAAGGAGGAGGAATCCCAAGTAACAGTAGTCACAGCNGGTGTGCGTGTGTGTGAGGGGGAAGGGACAGGTCAGACCTTGCCCAGGTGAGGCAGTGCCCTGGCCTGTGCACCCCACAGCCTGTATCCCAGCCTGGCAGTGGCTGCCCATCCCTGGCACATTAGAGTCAACGCTCCACACCCACCTCTGGAGCCCCAGTCCAGCTCCTGAGTGGCCAAATGACCAGAATCCCACCTGGGGAAAGGGCCCAGGAAAGCCAAGGGATATTAAAGGCTGAGCACAAGGCAAGAATATGTCTCAACCCTACCTCCTCTTGGAATTTCTATCAGCTGAACACTGCTGGAAACCAGGAGTTGGTAGCTATGTGTGGTCTTTTCTATATCTTTCCTGTTGTTCTCGCTTTCTCCTAACTCCTCCTTCTAAGAATTTTTGAGTAACTTAAAATCAAACAGCCTTAGAGTTCACTAAGTTGAATAGGATAAGTAAATGCTTTGAGAAGTGTTCTGTGTTGATTGAATATTTCAGTAAATCTTTAGCCAAAGTTCTTTGATTTTCTAAAGTTGCCAGTAAAGTCTTTTTGTTGTTTTGAGAATATCCCATGCACCTAACACGGAGTAGGTGAGCAAATGTAAAGCCCTTTTTAAAGCCTCATCGAGCAAGTTGTCCGGGGCCTTATGTTGTTCCAATATATTTATCTTTCAGTTAAAAATAAATTCCTTCCTAACTTGTACTCATTGCATCCCTGACATGTGTTTAGTTTTACTTTTTGCTTTGTTCTTTCTCAAGTGTTAAAAGGAAAAGGAAGAATACTTGAAGTCCCATGAACATAAACTTTGACATGCAAGTCCGAGACCTTAACTTCAAAGGCTGACTACACAGAAGACAAATACAGGTTAGCTGGAAAAGTGTTAAAGGAGTGAGCTAAGTGGGTGTTTGATGAGGAAGGCTCATCAAAACCCATCTTAAAGTTCAGCAGGAAGCCTTTCCCTGCTATCACTAAATGACTGCTCCAGAATGTTGGACTGCTAGAAACCTCCTTTGAATCTCAACCCAGGAGTTCCTCAAGGCTTTTAAGATCCAGTGTCCTTTTTTAAAGTTTAACAGATTAAATACTAACGGTGCTCACTTAACCCCAACAGTTGCTAACCTCCATGATGTAGCTGTCTTTGCTGGTTAGTTTATCTTTGTCTTTCAGATACTACCCTAACGGTTTCTTTCAAGTTATTATTTTTCTATTCAGCCTGAGGTTCATCCTAATAGCTTTTTTGCTTACAATAAATTCTGAATATGCTGGAAATTAGTATTTTCAGTATACTTCACCCAACTGATTTCTTAAATTTCTTTTTTTTTCTTTTAATTTGCATGTCTTTAAAGTGAAGCAATAGACTCATCTCTTAACCTCCAGTTTAACTGAATTATTAATCAGGCCATCAAAGTTGTTTACAGTTCTTTGTGTTTTGCATTTTTAACAACTGATCTTCTACAATATGCTCATTACTTTCAAAAGCTTTACTGGTAAGGAAATCTATGCAAAAATATGTCTGGGTCCCGCCATTACTTGTAGGATTTTTCTTCCCACCAACACCTGGAAATTAGATAACTCTTGGGAATGTTTATCCTTGTAAAAACAGCATAGAGACTTTACATACCCAAGCCTAATACTTGCCATATGGTGGCTGGAAAGGTGACATGAGGGTTTTTTCTTAAAAAAGAAGAGAGGAAGAAAAAGGCAAGAGCAAAGCAAGGACAGTGTCAGAACAGCTGCTGAGAAAAATAAGCAGAGGAATCAGGGAAGAAGCAAGAAAAAAAATGTGATAGAAGAACATATTGAGTAAGATTTCTAGCTGGTTTCTGTTTCAGGGCTGGAAATAAGGGAGCCTTTCTTGTAATTCTCTGTAGATCAAAGGCTGTTACAATCAATACACAGGAGAAGAGAAGACACCTCAGATGGTACAGTACTTAGACAAAGCATTCTACAAATTTTTGGCCCATTTTACAAATGCATACTAAGGCACTGACTTCAAGGCAACCCTAAAAGTCAGGTTTGCTCAGCTGTGTAGTAGCTAGCAGCCAAACAGGATGACACTCCTGTAGGTCAGGAGGACACAGGTTTGCTGTGGTGGCTGCTTCTGAATATCCCACCTGCTCTTGAGGAGACTTTCCCAGAGGGTTCAGGCACCAATTGACACATGGAAAGCAGGGATTTTAAGGCAGTGTGTGATTACTAAATACAGGGACACTTGCATTCTACCAGCCTTGTAGCTATGTGGATCTAGACTGTGATGAGCTTTGGCTTTAGCCCATTACCTAGCTTAGTCTCAAGTGTAAACATAATCCTAGAGTGGAAGGTGAGAAAATGAAATGAGAGAAAATCTTATGTAGATACATTAGAGATTGTATAAGTAGGACAAAAGACAGAGTTCAATAGACAAAATGACAAAACAAGCTGATTATTAAAGAAGAGAAATTTGAAGCTAGTAGACCATGAAGAAAAAAAGGCTATTAAAAGTCCCACATCCTGAAAAGACTATGACTGTAAGTGAAGGAACTGATCCAGAACTACAAATAAAATGAAAAGCAGCAAGATAAGGCAAGGTGCAAAGCTAAATAAAAGCTAAGTAACAAAAAATTGAAGGGAAATGGCAAAGAACAGAGAGTTCCAGGAGTCAAACTCATTGAAGAAGAAAGAAAAAGACAGCTGAAACTACAATAGGACTCTAAAATGTAAGAGAGCCATCATTATTTATCAGTGTCTGAGAAGGGATACAAAAAGAAATGAAAATGATGCCTGACCTACTATGAGAAACAGAGATCATATTAATTCTAAAAGAAAGGAATTATCTGGCTGTAGCTAGACAGTGCACTAATGGGACTGGTACAATTCATCTTACATACCCATTACCAGGAGTAGTACCTAAACACAGGTACTATTGCACCTATCTAGTGCAATTGTACCAGCAACTAATTTAACCATATAATTTACAGTGAATGTTCTAAAACCATCTCACATTCTTTTGAAGAAAAAACAAATCTTTTCTACACTGCAATACTCTTCTTTATGTATCTCTCTGGTAGAAACACCATTTAATCAGATTCATCCCAAGTATTAATTTCTATACAAATGGATTTCATAAAAATACATTGAACTGAAATATATTTGAGGGGGATAAGGATGATTCCTTGTTCCCCATCAGAAGATGTAATACTTCTAGTTTTAGAAAAGATAAAGTATATTCCAAGTATTAGAATCTGAAAGTGAAGTAGACTGTAATTAACTATTCCCATTTCCAAATTAGAAAAGCAGGGATAGTCATAGCAAAAATAGCAGCATAAAATTTTGTGTTTACTTTTTCAATTTAAATAATTTAATTTGTTAGTTCCAACACAGTCTAAGTAAAAGATATTTACATTAAAAATATGAAGCTAAATTACTAGTATAGGCAGATACAAGTCCCACGAAGTCATGTAAATACAGATCTTTGCACACTCCCTATGGAACATCTCAACTGGATGGCACCTCTTTAAGTCAACACTGTGCACAGAGCATGGTAGGATATTCAGTCACTGGAACTTCTCAGCATAGGTGGGAAAGCTAGATTTTTTATCAGATTCCTTCATTTATTTTTCTTAGCCCTTTTTCCTCCTAAAGTGGATTAAAAGACCTACACCTGCCTCAGTATGGGAGTAAAACATATATTAAGGAAGCTCATTTGTCAGATCAACCCTGTCTCCCAAGCCAGAGAGTTCACACCACAGGCTTGTGTTTCTACTTCTGAGCTGGCACCAGAATAAAATGAGTCAAAGTGTGAGCTGAGCACTACAAAATGACTGGTCATCACTGGTTTTCCTTCCTTACTTCTAAAGCACAGAACACAGACCAAGCTCCAAGTCAAATTAAAATTTATATGTGTTTTATCCTTTGTCTTTGCACAGAACTCTTCATGTGACCTACTTGGTACACATACAACTCATGACTGAAAACATAGGCATTACATGTATATTGCTATGACCCACATCAAGTCCAAAAGCTTCATGGTTACTTCAAAAAATTGATTCTAAATAAGATGCAATATATATTTCAGAGTATACATGGCAGACTTTTATTCACAATTCAGGTGCAAAACTGTACTCCTTTTGCTCCAGATTTTGTGATAGATGTGTATTTTATCTGTCTTTTTTGGGTGCAGCAGAATGATAATTCTTCATGTGGCTGTAAGAGCCCCAAGGAGTTACAAACACAGCCATGGTCAGAATGAGGTCAGGTTATTCCACATCCCTTTTCTCTGGTACAGCAGCCATGAGGAAAAACATATGGCATAACAGACATGAAGTCATATTGCTTGTTCTAAACATAGTTTTCTATTTCTGCCACATGTGGAAAGTTCCATGTGTAATAAATGTCAACAGCCCTTGCATTGCCCCAAATTTTTGAAAATTCTTCCACCTGTTCAGGCAGCTGAAGCAGGAGGCACAACAGACCACAGCCTGTGCACTCTCACACAAAAGCACCCAAAGACTTGTATCTTCCTTTGGGCTGCAAAGGAATGAACTTAAAAACAGCAAACCAGAGAAGAGAACCATAATCAGACCTGAAGTGCCTCCAACTTTTTATTGACACCACTTATCACATAACCATGATAAGCTAAGGTGGCCACATTTGGCCTCCTTTCCTCACTGCAGGATCAGCTAGCTCTGAAATCACCCTGGAGATGACACTTGGTGCCAAGAGTGACAGGAAGGTTTAAGACAGGCTGAGGTGCAGTTGGCATTTCTGTGTTGTCCCAGGCAGAGCTGGTGAGGCAGCACAGTGCCAGGCACAGCCAGGTGACCTCACCACAAGGTCTGGGCTTGGGTTCCCAGGATACAGGGATGGGAAGAAGGCATTGCTCAGTGTGCAGAGATCCCTTGGGCATACATGGACAGACACAGCTTAGAAGTGAATTACAGCACATGCTACACGGATTTGTAAGAGACAGGGTGTGAAAGCCTTCTTCAGCATTCAAGCGCTGAACTTAAGAGAGAGTGTTTCAACTTGTACTAGAAACTGCTTATAGAGAGCTAGGATTACAAGCCCATTTATCATTATACTGGCAACTTCTTCCTTTGCATTCACAAGGAATGGGGGAGTCTCACCAGAAAATGTGCTGCGCCTTCTGCAGTGTCCTCTGGGACAGCACGGCCTTTTACTCATACTCAGAAAAATGCCTTAAACCCCTTTCATATTATATATGCTTCACTGGGAGCCTTGCAGAGTCATTGAAGAGGAAAGAAAAATAATGGGTAATTAAAAGTATAGTCATATTTTTCTTTAAAAATGGTTACTTTTATATATATGCAAACATCTTCAGAGTACTTTTATCAGAAATATCATTAATAAAATCAAGACTCACTGAGGGAACTCCACCCTCAGGTGAAGTTGTCATTAACTTCAGTGGTATATCTGCCTGAGTAAGGCCACAGGATTTGGATTCGATACAAATCAAGCTATGAAATATTCCCTCACAAAAAATAAAACTGTGAAAGAGCTGCTACCCTACTACCATAACACTGTTATTTCAAGCGTGTGCTATCAGACTGTTATCATGCCTGCATGGAGAGTTTCAGGGGAAGCAGCTCACTACATTCCCTTCTCCCAACACAGATCTCCACAGGTAGTTTTAATGGGGCTGTTAATAAGCTGGCAACCATCCCAGCCAGATGTAGCACTTCTGAACATGGTCCTTACAGCTTTGTCAGAACTGTTGACATGGCATGTCAGCAATGGAAAATTGCCACAGCACCCAGCAACCATCTTCATTATATGGAATCACATTGTTAATCTACAGCCAAATGCAACTTGAGGCACAAAGAGGGTTTAGATTGCACCCATCTGTATACTATCACTCCAGGTGGCAGGTCGTTCTTCAGGATTAGAGATTGAATCAGTCTTTCCATCATCAATAAGCCCTGCTCCACAACAAGAACCTGTCAATCCAATATTTTACTTTCAGCACCGCGAGGACCGCACAGCATGGTAATGAAATTTCCCTGTAAGGAGACCACGGGGATCTATACCAGAGAGATACATCTCTTTAAAAAGCTCAGGAAAATCAGACAGCGTGCTGCACAATCTGGACAGTAACTCAGTTTCCAGCACCACCCTAACTGTTTTATCTGTTTAGGAGTGAGATCTACCAGATAAACCAGCATTTTGATGCTGGGTTATTTCTTATTCTTGGGGTAAAAATTAGTATTGGGTAATTATTTCCCACTTGGAAATGTTTGGCAGCCTCAGAAAAGACATTAATTTCTGAAACAAAACAAGCTTGTTGATATACAGCTGCTACATCACATTTTTCATCACTTATTATAACTATAACCTAGGCTAAAAAAATTGTTTTAAATTGCCCCTTATTAAAACTTGCTGGATATTATATACTAACTTTTCAAGATGCAGTTTAGCATTTTCCAGAGACAACCGGAATTTCTTCAGAGCCCATTTGCTACTTGCAGAAGGAATTCTGTTGCACTGAGAAGTCTTCTGCCCCCTTAAATCACCCATTTTCTCTTATGTATTTATAATATGCCTACAACTTTGGCACCTAATCACCATCTCCAGAACCTTCCTTCAGAAGTTCACTTTAATACTTTAGGCATTTTGACTTTCTGATGATATGTTTATTTAAAAAAAAAAATTCAGTATAAAAATGTAAGCATGCATGCTAGCAGACACATACATACTTTCATTATTACAAATGAAACTATATTTGCAACAGAAATACTGTGAGTGCAAAATTCTCATAATTGTAAAAGGCATCCTAAATGTATAGTATATGTATTGCATTCATTCCCACTTGGTTATACTATAGATCATAAATTCAGCTTCCCCACCTTTTCTTTTTTGAAGTGTTCATGTTTTAACTGATAATGGTTGGTTACAGTATGTCCTTCAAAGCAGATCGAAATAGGAATAAATTCATTTTCTCACTTTTGCACAATTATTGATTTTGGTAGGTTATACATTTGTTAAACACCCAACAAGTCCAAGCTAACAATTATGATCATCGAACAGATATGACTATGTGACACTATCACAGAAACTGCTGAAAACAGGAAAGTGAAGCAGAAGACATTACAACTATGGAGATACAGGAACAGAAGACAAACTCTAAACCCCTGCTTTCTGAAGCAGTAGGACTGGTAGAAATATGTCCTAAAATATGTCTTTTACCTTAGTGCATCATTTGCTTTTGGTTCATCACATCCACAGAAAACAAATTTGTTTACCAATATCATTTCTAAGAAAACAGGTAATTTGATTATTATCAACATACTACTGTTGTATTTACCCAGGGGAAAAAAAAAAAAAAAAAGAACACACCAGCTTTCTGTCCTGAGCTCTCCTTTTAATCCTACTGACACTGTGTTTGGATGGATGTTATTTCCTTCCCAACTACAAGGACTACAGTCCAGTATGTATGTAGGGGGCTCAGCCCACAGGAGTAAGTTAGAAATCCCTGCTTCAGCTAGATTAAATTCTGTGACTCATGGAAAAGAATATTAGTTAATATTCCATATGTGGCACCTGTTAAACCCACCCTGCACTGAGAGGAATGCAGTGATTTATTTCTTCATGCTCTGGTCCTTTAATGAGAAATATCAGATTCAAAAAATCATCAGTATGGACTTAAATTTAATCTCGAGGATAAGGACAGAAATATGGAACTTTTCTCCCACATTCCTCAGTCATTTTACCATTTATAAAATAAGGACACATCCTTTGCTATATATCCTGCCTTTTTTTTCTTGGAGGCTAGCTAACTTGATGCCACAAAAGGCAACATCATATGAAAAGAAATGCCTCTGCCTCAGAAAAAGAAAAGTTTCCTGTCTAGAACTCAAGCTCCTCTATTTATTGTCAGACCCCAAACAGACCTTTTTGATGACCTTGGTCTTGCTTGGCAACACTTACAAGAAGATAAAGGTTACATTTACACTACAAAAAATATTCCCAGGCATCACACCACCTGATCCAGCACACTTCCATCTACATTTCCTTCGGGTTCAATTTCATCAATAAAGGATTAACTCTGTCCAAAGCGTACTGCAGCCCACACAGTTCAGTGTTTGGCTTTAGTCCCTTTGGCCCCTTTTGCTGTTTTCTTACTCATCCCAAAAAAAGGCTTGTTTTTGGTGTTCAAAACATGCAAAATAAAAATCTTGGCACAATCTGCCAGAAAGGTATTTTTGAACACAATGCTGAGTCTATGTTACGTGCCATGGACATAGCATGTGACATATGAAGATATTGTGGTTTGCAAACCTTTCCAGGATAGTGTGGGAAGACCACGTAAACAAAGATACCAAAGTTCTACATACATGTGAAAATGAGTTGTTCTCAAATGAGCTGACCACAAAACCACATTCAGATTTGATTTGAAAAGGAAATCACTGGTGTACTCCAAAAGAAAGCCTGTGAATATGTAACCAGGTATGTGTTGCAGCAGCCCTCTCATTAGGGGTAGAAGTGAGCTGAGACACAAGACTCCTTATTTATCACAGCATGAAAAGGGTCCTGGTTTATTCCCCTTTACAGCTCAGCCACCCTGACTCCAACCATTCACTGACTCTGCCTGCAGCAGCTCCTGCTGTAGGTTTCCCTTGCAGCCTCTGACTGTTGGTTATTTCCCACTGAGCTCTGACTGCAGGGATCAGTTTGCAGACTCTGACTGCAGCTTTTACCTGGCTAGACTGTGACTGCAGGTTCCAACAACAGGCTCTGACTGCACACCCAGACTGACCTCACAGCAGGGATTCTCTCTCCTGTTTTGCCCAGTCCTTCTGGATTGTTCCTTCAGGAGCAATAGGAGATCCCCTTCAGGGATCAGGATCCTTCCCCCAGGTTCTCCTTCAATATCTCCCTCTTCAAAGTCTTCCCTCTGACCAGCCAGCCCACCCCCTTTTATCACACTTGCCTTTATTAGTCACAGCTGCCACCCATCAAGGGCAAGTCTGTTCCTCTTCTTTGGTAGTTAGTACAGCTGCAACTTAATCAGGGGCCAGGTCACCTGTCATCCTTTCTCCTACACCTACAGGTATGCACTGTGTATGCTAGTGAAACAGGCTCTTAAGGGTCTACTGAGTCTTTGGGAATAATCAGGACCTCAGATGGAAACATGACCCTGCTTCCAAGAATAAGGATTCCCCTTTTCTCAAATCCAGTCCATTTTTACCCCCTAGTGTCTCCTTGCCTGACTTTTCTACACACAACTGTAGAAAGGAAAGATTTAGAGTGCCACTTTTCCCCAGATGCTTGTTACCACCCAGTAACAGCAAGAACCAGCACAGACCAATCTAAGTGGTCACTGCTATTTTCTGGCTGAACATCTCTGTTTGATTTGTCTCCCCCTTTCCACTGACAATTCCATGATAGCCAAAGTTTAGTGCTGCAGAACCAATGTTCCTCTTCTATCCCTTTCCAGTGGCCTGTGAATTGGTTTATTGCAAATCCCATCCCTGTGTGGTAAAATATAACTGACCAATGTTTGAAGCACCTTTTTATGTCTTTAGATAGACACCAACTTCAATACTATTCTTTGTAAAAAGGAAACTTCCAACACAAAGAAAGCACAGAAGAAACAAAACTTAAAGGACATGAAATTGAAATGAACAGGCCATGTGTCATACCCCAAGGAATTTTGGCTCAGTGCTACAAGCATCTTCCAAAAAAATTAAGCATCAAGGATTAACTCTAGCTTCCCACTCTACACACTCAAACTCAAAGTATGAATTTTGTAACTGAGTTTCCAGGGGGGCAAATTTACTACCAAACTTTCAGAATCACCTTTGTATTTCTTGTATTTTCAGGTTGCCTGGGAACCTGTTGAACTTTTGGCATCAATTAGAGAAAGCTTAAAGCTACTCTTCTGGCTGCAAGCATCCCTTATAAACCTCCACCCATCCAGAAGAGCCAGATAATGGACCATTCTGGTCCTGTCTGTAACCCCAGAACCCCTCCCAAGTAAGAAGTATTTCTAAGGGCTTTTACATTGCAATGACCTCCTTATAGTGCTAAAGTGATGTAATTTGGATGAGTCCAATACAGACTTAACTCTTTCATGTGCATTTTAAGCTGGTGAGAGCAGAAACACACCCTACCACAGTCCATGGTGGATTTATCGGTCATTGAGGCCTAATAAATTTCTCCTCTCACTAAGCAGCATTGCAATGCAAGAGAGATGACTGACACAGAAGAAGGCTCCAAGCATCAGCTAGTCAGTGAACTCATAGTGCACTGACCTTTTCTCTGCACCTTCCCAGGGGCAGCTCCACACAACACAGGCTCCTTCTCTGCAGGACCACCCAACCCCGTTTGTCCCTTGTAGAGCATCTTACCTTATCTGCCCCTTGCAGGAGTGCTTGACCCTTCCTCCTCACAGCACAGCCAACAAACTCCAACTCCCTCTCAGCCAGCCAACCCACTCTTTTATGATAACCCCTCTCACTGGACACAGGCTGTGACCTCATGAAGGGCAAGGCTGTTCCTACTCTTTGGCAATCAGTACAGCTGCAGCTCATCAGGGGAGATTGCCTTCACTGCTATCCCTATTCTCTTACAATCCGTCCTCCCACAGGACTGCAGTGAATTTTTTTAGCTGTATAACTAGAGTGAGACTTTACAATGTATGCTGTCCAGTTACAGCAATTTAGTGAACATACCTGTTTAAAAGAAGATAGAGGAAAGGTGGGTGATTTGTGTAGAAAGTAGCACTATCTGAGAAATCATTTTTAAACTATGATTACAGCCACGATATGTGTGGAGGCATAGTGAAAGAAATTGATTCATATGGCCAGTTATAATATATTTCACCTAATGGAGGAAAAGCTGAGTCAATGAACAATTTTGTATCACTGTTATTGCAAAATGATTACAGCCCCCTTTATCACAGCTGTACAATATGCTGACTGAAGAGGAAAACATGCAGTACACACAGTGTAGTGATTTCCACCACCGTATAAGTAAATGTCAGACTTGTTCCATCTATTCAGTGATTTTCTTAATGAAAACGTCAGCATAATTCTGGCATTTTCCTCCTTTCATTTAATTCCTGCTCTCCTCTTTCATCCACTATTTGACCTTTGCATGCACTTGGTAGCTTGCCCAAGGTGCTGTCACACCTTCATGGCTCCTCTCTAATGATGGTCTTTCACTGCCAGATTCAAACAAGGTACTTGGGAAGGAAGTGCAGCGCCCTGTTCCCAGCAGGATGATGAAAATCTGAGCGCTTCACTACCTAAGGTGACTTTTCACTTCTGCTCTGAAAAGAGTAACCAGTGATTGTTTACCAAAATTAACCTGTTCAAATGGCATCCTCTTACAGCAGTCTAAGACTCAAGAGAAGCAGGCACAGCTATTGCAGCAGCAGCACAGGAACACCAAGGGCTAGTAACTGCTGAATGAATTGGATGATCAGGGAAATATGCTTTCTCAGCACAAAAGGAAAGTGATGACACACAATTGATATGAAGGGAGTTTTACACAAAGACAATGACAAAGAGGAGTACTGTGAGTTTTATATGATAGGAACAATCATATGCCATACTGACCAGTTTTGGTCATCACAATACAAGAAAGATATTAAGCTAATAGAGAGCATTGAAAACTGAATAGCAAAGATGATGAAGGGCCTTGAGGGGAAAGCATATGAGGAGCAGCTGAGATCACTTGGTCTGTCCTGGAAGAGGCTGAGAGGAGACCTCACCACAGTGACAACTTTCTTTGTGAGGTGAAGAGGAGGGGCAGAGACTGATCTCCTCTGCCTGGTGACAGTGACAGGACCCAAGGGAATGGCCTGAAGTTGTGTCACGGGAGGCTTAGGTTGGGTATCAGGAAAAGGTTCTTCATCCAGTGGGTGGTGAGGTGCTGGAATGGGCTCCCCGGGGAAGTGGTCACAGCACCAAACCTGGCAGGGTTAACAGTGTTTGAACAACACTCTCAGGCACATGGTATTATCCTTGGGGATGGTCCTCTGCAGGGGCAGGAGCTGGACCCAATAATCCTTGTGGGTCCATTCCAATTCAGCATATTCTCTGACTCTGTGAAAGTCAGGCCATGTAAGTTACATTGACAGTACCATGTTGCACAGAAAAGACTTAATAATACTCTTGAGCTAGTAGTTGCCCTGAAAGATCAACAACACTTCACCTGGGTGTATATTGCTTCCAGTAGAAATACAAATGAACCATGGTTCAAGAAGCTGAAATTGGAAGAAAGATAAAAATCTTTTTTTTAATACACATCCTGATTGTGCACCATTTTTCCTGGTGATGTGAGGTGATTTGTCTCCACTGTACTGTGCTTAACAGCCTCTTGCATGTATTAGCCAACAACTGACCTCACAGCAGAGCCAGCAAGGAAGGGCAAAGTGTACAATAAATTCTGGAGTGACTTGAAAAAGGAATTAGTAAAAGTTGACCAAATCCAAAGTTTCCTTCCTCAGCAGTGCCATTTTGAGGGTTTGGTCTCTCCTTCCATGGTCTCTACACTCTCAAAGACAAACTTTCCATCACAGAACCCTTCTCCTGCCTCCTGGAATGAACTGAACAGATTCAATGACCTTTTCAACATCACCCTCCCATTTCTTTATGATTTTCTTTTACGTTGCCTGTGGGTTAAGAAAGGAATGGGCTAAGCACAAGAACAAATAGTTCATAGCTGGTAGATTTCACAAGGTTCAACAAGAGCCAGACCTGCCTGGGCTACTCCAGTACCTTGGCTGATATTGTGCTGTGTCAGTATGCTGGTTTATCTACATACAGGAAAAAAAAAAACGGAATTCCTGCCTCAGGCAGAAAGTAGTTACTAGTAGCAGTTAAGTCTAAACCAAAGATAACCTGTTTGGGGAACAGAATTATCATCTATTTAATTCTCTTTCTACATGGCATAACAAATATATATCTCATAAAAACAACTAGGTTATGAATTTGACAAGTTTTTTCTATGCCACATCTCTTACTGTTAGTCAGGTCTCTACCTGTAATACCTATAATCAGCTTTTCCTCACGAAAACATGGAAAAAAAAGAAGTTGAAATGAGGCATGCAGCAAAGTATTGGACATCATAAGTAGGCTAAAATAGTTAAAGCTTTAGCTAAACATTTTTCACTTTTTATCAGTTCCCTGCATGCTGGGAAAAATAACATACAAAAGGAAAAGTATTTCACATGCCATAGGAAAATGTTCACAGTCTGAAAAAAAGAGAGAGCAAAGGGATGAGAAGTCAGCAAAAGGACTGCAGCAGGCTCCTCTCTGCCATGGGCAATAGCACACGGGCACCTCAGCACCAGATCAGCATCTCCGAAGTTTGGAACACCGACAACTTCTTTAACCAACTTTAGACACCTGTGATTGAGATTTTTGGCCATGTGCTCTGTACAAAAGCATAATCGAATGACAAAGTTCTGAGGTAATAAATGGCTCCGTGTAATGGCGAGTGCTACAGAGCAGATTGCTTATTTCTGGGAGTGAAAGATACAGCGCTCGTTCAAGGATAATCTGATAATACATCACAAGGAATTCCAATGCCACAAAAGACTAAGCAGAGCCTTGGGATTTCACCAAGAAGAGGGACATAACTAACCTAACACAATCTAATGATGAAGGAGATTCACTGCAAGCTGATTTACTGTTCTACAACCTTCTCTTGTCTCGCCTCATCTTAAGGAACTGAAATGTTTTCCATAACGGGTCATAAAGCCTGTGTTTTCCCCTGCAGCAAAAGCCAACAGGTTTTGTTTTGAAGGAAGGAAATCTGAACAAGCACCCTCAAACTAAGAAAACAAACCACTTCTTTCAGCTAAACAAAATCAGTGCAGTGATACAAATTTCCTATGTCCTCCATGAGAAAACATTCTTTATCAAACCCTGCAAAATCAACATGAAAAAGATGATCTGATTGTAGTACATCCTTAAAAACTACCAGTTTTACACCAGCTCCTATTTTGTTAGATAGCATTTATTTGTTTGGAGGGGCAGGCTGCGCTGTCATGGTAGTGAATTTTACACATTGGGAAGCTTTTATATAAAATATTATCTCCTTTTTATATATGTATATTGGCAAAACTGAGTTAATGACAACCAAAATACCACTTGGCTAAACAATATATGAGGAAAGGCAAAAGGTGCAAGTCTTAGAGTCACTGGAAAGAGAGAATTTGGGATAGCTTTCTGCATCCTCCAGAAGAGGAAAATGAATAAACAGTTGACTTTAAATAGGAGAAAAAACTGGGAGAATAAAGCCCTAGTAGATATAGAGAAAAGCTGAATTCTTTTCACAAGTGACATTTCTATAGAAGGTTTTCAAAGGAAAAGAGTGGAGCACACAATTTTCTCTCTCCCTTCAGAGTCTGGGGCCATTATTCCATAATGATCAAAGGGAAAGTAAAAAGCTTAAATAGTTATAAAACTGTAAGCATCACCATTCAGACCTGGATGAACGTTTTTGTTTATCAGGAGATGTGTTGTGATTAGATTTAATCTATGTCCTATTTCATTCAAAATAAGCAAGTTTTCCTTCTACATTCAGAAATTCTTTCTTTCTTTCTCTTTCCTTTCTTTCTTTCTTTCTTTCTTTCTTTCTTTCTTTTCCTTCCTCCCTCCCTCTTCCTTCCTTCCTTCCTTCCTCTTTCTTTCATTTGCAGATTTTCCAAGGTTTATAACCTTAAAGTAATAGATGATCTTTTTAAAGGTGCACACTTCGCATTGCCAGCTACGTAATGCATAAGTGACAGAATTTTTCAGGATCAAGTTAAATATTATCCAACCTGTACAGGCAGACAGAAAGTTTTTAGTGTCTTGTAAACCAAGAGGTTTCTCTGACAGTCACTCCTGCCTCTGAAAAGTAAATAACTACTGGGTTATATTTCTAATTCAAACTTGCTCCTTCCCATCTGTTTGTTATCCCATGATATAGTTGATCACGACTACCTGTATGTCTTTTGCTGTGGAAAAATGGAAAAAATAATTTAATCTATTTTTTTTTCTTTTTCATCCAGTTAAAGATACAAATAATTCAGTTTTATCTGCTTCCCCTCTTCTCTTTCTCTTTCCTGATCTTGTAAAACTTTACATAGTTTATACACTAAGAGAAAGGGTAGAATTTAAGGAGTTATAATGACAGAGAAATTTTTGAAATATCTGTTTCTACTGCAACATATTAATGAAGTTTGCCTATGATTTTTTTTTTCACTACACTAATTGTTAATCTGACTAATGGCTTGCTTGTTAATTCAAGTTGCTTATTCTGTTTTGTTGCTTAAAGCCCCACATTCTCTTTTAAGATGTTATTTGATGTTTTTGATGTTTTAAGATGTTATTATTTAACTTTGTTAAAGTTTCAAATACAAAGCTTATTACCATTTGAAGTGGATAACCTTAGGTAGTTAGTAATTTTATGACATAAGTCAAGTAATTTTAACAGAAATTAAGGAAATTTTCATAATTTTCATGAAAATTCTCCATGTTACACGGAGATTGAGATCTGCACTTCACACATTCTTTTCCTCTTGCTTAAGAGGTTGTGTTTTATTCATTTGTAATAATAGGCCACTTTATGAAATATTATTATTCTCAGTGAATAATTTTGAAAGAGAGCAGAGTAAGGACCTAACAAACCATGAGTTCAGAATTTGAAAATCAAACAGGAAAATTTATTTCATAATATTTCTTTACCAAGAGAAAATTCTTAAGTACTATTTGAGAACTTTCTTGATTACCACATTCATGGCTAATTCGACACCCAAATAGCCTGACTGACAACTCGTGCTTAATGTTAAAACAGCACTGAACTGCTTTAAGCCAGGATCTAAATATTTCATACAGATATGATCAGAAGCATGTATTCATCTTGGACAGGGAATCACACTCCATTTACATACCTCCTTGTCTTTGAGTATATGGTCTGAAGTTCAGAGCCTTAAAAACACATTTATTTCAAAGAGTGCTGGATCTGGCATTAATGAATAACTCTGGCTGCAGTAATACGCTACTCGAAAATATTTAATTGAGGTCTGAAAACCTTGTGGAATACCAAAGCAATTTTTAGTACAGTTTGACTGAATTCAATGGCCAAAACTTTGTGACACTTCTGGGTCAAGCACTAAAAGAGCTGAAACTAGGTAACTTGATTGCATTACCCTTATTGCAAGAAAACAAAGCATCAGGATGTGTCCACATTGTCTCTGGAGAAACACTGTTTACATTCAATGCCATCCAGAGGGCAAGTGGGCCCATGGGAATTTCATGAGGTTTAACAAGACTAACTGCTGCTGCTGCACCTGAGTTGAGGTCATCCCTGGTGTCAATCCAGGCTGGGGGACGAGAAGATGGAGAGCAGCCCTGCCCAGAAGGACTTGGGAGTGCTGGTGGAGCAGAGGCTGGACACAGCCCAGAGAGCCAAACGTGTCCTGAGCTCATCCAGAGCCCCGTGGGCAGCAGGGCAGGGAGGGGTTCTGCCCTGCCACCTGCTGCTCTGCTGAGAGCTCACCTGCAGGGCTGCATCACCTCTGGGCTCCCAGCACAGGAAGGACACGGAGCTGCTGGAGTGAGTCCAGAGGAGGGACACCAAGTTGATTAGAGGGATGGAGAACATCTGCTGTAAGAAAAAGCTGAGAGAATTGTTCAGCCTGGAAAAGAGATGGCTTTGGGGTGACCTAATTGTGGCCTTCCAAGTACCTGAAGGGAACTTACAAGAGAGGTGGAGAGGGGCTGTTTACAAGGGCCTGGAGTGACAGGACAAGGGGGAATGGCTTCAAACTGAAAGAAAGTTCAGATCACACTTGAGCAAGAAATGGGGATGGTGAGGCCCAGGCACAAGTTGCCTGGAGAAGTCGTGGATGCCCCATCCCTGGAAGTGTTCAAGGCCACACTGGATGGAGCTTTCAGCAACATGGTCTAGTGAAAAATGTCCCTGCCCATGGCAGAGGTGATGTTTAAGGTCCCTTCCAACCCAAACCATTCTATGATTCTACTCCTAGGACTTATGGTGAACACACTCAATAAATTTGCTGCCTTGGAAGGAAATACTGGCAATAAGCAATACTAGCACACTACTGCAAGTTTTCAAAGTTAATTGAATCAGCACATAAAAATGTTTTCCCTGTGTAATAAATCTCATTATAATCAACCTCTCTATGGCAGGCACTTCTCCATGATATGCAAATTTCAATTATTTATTTAGAATATATTCAGCATTTTCATATGACTCCATTTTCTGCTTAAAAAATTTGAGAGTTGCAATAAATACCCAGCTCTCCTTTGGAAAATGTTATTAGCAACATTGTATGCCAACATAATAGTGGAGCTTTTCAAATATTCAGACTACAAACATACTTTGGAAGTAAAAAAAGGATTTCACTCAAACTTCATTTAGGATCTTCCTGGTTAAATCTGCTATGCTGACTTCTTTACAATATGCAACATAGCAAGAGATAAAGGTTTAAGGATATTTTATCTATTTTTTTCCCGAGAACTAGAGAAAAAAATAATGATGTAAACATTATTTATTTCCACTTTAAAGTTCAGTCTCAATGAACTTATGCTGGATTTCCAAGTGTAAAAACAGCAACATCTTGAAGGAGAAATACAGACCACTGACAAAAATGTACTAGCGATCCACTGATGCTATGAATCTGTTTCTCAACCAGTGTTGTTAAACATTCTGGAGAAAAGCTGGATGACCTTATTCAAGGTGAAAAAATAAAAAGGAGGCACCAGAAAACAGATGTTATCTAATAGAGCTTTTTCACAGTTTACTGAGTTTCTCATTGTTTCTTGTGAGACATGAAGAACATGGCAAAAAAAAAAGTCAAAACGTAAGCCACAAAATGAGATTGGAAGTTCCAGAAATATGTAGTTCTTTTTATTCCCTGAGTAGCAAATGATCCCTCTCCATCACAGTTACTGTTAATATAGAACAATAAGACCACAACTTGTCCCATGGATATTTATTATTTAAATTTGTACAAAGCATGCTTTCTTTTGTGATTCTAATCAGGTAATCTCACTAGGAATGAAAGAACTTTCATGATGATGGCCATCTCTTAAAATTGCAAAACTCAACCTGTGAATTTCTGTTCTTTTTCCTTTCTATGGTTTTTACAGAAAATTGTATCAAATATTACATTACGTCAATTCAGACTAGACTGTCACTAAAAATAATTTCTAAAGAAGCATTAACATTTAATAAATTCTGTATGTTTGTTTATTTTTGGGATTCACATGGAAAATTAAATTTATATGAAAGAAATAACTGAAATATATATATCACATGGTCAAAGAACTGATCAGCAAAACATACAGCAGGAAAACAAGGATTCATAATTAAAGTAGATTAAATTATATGCCTCATCAAAATGAGGGGTGTGTACTTAAAACAAACCTTGTAGACAAAGCTTTTGTATATAGTCAGTGTATATACACCCCCAGGTATCACAGGGAGTTTTATTATAGACAGCTAAATGATGAATCCTAAACTGTGATAGAAGGATAAGTCAAAAAAAGATACTTGAATGTCCATAAATAAACCCCAGCTAAGAATTATTTGATGGTAAATTCAAATAACAGCATGTGAATGATTTGTTGCACCCATCACAGATATTTCTTCTCTTTTTTCTTTCTGGTCCCTTGAATATTTAATTGCACCGTTCAAAAGAAGCAGGAATTGTAGAAAATGCACAGGACAAGGACAGCAGACACATAGAGGATGTAGGTTTCAATCTCTGATCCCACCTCTCTGGCTGTGCCTCATTGCGACAGACATAAACAAAATAAGTAACTGCAGAAAAGGCAAGAGTCTGGTAAGAATATGAAACACCATCTGAAGATGTTTATAGGGATTCTTACCATCAGCATTTCCTATTAAATGGAGATGATTGCTCTGGGTTCCCTGGATTCCATTCTGAACCCTCCCTTGTCCAAGGGAGCAAAGACAACTCACAGATTTTTGACAGAGTGGCTGGTTTTGAGGGTGGTTACTACACTGTTCAATGCCACACTGCTGAAATGGCACTGGAGACATGTGCCCCTTGGCAGCACATGGGCAGTCAAACAGGAACCTCTTTCCTAACTGGTGCAAGCTAAGAGGAATTTCTGACTGTTACTAGAAACACTTTCTGCCAACAATTTATGGACTCTTAACTCCTGTGAAAAGTCTCATAAACTATTTCTGAATTCCATCCCTACATTCAATTTGGCAAGGACAACAAGAAACTCAGGATTCTAGTTAAGGTTGGTAATATCTCTTTCCCTGCAGATGAAAGTTTTGCCTGTGATTTTTTGCCTTTGCAGAGGAAGCAAAGTGATTGGTTTTGTCTGCCTGTGTGGCTTTGAGGTCTGCCTTCTCCCTTTCCAAACTAATCCAATAAAATAAAAAGTGCTCTGGAAAGCATGACTCCTGCGAGAGAGGCATAGTCTGACTTTGAGGGAGAAAAAGTGTCTGCATTGGGATGATAAATGACTGACTATAATTAATTGATCAATTAATTGATTTTACTATAAAATCCAGTATTAGAAGTAGTGGCCTTAAATACACCATGACCTGCAGTTTTATCTGATAAATTGTGCTCCATCAAAATCCGCACTCAGCAGTTATTTATTGTGCAAAGTTCCAAATTGGATCTCCTACTTCTGAATTAATTTGGAACCTAAGTATTTTGCATTTGTATTGCTACCCAAAAGAGTTCTTGTAAAAATCATGTTTAAAAAAGGGATGTACAATATTTACAGTAGGAACATGCTTGACTTTCTATGATATTAAAAAAAGCTTAGGAAAAGGGAACAATGCTCATCATCTAAATGTCTGGTCTAGAAAAATTATTCCTGGGGTAATTTCAGGATGCTGCTCTCCCTGGATTCAATTTATGTTCTGCATCTACAATAAAGGGCAAATGTCTCTGCAGTTCCCCACTGAAATCAGTGTTGGGCTTGTATTTCTCAGTCTCACAGCTTGGAAGAATGCCATTGCAAAGAAGCACAGAAAAGGGAAATGAGCCACTGCAGAGAAAGTCAAGAGTGAAGATGCACTTCAAATCAATTTTGCCATGAAGTTGAGCTCTTGTTATGTCTGGTAGGAATGGATTTTAACAGATAGGAGAGAATAACCTCAGGGCTACTATTCTCCTAATCACACANTTTTTTTTTTTCTTTTTTTACATTTCTGGAAAAAACAAAATGTTAAAGTTTTTTTTTTCTAAATATTATTTTAATGGTGCTAAATGTCTAATTAAAATCTCAGAAAAGTGCTTCTGTCATGGGAAAAAAATGTTATTTAACCTATGAAATGTTGTAAACAGGTTATTTAAGTTGGACTCTTATTCTTACTGCTATGTTTTAATGGTGGAAGAGATGATTGAAGAGACAAAAGAAGCATCAGTCTGATGAAGTATTAGAAAGAAATTTCAAATGGCATTTGACAACATATCAAATAAAGGGCACAATTCAATAAGGGATCACAATTCAAATATTCAGTAACGTTTAGAAGACTACACCATTTTAAAACCCACTAAAATATGTTTTTATAAGTTCTCTCCTACTGCATAGGACAAAAACTGAGGAATAAGATTTCAGAATAGCTGAAAAATCACACAAACTGAAAACTAACTGAAATATAGGTCATAAGTCTCAAAAATAAAAAAAAAAAAAAAAAAAAAAAAAAAAAAAAAAAAAAAAAAAAAAAAAAAAAAAAAAAAAAAAAAAAAAAAAAAAAAAAAAAAAAAAAAAAAAAAAAAAAAAAAGAAAATTCAGCTTCAAATACTTACCATAAACCCAACACTACAGTTACACACATCAGCATCTTTGAGTTCAGCTGGCAGCAGCAAACAGTTAGGTATTGTTTGCAAAAAAAAGAGAAAGCAAAGATTGTTGGTACAAATTTCTGGATTATTGCTCAAAATATCCGTGTCTGCAGTCTGGTTTAGAGCAGCTCCATGATAGGAATGTATTTGGGATTTGTTATCATTTTGGCAAGCATGACAAGATAAGATCTTAACAACTATATTCAGAACATCCAAAGGTTCGTTTACACTGCCTACAGTGCTGCATTGATTCCTATCTCTTTCCTGGGCTGTTTCACTAACAAAAGGGTCATAGCAGACGTACACAGAGCCAATAAGCCTACAGACATTAACTTCCCCCTGCTCCCCAAAGTCTTTCAATAACAAAAATTGTGTGTGGTTGATTGTGGCTCAGATACATTGCCAAAAGAGTTTTCATCGACTCGGCGTTTATTCACATTGCGACATTCTCAGATTCACTCCATCTATTTTTAGAGACAGATAATAAACATTTATGTGATCAAAATAAATAATACAGGACTACTGAAACATCTCAAAGGCTTTGCTATTCAGAATGCCATCAACTTCTGCCAAGGAAGTACACTCAGCACTAGCCACAGTTCAGTTTTCAGCCATTTATTTTTTGACATAATGAAAATGCCTTCTCTCCGAGTGCATGGCCACTCTCCCTCTCTTACGTCAGAGTCTACAAGCTATCGAGGGTAAAAGATGTATGAGCCTGTTCAGACTGAGAGAGCCAGAAACTTAGTCAGTATGTTTCTTTCTTAGCATTTAATATCTTTACTGACTGCAGCAGATTTAGTGTGCTTGGAAGTTAACATTGGAACATTTGGACTTCCACTGTTTGAGGGCTACTGAGAAAGGATAGTGAATCAGATTTCTTTGCTTGTTCTGCATTTAAACACATTGTTCATGAGATAGGATAAATACTTTAAAAAAAAAAAAAAGAATCCCACACCTTAGGCCACTGTACCACTGTGAACACACATTGCTGCTCACCAGTCACGTCTGTGTAACCACAGCTGCTCACATTCTTTTGTGTATGCTCACAGCCTGCAGACTGAAGGTCCTAAAATGAAGAGGAAAGGGGGAAAAAACCTGGATTCCAGATGATCTGACCAGCTTCAGACCGAAGAATCTGAGGCAGCAGCTGCTTAAGTCTTCGGAAGGGGTTATCTAAATAAACCTGAGGGATTAATATATTACACCATTCCTAGATAAACTGTCTGCAAAGGCATTACCTAAAAGTTTGGAACACAAGTAAAAGCACTCACCACTTCTACTTCAGCAGCCCAAAACTGCAGCCAAGCCACATGAGGGTGCATACTGACATCAGATCAGTCCTTTTTAAAGATCTATACAGAACTGCATTGTTTCCCGCAATCAGCAGTTTTAAGCCAAATTCTATGAATCCCACTGACCTTGTCTTTTATCAAATAAAATGTGAAGCACTGGTGAATTGAATGGAAACTTTAACTAAGCTCAACAACAGATTAAGCATTCCATTCTGGGATATGCAAAAGAACAAGGCAATTCTGTAAAAGGACAAGCAGACATGTAGTAGATTAGATTGTCTCTACCAGCATCTCTGAAATTCAATCCTTTCTTAAATCATTTCAAAGACAGATGGACAACGTTTTGCCAAGTCTGCAATTTTGTGGTGATGAAATTGCCTCATGAATGTGAAGTTAGATGACTACTTAGAATTTCATATATTTGTGAGAGAACAGAGGCAGAATTATCTGAGGTCCTCTCAACTGCAAGAAAAGGGAGGAAATTAGCTACATGCTGAAGCATCAACAAAAGGACAAGTTGAATCTGTTTATAAGAATGCTGGCAGAAGATTTAAGTGCCTTACAATTTCAAATCAAAGGCCTGCTGGTGGAGAAAGGCTGGAGAGAAAAAAAAAAGAAATCTGCAAATACACTTACAGGTTGCTTCTGATACGAGATAGAAAAGTGGAACAGAGAAACTAAGAGAGGAGGAATATCAGTAATTTTTTTATAGATTAGGATTTCTGAGCTCAAACTTGCAAAAAATTAGGAGGTAATGGGAAAAAATAACTATGGTAAGCACATTTGAAAGAATCCCCTGACATATAAAAAAAAAAAAATACAAGCTATTTAGTTTTGTATGATACCAGCATACAAGGATATTTAAATACCTAGTGGTTTTACGAGTTTGTTAGAATACTTGCAGTATAAGCTGTGCAAGCTGCTTGTAGTTCACTTTGCCATACTATCCTTCAGTTGTTTTCTGTGTCATATTTAAAGGAGAGGCTTTATAAGACATTTTCATCCAGTTGGTTTTAGTTTGTGCAGAGAGTACCTGTGCAAAGGGTGTCAACATTGGTAGGTAACAAAGCTAAAACCTACTTCTATCATATATATCATTATATAATATTATATATATGATAATATATCATATATATATCATTATATTATAATGATACAAAAATCTCATTACTCTTGATGTGCTACAAGGTAGTTTTCTACAAGGCAGACAGGAAAAGAAGGACATCCCCAGACAACTTCTTGTTTGGAACATCAACATCCCTGCAGTTACTAACCATTAATAAGAGCACACAAAAATGGCAGATCAGTTCTGAAGAATGGGATGAAAAGAAAAACCTAAAAACAATTTTAAAAAGGATTCAGACTTCTGAAATAGATGTGGCTTTAGATATCTGACTTCAACTCTCTGATCCAAGAAATTTGTGTTCATTGTCTCCTTAAATAATAAGGCTTTGCAAACACTGACTATCTGATTTTGATCTGAAGCTTTATTTCTGCATTTACTTGTCTCAATTTCACCCTGTTTCAATGCCACGAGGATAAGAAAAAAATGACAGGATAATGTTTAGGTTTTTAGACTCTCATTTTAGAGCTCAGAGCACGTTCACACGCCTGCTCATGGCACACTTGACCCACAGGTTTAACCCACTGCCTCTTCAAAAGCCACTCAGTAGTTTAGCTGACACTCATCTTGGGTAATAGCCTCATGCAGAAACATGTGTGTCCAGCTCCACCTCAGCATAAGTGCAAGGAATTCCATCCCCAGCTTCCCTCTGCAATGCCTTAGCCAGGAAACAAGGCAGCCTGGATCAGAGCAGTATGGAATGATTCAGTCTGTCCTGTAATATCTGAACCTGCCTACTTTCATCATCCTCAGCAGGCAGAAGGATCACCGTCTGGTGATTCAAGAAACATCTGTGACATATTTTTAGAACTTATTTCAGTCCTCTCCATTTTCTTCCATCTCAATCTTTTGTCTTTACTCCCTGCTACTTACTTTCATTTTACCTATCGCAAAACCGGAGCAGTAACTTCAGATTTTGCTAGTCTCAGTTTTTATTCCCTCTTTTAATCTTTGCCTTACTTTCCCATCCTCTCACTCACAGCACAAACACCCTTGTCCCACCCCCCAGCCTCTTTAACTACCATTTCTCCTCTCTATTTATTCTCTTTACACTCAGAAATAGCACTCTGTGTCCTGCCTTGAACTGCCAGCTCCCTTCAGTGCAGCTAAGTCACTCTTGAAATCAGTCCCCTTTTGGCTTCTCTTACTCTGCACAATGATAATTTTCTCCAGCTGTCTTTCTTCTACAGATCCCTCTGGATTTTATTGCAGTTCTTGGTGGGAAATCCAAAATACTTTTTATTTTGTCCCCTTCAGTCTTGCCCTTAAATCATCTCAGGGTAACCTTACCTGCAAATTTAAATTCAGTTATTTTTTAAAGCAACCCATTGTCTCATTGTCTCTCTGACACCTTTTTATGAGTGACCAGCTATCAACATTTCAAATTCTACAAAATTAAAACAGGCACCTTGACATTCACTTGCACCATTTTTTAATTTGACTGATCAGCATTTCACTGCCATGTTTGTTTATAAATACAAGACATATTCGGTCTCTCCTCACTTATTAAAATGCTGCTGCGAAGACTGGTCATCTACTACAAAGTTGTATCCATGTCACCCCTCTCCTTTCATTCTTCTACCACTGGGTCACTTTTTTGTATGGAACACAATCTACTCGTGTTTATTCCTTATGCCAAGAACATTATGGCCCCATCCAATTCCCCATTCAGCAATTTCCAGTAATTCAGCAGCAGAAACTCCAAATGACTTCTCATCTCAATCTCCATGTTTTAACTGCTCTCCTGTCAAGTGACAAAGTAAAAAATATTCCCTTCATTCTATGCCCCATTCATAAAAAAAAAAAATCCCTTATAATGAAGCCTCAGAAAACCTGATAGTGCATCTTGTTAAGGTCTATGACTACAGCATACCTTGACTGTGCTTTTCTTGTGAACTGCACCTTTTAGCACCTGTTATTTCATTTTTCTCTTGGACCAGCTGGGCAGGGATGTTCATTGGTGCTTTCATACAGGGCAGGGCCAAATGCACAACTCCCACATTTATGATGCTGTTTAAGGATGTTCTCATGGTGGGGACACCTGGTTGCAGCTCCTTGTTAATGTTCGAAACTGCTCCTTGTTCATGTTCAAAGACGGTCCTAAAATGTCTCATGGGAAGGAGAGGGGGAATTACAAGGAAATTTTTATAGTGATAGAGGCCTTCATAGAAAAGGTAGGCTGGCACAGAAGATAGAACTGACACAACTTGCACAAGATGAAACAGAAAAGTCAAGTGAAGAATCTTTCCACCAAGAAAAACTGGTCTCCCAGAAGAGCTTCTAGCAAAAAGTCACTTCTTCCTTTTGCTCTTCTCCCTGTCCTAGCCTTGCAAATGTGAGTTGTTCTAAAGGCAAGAGTCACATTCATGTTCACTATGAAGAGTAATGCAGAATCTATTGTCATAACCAGAGAGCAAGGAGAGGGATGAGGGATAGCTAACAAACCTATTTCTGTTCTAGACATAGGTAGGTATGTAAATAATTTATTTTAATGGTTTTATTCTAAACTGATGTGCCCATCAACACTGCTACTGCTGCTCCAAGCAACTACAAAATCTGTCCAATTCTTTTCAGTGTAAATTTCTCGGACTCTTTCCCTCTGGATTTACAGGATCAGTATTACCTCTTGAGTTGCTCTCCATTTTGAAGTAAAAGCTTAAGGTATTTTTAATACTCTTTGTGAAACAGTATTTGCAGTGAAATGGTACTTGGGAAAGTAGTAGGAATATGTCACAGAAAGCAAGCATGTTTATACTGAATTACCTGATTTCTGTCTTTTGTGATTCTGCATATTTAGCATCATTTGGTTTAGGATTAAAGACCAGCAGAAATGACTGCTAAAGACTTATAAGTACATTTAATCCTATTTTATACTGAGGCCTTTATTGAATCATGTATTTTAAGTTACACTCATGAGAAGTGCAGAGAAATGCACACTGAACTGGTCTGATATAGCAGTTAAAAGCCTTCTTCAAATGCTAATCATTTATAATTAGTCTACTTCAATTAGTAATGAACAAATTGCCCTCTCCAAGAAAAGAGAATATATTCCATGTGCTGATTAAAAGGGAAGAGTGATCTTCAGATTCTGAAGCAAATGATTGATGTGAAGCAAAACTCTCTCACAATTTTGTTCTTTTAACTCTTTGATGAACTGATCAACAAAGGCAAGTTTCCCAAAAGTCTTAGAAACGTTATTAGCAATTCACATAAAGAAAAGCACATCTGTGTTCATACGTTCTCACTTTAAATACATCCTTACTTTAGCGCTATTTTATGCCATTTACTGAGCAGGTGTTATACTTCCTCTTTTTTTCTCAAGGAATCAGCTTTTAATTGGCCACTTTCTAATGTGGGNAAAAAAAAAAAAAGGCAAAAAGCAATTGGCTGGTTGAGAACTGATTGTTAGGCAGTAGTCCCAAAAAGCCTTTGGGCAGGAAGAAAGGCATCCTACTGATTCAGTACAACTTCAATCACTAAAGATTACACAGTTTAGGACAAAATACCTAAGCTGAGTTTTGATACAGGACTTCTTTCACTTGCTCAGTGTCTATTCTAAATAGCCCAGACAGTGTTTACTGGAAGAGGGGTTTTGCTTAGTCCTAATGTAGAAGTTCTTTAGGCAACAGTGTGCTTCAAGCGTATGCAAATCAATAGTTTTGAAACACCTATTCTGAAATGGGGTAGGGATGAGGGAAAGAAAATTGTACAACTCATTTAGAAAGTAAGTTTCTGCTTTCTGCTGATATGCCAACTGGTGAATTACAGAAAATCAATGTTCTGTTCTTTATGTTCTGTTATTAGGTGTTCTGCTTCCAGATGTTTGGAGTGGTCTTGTACAACCGGGGTTTTGTTCATTGGTTTTGGTGGCATTTTTACTTTATCAGAAGTGTGTGTGGGATATTAAGTGAAAATATACAGGACAATGCTACATGTTAAAAAGTAGAGAAAACCCTTCTCACTGATACAGTTGTGTAGGCAAATGCTGCAGGACGGGAAAGGAATATATTAACAAAAAGATTGCAAATGGAAAAATGCAGACCTGACAAAATGAGATAAATTTCTTCAATGACAAGTCTGTCTCAATAAGAGCAGCTGAACTAGGGAGAGAGTTGCTCTAGTAAAAGTAATGGAATTTAACAGAGATTCCTAGTGCTTCATTTCAGTTTTACCTTCCTTTCACCAATTAAAGCTGCATTCAGTCCTTCCCCTGAGGACCCATGGCATGGTTTATGAAGGAGAAGGTGATATTTCCTTCCAGCATCTTCCACAGGCATTGACTGCCCTTCATTTGAGGAGGCAGGAGAAGGCACTGAAGCATTGCTTGGAATCTGATATAAACTGCAAAGCATTACAATATTGTAATATAATTTGAAAGCATGTAGGCATATATTAAATTGTAATCGCTCCCCTCTATATGGGAATAGGGAAAAGGATATCTTACATTACACAAACCTACAGCTATAGCAGTAATTAATTTCCTGATTAAAGCTGTGGATAACTCCATAAAATAATTAGCAATAGCTTCATAGATCATTTACCAAGTATCTGGAATTTAGACAGCAAAACATAGTAGCTCTAGGACAATGGTTAGTTTCCCTGTTAGTCTCCTTCTTCTTTAACTACCAGCTACATTAGTAACATTATGGTGAGCTCATAGCAACTCCATAAATGTTTTATCAGACTTGAAGAAAGATCATTATGCCATAAAACACCAGTGTAAGCAGATCTCATTTCGTTCACTCAACCCATTTTGTCTTAATTTACTTGAAAATTTAATGGTTCTGAAAAAGTCATTTATTGTGTCCAAGAACAACAAATAAGTTTTTGAAGGATTTGCTGTTTGGTTGCAGGTGATTTCACATCCTTATTAAGATGTAGGATACCCATATTCAGAAGTAGACTGAATTTTTCTTTCTGTCAAGGTTTCCAGACACAGCACCAACAAAATGTCCACAAGACCCTGGACTACAGGTGTAAAGTAGCCCTATTATAACTCTACCCTTTTGTACTTTTATACAGAATAATCTACAGAACCACTGTTTATTCAGGGATTATTCAGGAGGTTATTTAGGGATAGACTAAGTGCCTTAGTTTTATCACATGGAGTTAGTTTTAACTTCTTCCCTAGACATTATATCTGACTTTTATGAAGGAGCGAGTTTAGGAATTTATCCTCTTGGGCAAACACAGCTCTACGTTACCTCCTCCACCTTTGGAAATGCAGCAGTGGAAAAAAAAAAATTGAACATACAGTATATTTAAAGAAAAAAATCTGTACCAGCCGTCTCTCTGGCCTCATGATGTGAATACTATTTTGTCTGACAGAAAATGTAGTAGTACTGTGTACTATTATCATCAGACTCTTAATGGACTTCCAGAGCCGTCATCAATAGTACTATTAATTCTGCACAAATGAAAAAATAATTACCCAGGAGTCAATCAATTTGCCTCCTATAACACACAGAGTACTCAGAGAAGAAACAGGAAAAAATATCTTTGCAAAATGAAAGTTTGTAATAAAAAATTAATATCTTTAATGAAGGGACTTTTCATATAACAAAATCTCCCACAGCACTTGCTTCAGAATCCATGTCTTGTTTCATTAAAAAAACATATGTGGAAAAGGAACTTTGTGCACATGAAATACTCAGTAGACATGAACTTTGTATGTTCTGTGAACACGAGACAGGAAAGAGATCTGTTCCAAAGAATTAGTGAAAATACACAGATTTCAAACAGGAGTCTGGTTGCCTGGGAATCCAGTGAGAAACCCAGAATAGTTTTACAGCTGATTGAGGTCTATTCAGAAATAGATAAATAGTTCTGATCTAGAAAGAAGTGAAGATGTATATCAACTATACACAATATAATCAACTGTTCAGGCATTCCATAAGGATCTTCCCTTATCTTGGGAATATCCTCATGGTAAACTTTGATTTTTTTTTTGTGGCAAAACATCATAGAGTACGTCAAAACAAGTGGAAAATTTATCTTTATATCTAAACCACAGAGAAGTAAACACCGAAGGAAATACTAAGATTGTAATACAATCTTGGATTTTTATGGAGAGAAGAATTGGAAAGAAAATTATAACTTCATTGGAGTGATACTCCAGAAGTACAGCTAGTAGTACAGTGAAAAGAAAATGAAAACATAGAGAAGAAACTTTTTCTGATAATTAGTTCTGGATTATGGAAAAATCTTTGGTGGAAATTACATCTCCGTGAATTTGGACTAAGCACTGTAAATGTAATAGAGATATACTGACGGATTGGCAGAACAGGATCTGGAAGAGCTTTTAGTATTTTTCCTCTTTCCTAATTCTTTACTCTTGTTATTGACAGCATGAACTATTCCTAATATTTTTGATTTCTATAGTAAGAAAAAATTACTTCCACATTTTTAGTGAAGGAGCTCCCAATTTTTACAGGAACATCTTGCAGTGAGCTACCAGATATTAAAAATAAAAGGTAAGAACTATCAGCATTGAGTTTAACATCTACATAAGAGCTATTTCTACAGAATTCCTTTTTACACTGTAGAGATAAGCACTCCTGGTGCCTACATCATTTCATATTGCCATCAGCTTGTTTATGAGCCACATCAACAGAACAACTCACAGCCAGAGAGGAAAAACACAAAATAAAAGCTGTACGAGGTAGAGTACAAATGGTAAGGCTATTAGGATGTAATTAGACATTAGGATGCAATGAGATTAAATGGACATCAAACACGGAGTTCCTGCAGTGTGGGGCAGGATGGTGTGGTGTTGCGGTGCATGTTGCAGTCGAATTTATCCCCTGCCTTAATAAACCTTTTGGTTTTTCACTGGTGGTGGGTGGGCCAACCATTCTATGTCCCTGTCTAGAAACCTGAAACATTCTAGGTAGGAAGGGCTAACATGAATGGCAAAGCCTGTAGTATCTCAACCCTGTATCATGTATCAGATTCCTGTGTATTGTCCTTCTGTCTTGGTCACTCCCTCCTTACCTGGTATTGGTTATGGCTTACCCTTGCCCCTCCCCATGCTCCTGATACAAAAGGTGAGACCTGAACCCCAGAGGTACTCTCCGGCTCTCTCCCTGGAGCAATAAACATCTACCATCAACCCACGTGAGAGTCACTCTTTCTTCTTCCACGCCGAGCTACGCTTCAGCCTGAGGTTCAGACCCTCAAAACCCAAGGATACAAACTTTCTATTGGGGCTGGTGATTCCAGACACAACCATAGTGTGGGGTTTTTGGAATGGGGTGAATGGATGAATCCCTCCTGAGGGCTGCCAGGACCCTTCTGCCTTCACACAAGCACAATGCCATTGTTAGCAGCAACAGAGATCTCCAGAGAAGTTCAGAGACCAGCAGGCTCCTTCCAGATGAGGTAGAAGCTGTCTTCAGGAGCCAGGCTTCTGGTATGAATGTGCTTTGTGCTGCCTTTCCTCTTGTTAACAGCCCGAGATATGGAGAATATTTTTGGATATTTCCAGTTACTTCAAGAATCAAACTTCCTAATTTGTCTCCTACTTGTTCTTCAGCTACACCCGGCTGTGTAACAGACTAGCAAGCAGACTCCACCATAAAGGAACTGTCTGCTCTTTGCATAAACTGGGATTGATGATTCCTAATAAACCTGTAGTTTGAGCTGTGCACATTCAGATTCAAAGACGTAAAGCCAAGACTGCTGACTGTGATCCCATCACACAACAGTGTGCTTGTGTTCTGCCAGGATGACATTTCATATAGTTATGTTTTCCTGCCACAAGAAAAATACTGAAAATGTAAAGTAAGCAAAGATATAGAGGTTTTATTCACTTTTTGCAGCACTCAAAACTCAAACCACCATGATTATACAGCAGTGAATTTAGGTATATCAGAGAAGACATGAAGACAAATACAGGCTTAAATCAATCTTTGCAGAAGGCAGGACCTTGATTTGCCCCTTGGACATCAATCTATTCTCAAAGTTGTATACTCTTAGAGTAGACTTTGTAGGTCCAGCTTTGCAAAGAAACAAGATGCATTTCCTGGAATCCTTTTTTTCATAATTTTTCACCATGTAAGGGAACTTTCATGAGGTTTGTTTTGTTGGCGTTTTTGTTTGTTTGTTTTTGTTTTGTTTTTTTCTGGTTATCTACATTATCAGGCATCAACAAAGGTCCTTTAGATATTAAAAAAAAAAAAAAGGAAAAGAAAAAAAGAAGTTTTTTTTTAATCTTTATGTAAATGTGTACATTAAAAATGTATTATATATTATGTAAATGTGTAACCTAAAGATGCATTATATATTTATGGAAAGCAAGAGTTAACTCCTCTTCACTGCATGTTTTAAGTCATTATTAATCTTGAAATGTAAAAGGAAGCCCAAGTGTACTATTGCCAACCAAAGGACTTTCTCACTGGAAAAGGGGAAGTTGCTGGCAGCTTTTCAGATTGTCTAGGATCTCAAAATTACTTTTACATCATTCTATCTCTTAGCCAATGATGTAAGGAATGAGGCCAAGCCAAAGAAGATGGACACTCCCAAATCTGGATGACCTGTAGCTCTCAGGAGAGCCATCCAGGGCTACAGGCAACCAGACAAAATTTCGTGTAGACTGACACAGCTCTAATTTCAGCCAGCAGTAGGGATCTATCTGGATCTTGGCCAGCATCAGGCTTGAGACAGTGAAAAGCTCTTTTTCTTCTCAGTCTGTTTGGTTTTTTTCCCAAATAAAGCCTGCACACACTACCCAACATGATTTTCTATTTATAACCCTATTTAGACATATATAGGTGACTCTGCAGACCTTCCAGGAAACACATACTTCATGGCAGACACTTTGCCAGAGCACACACTGCAGGGAGCAAAGCTCCATCAGCAGTCCCCACAGCCCTGCTCCCTGCAACACACATAGCACAGGCCTTCTATGTTATCCAGCTGCCTTTCATTCCCATTTGAAATGAGAATGGATTTGGGGAAGTGACGCATTTCCAACCTAAATTTTGGTCTCTTTCAGTTTAGAGGCTGCGTGCAGTGAGTGCATACTCAGGCTTGACGAGCTGGGATCGCTCCTGTACTGCTGTTTATATGTAGCAGAAGCTGTTGCTTTGTGAAGTTACATGCACTGTGAACATATTTTACTTTTGAAATATTACTGTTTACAGGATTAGAAATAATAAAATAATAGCAAGCCCAGCAGAAATAACAGAGCTTGCATTTAAGTATGAGTTTTCCCCTCCTAATGGGTAGTTATTTATAATTTACTAACCCTGCAGTGATAATGAGGGGAATCTGCCACAGCAAAGTAAGCTCTCCAACTTTCCAGCTTAGTGTTCTGTTTGCTCAGGTAAGAGAGCTGGTTTCCATCTCAGGTAAATGTGTAACTCTCCTCACAGGCTGCTCAGCACAGGAAGCTTGGTCTCTGAAGTTTCTCTGCAGACAATGTGCCAAGAGGGTCTCAGTGAGACTCCTTCACACAGCCCAGAGATAACTGGGACACAGTGGGAGAAAGGACAGCAGCTGTGAAGTGCTGGGGGAAAGAGAGGACTCAGTGTGGGTGTCACACTGTGCAGGGAAGCTGCAGGTGGCCCTTGGCTCCTCCTCAGGTACCATTTTTCTCATGTCTCTGTTACTGGTGTCACTACAGCACCAGTTCCCCCAGCATACTTGAGAGGGCTGATACATTGACAAGTACTGCTGAAGGTGATAATTGCTATCTGGTCAGTCTGGCACAGCCCCATCACCCAGGCTAATAATATTTGTTCACTTTCTCAAGCTCCACAACGCACAAATTCAGACATATTGCATCCTTTTCTTAATGCTCACTTGGTCTCTGGTGACTTGGAGCCTGCTGGACATCACCCCAGTGCCTACAGCTGGACCTACTGATCTCCAATACTCTTGGCAAAAAAGACCTGCATCTCTGCTTTCCAAAGGCACCAGATTTTTAGGTAAGAGGTAGCCTGCATGAAACATTTGAAGACTAAAGAGTGGTGGGTTTGGAAAGGTTTTTTTGGGCTGAGTCTGGTATCAGGAGAATACAACACATAACAGACACAGTTCCACCCTATGTCTGTATCCTATTATACAGGATAATCTGGCCTTTTGCACTATAAAAAAAAATCACAATGTCTTGGTGTCCATACTACTTCCCCTGTATTTTAAAAGGAAAAAAAGCCTCTAATCTTACGTAGACAATACTTCTAAGATTTCCTTCCCATCGTGTCCAATCAACATTCCTGTAATAAGTAATGCCTTGATATTAACTAAATCTCTAAGGTATCTTTTCATGGAGTTTTCATAGCATGGGCTGATTTATTTAATTGATGAATAGCTTTGTATGTGCTTATTTTTAATCCTACCCATTTATCTTATGAAGAATTGCTGTTTGTAATTATTCCAAGGACCTAATATCAATATTTTTAATGATAATAATGAATAACATAGCTTTTAGCAAGCCTTTAAATGTTTGTAAAACAATACCCTATTTATTCCGAATAAAATATTTACTCAGTTAGTACAAAAGAGCTTGATATTTTACTTGGTCTCACATGAATACAATGAATCCAACAGGCTGATTTTCTCTTTGAAATCCATGAGCACATAACTTTCTTTTAATCACATCCTCATACTTCAAAATCTGTAGAATACTCTTGAAGATGTCCATGTTGTGAGTCAAATATGAAACACTGCCAAAAAGAACCCCATAGCATTTTACCTGCTCCATCATCTTCTGCATCCAGCTGTTGTGTCACCTTGAGAATATAAATTGGAAGGTCTTCCAGCCAGGGGAGGTTTTCTCACTAACTGGCAGAACAGCTTCGTTGCCCATTGCTAAGGCTCCTTGTGCTAATGCACTACAAAGAATTATTATTATTTAATGAATACCTGTAGTCTCCAGGATGGTTCACTGAGGTTATCACTGTCAGTTACATTTCCTAAGCTTATATTAAAAATTACAGGAATAGCTACTCCCTTGTTCACTAAAGAGGACAGAATATTTTACCACTTAAGCAAGGAGTGTGCACAGATACCATGCGTAGTTGCAGTCTCAAGAGTTCTTAAAAATAGCAAGGAATCCATCTCTGGGTGCCTGATCTTGGCCTGTGATTCAAAATCCATTTTTAGGCCCTTAAATAGGCAAAGGAGTTTATAAAAGCCCTTATTATCTAGTCATGTCACACAAGTCACTGTCTGCCAGTGGAATCCATCAGTCCCCTATCATTGGAGATGAGTCATTTCTCTTTATCCAAGTTCACAGATTGTAGGGGCTATTATTTTGGTAATAGCCTTCAGGTGTTTCCATTTTGACATGAGAAGCTTTTCAAAAGACTTCTGAAGACTTTCAAGAAATATTCAAACCATCCAGACTCAAATATGAAGAGAGACTCACCTATTGCTTTCCATTCTCCCCATCTTTCCTCTTTTCTTTTGATTCTTTCAGAAAAATTTCCAGGGAGATTTGCATTTTTCAAGTTCTTTTTGAGGAGTTATTGATTTGAGATTGTAAAGCACAATTTTAATTACTTAAATTTTGCCTGGTCTAATCAATATTTTAGCTTGTGAAATGAAATATTTTTTTATATATATCATGCTTGCAGGAAAACACTAAGAAAAATTAATTTCCACCATTTTTCCAAGTTTTTCATATATCTGTGCTTCACTAGCCCACATCCTTCTTCCCAGCTCACTGTAAAGTTTCTTGATCATTAAGGAAATTGTTATCACTGCACTTGATATGACTTTGACTAATCTCATAACAGAGGCTTTTCTGAACGAGCAATACACTTTCTATCCATTATTTTTAAAAAGTAATCAATGGCAGAGCACATTCATTGTTAGAATTTCTTATCTCTGTAGCATTCATGCAACATACAACCAACTCTGAGCAAGAACTGAGGTGTTCTGAACACCCATGTGTACTCAAAACTGCTAAAACCAGTATGGAAGTTCTTTCAGCCTATGGAAAAGCATCAAGCAAATCCTTCCTCGTGAAAAAGCACTGGAAATTTTGCCTCAAACTTAGGCAGATTTCCTTCATTGGCTCCTGCTGTTTAAACACAATGAGATTTCAGATTATCATGTCTATTAAACTAAATCTCACCTAAATTTTGCTTATTCTACGCTTTGCGTCTAACTGCATCTTCCCATAAAAGCTCTCAAGTGGAAATACAACTACTTGACTTTTTAGGTTATAAGAACTTCTTTCTCTCTCTTCTATTAAAGGAGAAAAAGACTGAAAAGCCATAACTGTTCATCAAATTTATTGTGCTCGTAATCCTGTAAATTCCAATTCCACTGTTGTTTTTATTGGCTGAAAAACTTACTCAGGCTTTACTCATGAATTATGTATTTAAGAACTGAGTACAGGCAGGATCTTATGATCCATAATTACAAATCAAGTCTTATACAAGAATCTCTTCCTGTATCACTCTGGTAATTCTCTCAGCAACACAGTTTTGTATCTCTAGTATTAGGAGTTTTTTGGGTTGTTTTTGGGGAGGTCTGTATATTATTAATCAAAAAATAATTAAATTTGGCCAAATTTAAACAAACAAACAACAAACTCACATTGACACTGCTGCAGTCCCCATTCCCATAAACAAACTTTCATGACTCCACTAGGCTAATAAGTGTACTCACAATTGTTCCAAAAAAGGCTGTGTCCTCTTCACTTCGAGTTCTTGTGCAAATTTCCAACGTGGCAAGTCTACAAAATTTAACACTGTGCCTAGACAAAATCACAGGCACACCCTGTAGACACAAGCAAAAGGTGGCAAGGAGGTGAAGAACACAAACAGTCCTGCAGCCCTACAGCCTACTTAGCACTGGAATTGCTGGAGGAATAATTTTCTGAATGCAACCCAACCCAGCCATTTAGTCAAGAATGAAGTTGGACTCAGAAGGCTCTTTAGACAGCTGGTCACAAGAGATTCCTGTTCTGGATTATCCCCTGGAGCAGCACCCAGGGCTCCTGCAGGCTACAGAAAAAGCCTGAATACTTCTAACCCAAGTGTTTAAGCTCAAAGCCAAAGTAATATGAGTGCTCTTATAAAATGAAGTAAAGGAAAGCCCTACAATCTGATAGTGTTGGGTGGGAATTGTGCATTCTGGGCATCTTAGGAGGTAAAAAATGGTTCAGAAGTTACCAGTTGAAAGGTCAGACAATGGAAGCATCTTCTTTAAACATCTCAGATTCCACTCAACAGTCTGACAACAGTCATCCTAGATTTAGTCTGCCTCCTTTCCCAAAGGGAGTTTAAAACACTATAGCTCTGTAGAAAACTAGATGGCCAGCCCTAGTGTTATTCAAACAAGGATCACTATGCTGTGCTCAAAATCAATTACAGGAGCTTAATGATTACCTGAAAAAAAAAATGTAATGATTATTTCATTATTTTATATGCAATTTATTTTTGAATGATAGAGCCTTTGGATATGTGGAAAAAAAACCCGAACACCATTTTGATGGTATTTTCAATATTCTAATTTTAGTATAATGATTTAAGGCATTTAGGACTGCTTTAAACCAGAAAGCACATCTCCAACTTCCAGATCTATAAAAAGCGACAAAAATGTGTCTTACTGAATGTTAGGCACAAGTCTATGACTTTTTTAAAAAGCTTTGAATATTAATGAACATTTTCTGAAAAATTGCTTAAAACCTTATGAAATCATAACTCAAATCACAACATTAACAAATTTGAGTTCCCTGTAATGATAAGGGTCCAAAAGATTTAGGACTTTTAGAATTAAAAAAAGATTTGAGCGTTTAGTTTTAAAAGAAACAGAAACACTGAGAGTAAAGCTTCTCTGATGCCACTCAGGATCAACTTATTCCTAGATAACAAAATACCAGCCAAGCATGAGATTTGCACTTTTACTTCAGATTTCTTGCACATGAACTTCTTCCTGCCTTATCAATGCAGCCACCAAAAGGCTTAGTGAGTGCAGTTGGATCGGAGTCTCTCACTGTAGTTCTGACTGAAAACTTAATTGTTCGTGTCCATGTGTAGCAGCAAGTCATGCCTGCAGACTCGTGATAAATTTAACTGCAGAACAGGAAAAAAAAAAATGGGGGATTGATAAAATATTAACCTCCATCTGTAAGAGTTAATGTGCCAAATTATATTACATGTATTATGCATATAACTTAATTTTATTTATGCCGTAAATCAAACGCCCTGATCAAAAGGGGAAATACTCTACCTGCACTTCAAGCAATATGGGTCAGTTTAAACATGCTTAATGCTACCGTGTCCCTAGCAAATTTATTTCTGTCATTTAGATCAAAGGCATGTATTTGCAGCATTTTCTACGCCTGCTCTATAGATGCAGATATGTTGCTTCCATAAGACCTGCTGCAAACGCTATTGTAATTGCTCAAAAATTGCTAAAATCACAGGATTTAATTCTGTGAAAGATTCTCTTTAATAAAATATTGCTGGTTTTCTCTTAAGACTGGGTCATTACTTATTCTTTTCATGCAGTTCGTTTCAGAAGTTTCAAAGTGTTTGACAATAACAAAAAAATCAATTAAAAGCCCAAAGACAACACTGCAGTAACATGAAAAGAAATATAATAAAATTAAATGCAAATTTCTAAATTATTCAAATTAAAAGTTTTATAGGTACCCACAGTAATAAAAAAATAATAAAAAGCCTTCAAAGGAAGAAAAAAAGGCAACAGAGGGTTTGAAGACTGATATTTAGTTTAATATCTGTAATTAGTTTAATAATTTGGCAATACTTGTGCCTCACAGGATAATAGCAGTTGTCTACAGAAATTGCATATGCACTTGCTCAAAACTACAGTTTTTCTTTTAACTCTCTATGCACCAATGTACAGCTCCTTTATGCTGTAGCTACTGAACACGGAAATATTTTGTGCTTTTGTGACACATTTGATCTATAAATCTCAAGGTAACTTAAACAACCACAGCATTCAGCAAGATGAAAATTATTTTTACTTTATATCTGGGGAAAACTGAAGGATGAGATTCCTACCCTCAGACATTTCACATGCTCCTGAGTGAAAATGAGAGTGCCCAGAAGCACGGAGGTGACAAATCCCCATGGTTTGCAGTGATGTATGTAGGAGTTCCAAAGCCTCGCTGTGTCAGCAGCAGCAGTCCTGCTGCCCTCACTCAGGTATGAACCTGAAGACCTTTGCTTCTGCTGCCTGAAGTGTATAAATGTTGGACTGCATGGTTTAGTCCCTGGCTGGACTGCATGATTTATTCCCTGGTAAGTTATTGTGCCACTGTATCTAAAACCCCATGCTATGGAGAATTTGATGGCCTCTATTTTAATACAAGCTGAGAATCTCACAGATGGTGTATTTGCCATCACTACTTCTCATGACAGCATCCCAGTTTTACAGAGTGAGAACCCACAAACAATGGATTTAAGAGCTGAATGTAAATTCACCTGGATCAAGATGCTGCACTACCCCAGAGATAATGGAGAAATTAGCATAATGAGGCAAACAAATGCTTTAGAGTCATAACTTCCCCTCCAATGCCTCTTGCAACGCTTCCTTCGCTCTGCTGAGTTCTAAAACCATCTCAGGGCTGCTGACAAGCAAGTGATAAAGGAAAAGAATAAAATGCTGTCAACAAATGCTGCCCGTTCCTTTTTATGCTCTCCACACACATGATCTGGGCTACAGAAAAGCAGAAACAGTCATGCTGGGTTAGAATGAAATGGCTAAATCCTGCCTCCAGCTCCAGCCTGTGGCTGCTGCTCAGGAGACATGGGAGAAACAGGGAAAGGATAGACTGGTCCTGCTCAGCAAACATCACTGCTTTTGGCAGTCAGAAGGTTAAGGATTTCCTGAGCTGCCTATCCATCATTCATCTGGAACCAAGTTCTAAAATTTAGTTACAACTTTATGAAAAAACATTCCCTCCTGCTTGTTTTAGACCTATTCCTTGAAAAGAGAGGTGGGTTTTATCCTTTCCTAAGTAAATCGTTCACAGTCACATTTGTAACGACATGCTTTTATTGATATCCCTCTGACCCCTCTTTCTTGCACACTTTGTGTCCTCTGTTTCCTCAGAAGAAACAAATCTTCATGTATTTGGTAACATCCATCTCCAGTAAACACTTCCATTACTCATAATACTCTACCTCACCTTTACACCAGGCATTAATCATCACAACTGATAATTACTATGATTAAGAAACAGTGACACTCAAATAAAAACATTTTTTTTTTCTCATTTCATAAGTGCTTAGTTTCCTAAAGGAACTTTCTGTGCATACTGTCAGAAATCCTAGCTCACCAGCACTACAGCTATTCCAGTAAACTCAGGAGCCAAAAACAATCCTACTCACAAAAATTTCTCCCTCTGAGTTATTAAACTGTTAAAATTGCCCTTGTCACACCTTTGGTGCAGTGACCTGGCACTCCCTTGGACAATACCATCTGCAGTTCAGGGCACTAGGCTAAGTGTGCTCCCCAAGGGCATTTTGGATGCAGTCCCTCCACCTCTGGATGTTGGGAGTGTTATTGGCATGGCCAGATGCTGCCTGCTAGCCCTGGGGCCAGTGAATGTGGCCAGGAACTGCTCGTTGCCAATATGGATTTAATAAAAGCCCAAAACAGCAGGGCTATGAAATGAACAGCAACAAGGCATGATTTACCTTCCATGTCCACTCCTACTTGTTAGAAGAAGTTATATCTGATCAGTATGAGCCCATGCAAACAAACCTCCAAATTTTGGGTGTTCTTGAAGATATGGGGCTCCTACATGCTTCTGCAGCCATCTAGGTCAAGCACATGCTATTCATAAATGTTTAACATAAAGAGAGTGAACCACAAAGTGAGACCAGTATTCCTACAGCTCAGGCCACTGCCACAATCACATTTTCCTCTGTTTTGTTCTTAAGGTGCCCTAAAAATTTTGGTCAGAGTTGTTTGGGTTTTTTAAAATTAAAACAATTAAACCCTTTAATCACAGTTTGGAAGCTCTACAGGTAGGATGCTTA
The DNA here is from genome assembly GCA_013397395.1 of Sinosuthora webbiana. Classification (NCBI taxonomy): domain Eukaryota; kingdom Metazoa; phylum Chordata; class Aves; order Passeriformes; family Sylviidae; genus Sinosuthora; species Sinosuthora webbiana. Next base: position 37,501 of record VXBN01008749.1, on the reverse strand, counting down.
TTTCTGTACCAACTAATATCTTATCTTTTTATTTTAAATTATTATAAAATAATGTATTAATGTCTTTTTTTTTTTTTCTTCCCCAGAAAGGAGGTCAGAGATAATATATTTCTTCTACTTTAAAAATTAAAACCTAAAAAAATCCCAACCCAAGCCCTTTCCTACATGTGGTCTTTCCAGGCAGCCCATTATTAAAGATATGTTTTAGCATGGTATACTTCCTCACACCATCTTGCTCAGTTGGTAAAGCTACCTAGCTGATCATCTGATCATCACATAGGTTTTTAAGCTGTATCCTTAAAGCCACACAGCATTTCATGCAGCTGAATTGAACTGAGGGCCTGTTGAATAATGAATTCTGCTCTGAGTTTGTGAGCCTTCTCATCCAACAGTTATAATAGAGACAGATTCCATTTACAAACCTACCCACCTTCTTACTGAAACACAGTCTTTTATGCAATTTTTATGTATTAATGTGAACATTACTTCTGCCATACGTTCACGCTTTCCTTTGTGTTTCTCCCATGCTTGTTGGTTTCTGCAGGGTTTGGCTGCTGCACTGCTCCAGAAAATTCAAAAAGCTCCAATTTTGCTGAGCTCTGCAGAAAAGTGAATTGTTCAATTTAACTTTAGGTGAGATCCATCTCACTAACTTTGGATAGCTACAACATAAGTCACCTGAGTCTGCATAAGAAGGTCCCTGCTAAGTTTGTGGAGACAAAAAGGCATTTTATAAGACAGAATGCTCCGGTCTTGTAAAATCACAAGAACCGGCTAAGATCCAGGCTTTTAAACTCTACCCATCTAAAATTAGCTGAACTAATTCTGTTTCACTTACATATCTTTTTTAATACCTCCTTCCTCATAAGCACATGAGGAGAGCCAATTCTTTGATTGCCCTGAAAAACAACAGCAGAACAACACTCGAGAGCGCAATGTGTTGTATTTTCCCAACTGATTAGCAGTCCGTGAGTGCCAACCTGCAAGTGCAAATCATATCCAATTACCATCAATCTAGAGCAGAAAATAAGGACATGATTGTTTGCAGAGGTTTAGTGTGTAATTCTGTCTTTTCCAATGATTTCTCCAGAACACACTACACACCCTATGAAAATCTTCCAGGCAATTAATTCGTAGTGTGGTCTAAAGAACAAAATTGTCCTCTTTGATGAGCTATGGTCAAACACAGCCTAAGATGGAATGAATTTGAACCAGCAGCGTGTTTCCTGGAGCCATGAAGGAGGAAGTGGTAGTAAGAGATAGCAAGGTTTGCTATGCGCTGTGTTCACATTCAATCAATCATGCCCCTGCTCTGTGACTCAATTTACCCTCTGTGCAGACTGAGAATTCATATTTTGTGAAAAAAAAACAACAACAACAACAAAAAAAACCAGCTGTGAAGTTTTATGGCACAGAATTACACTTTGTTTTCAAATACACAGAAACTTCTGTTTGTTTCACATCTGGAACTGAAATCAGAGTTCAGCCCTTGAGGACCACGTAAATAATTTGAGACTCTCAGTTTGAAAAGGGCTAGGAAGGTGTGCATTAATATTTAAACTTGTTTTGCATGGCATTTTCTGGGACATGTTTTCTAATCATTGACATTATCCAAATACGCCACATTTCCTCTTTAGCAAGGTTTTACTGTGGGATTATCTTGATTGATGTGGATAACAGCATTGCTGTGAAGAGAGGTTTTTTTATGCATGCACTCCAGTTTCTGTTAACAACTGTAAAGATTAGGGGTTTATACAACAGGTATTAACAGACTTTCCTGTTATTAACAATTTAGGTCAGTATTTTGCTTTTTATTTTATGCATGAAGGTTTTCTGATTATGTATGCCAAGCGATTCTGGTTTCTTGTTTGATTTATTGTTGAGCAAGCTTACTTAAGTCTTTGCTCACTTTAATATTTGAGGAATTCAAAAAGGCTGCAGGCTCAAGGAGGGTCAATACATTATATTGTACATTTAGGATAAATGTAAAATGTATTTCCATTTTATTTTGTGTTACTAAAATCCTTATCATTAAATTCATCAACTTTATTAACATTACTGGTAAAATGATGTTCTATATGAGACATCACCAGGGTCAGAACGAGACTGTCACAGCTGAATGAACTGGGCTCTGCTCAAGGCTGTGAGTGGCACTGGGTGAGAGAAGGAAAGGAAGTGCCACTCAAATACGTGAAACTACATATAATTCAAAGATTTTAAAAATGTTCTACCTTGAGTCCCACATATAATGTTCCTCCTTCGCCCATCTTCTCTCAAAAACCTCCATTAAGGCTTTAATTTTTATTTTTGTCAAAGAACTCAGAACCTTTTCCATACTCTTCTGAAGGGAAATCCATGCCCCATCTATTCCCTACTATCTGCAGACCTGAAAGTTAAACATATATTTTTTCTTCACGATACCAGAAACATCAGGGAGTTAAAATGAAAAAAAAACTAGAGCAATAACATTGGGTTGAAATACGTGCATTCACTCCACTTCGAAGCCTGTAGCTTCCAAAAAATTTTGCGTTTGCATAATAAAAGGAATGAATGTTCAACTGAGAAATTTTACATATAAATAGGTTTCTTACAAATCACATGTGTATATAGCTTAAAAAGCATCCCAGAATCTTGATGGCTGTAAAATGTTTAGTTGTTGACCTCACTTCATTCTTCCTAAGGAGAAACAGATGTATGTAATTGAAATTATATGTGGATTTAAAGTTGTGCCTAATTTATGGATTTTAATACATCTTTTCACTATTATACAACAAAAGAGGATTTCTTTCTTCCTCTTAATTTTTTTTTTTTTTTTAGTTTTTTTCATTTGGATGTAGCTGGATATTTTTTGAGGCTTGTCAATGCTACAGGCAAGGGTGTGATTTTGGCACAAATCCTCGCTCTTGGATGTGTATGCATTGTGTATTTGGCCCAAATACAGAGTAATGACATCATTCACTATCTGGACAAATTAAAAGTCCAGAAATATAAATTATGCTGCCCTCTATTATTTCTGAGCACTGCAAATCCAGTGAGGATGCCTGTCTCTCTCTGCCCATTGCCAGCCACTGTAGGCAGTGAGAGTTTGCTGCTGTGAGCCAGGTCCAGGCCACCTGGTGACTTTGGCAAAAATACATAACACGAATAGAAGGGAATTAGAAGCTCTTATGAGAAAATAATAAGTATTCCAGAGCTAGGATGCAAAATCTAAAGGAAAAGAACTAGCAGTAGTTCCATGAGGTAAGATCAGTAGCATTTTAAATGCTTTTTTCTTTTTATAAAGCAAAAGGTACAGAAACAGAAGCTAAAAAACCCCACTGTTTGATGGCATCACACCCTGACATCAAGGAGAGCAGGATCTGGCTGACCTAAGCTGCTGTAATTGTCTTGCATCTCATTTGAAATAACTAGGAAGGTTCCCCCAATATTTTTGCAAGTATTTCAGAAATATGTTTCCTTTACACAAAAACAGGGAAATATTCTCTGCTGATGCAGAACCACTCCAGTGTGCTCAGTTATAAGCAAAGTGTATAACTTGCATTTGTTTGGAAATTAATTAAAAATGCAGTTTTCTTTCACAAATTAAAGAACAATTAAGTAAAACACAAACAGCACAGTTCCCTTTAGACTCAGGTGATAAAATTTCTTTTATAACCACCTGACAAAACCACCTTCCCACAGGATTAAATCTCCCCTGTCACATCAACATTGACCTAAGCTCTGTGGGATGAGTAATTTCAACAGCAAAGCCCTATTTGGCAATATTACACAATATTTTCTGGAACCCTTCCCTGCAAGCCTACTGAGCTAACACCATGGCAAGTCTCAGGATCTACTGCATAAGACAAGGTTAAACCTTCAGAAACCTTAATTAGTCTTCTGAGCATTTGCAAATAGGTACATAAAAGAGGGAACAAAAAAAAAAAAGCAAAGGGAAAAAAAAAAGCCTACCAAGTACAGGAGGGAATATAGTTAGCAGAATAAAGTAGATTTTTCAAAAATTTGAGACAGAATTGGAAGTAATACCAAATAATTGAACATTTAAGGTAATTTTTAGGCAACTCTATTCACAGTGGGGAATCACTGTGATTTTGCATGACTCAGACAGACAGTATACTTAAAAAATCATTATATTTTTAAAAAGTCAACCATCTTTCTTCCACTTTCCTGCTCAAAGAATGAGAAAAATGTAACCCATATGCCCATAAACACACAGTTTTGGGGTACAGTCACAAGCTGTTTGGAGTTCTGAAATGAATCCCTAAGCTTCTGAACCCCTGAACCTTCTGGCAGGGAGTAAAAGAAGCCAATGCAGCCCAAAGAGGGAGCCCTTAAGAGCTGTCTTGAACTGGTTTTCAGACACTGCAAGCAGACAGAGCCATCTCAGGACACTGTGCAAAAATCCAGTGCCTGGCACCACAGGCTCACACAATGAAGTAACTACCTCCATCCTGAAGAGCTGAACATTCCCAAGGATGCTTTTCCCTACACCACTGTCTTTCAAGGCCATTGGTTATGCAAATTCTGGGAAAATGCAAGAAGATAAATTATTCAAGGTCTTACTCTTAATTTTCTTCAGCAAGTGTAAAGCAAGTGGCTTGTGGCTTCAGGTAAGGGGCTGCCCACCTGAAAAGGATGGGAAAATTATGCTAGAACAGAACCACAAGGTTTAAATTAACTGTCACACAAAGGAAGACTGTCCAAACTGAGTGAAATGTCAATGTTAAAAGGCACAGTTCAGAAGCTATTTGAAAACACCATCCCAGGCACTAGGAGTGCCTGAAAAATGATGAGAAGGGATCTCAAAAGGAGACTGAAATCATGACAGCTTGTCCACTGACTTCAAATCATTATGCCAGAGTAGGCAGGTAAGATTTTGCACTAACTTTTCTCAACAAAGGAATGGATAGAAAGAATAATGACTCCATTCAACCAACTGTCTTCACTTATGAAGCTTAGATTCAAGAATACTTTCTGGAGCTAATTCTCACGATTTTTTATGAGTATTACTTTCAGAAACATTCTGTGTCCTCTTACTGCATTTAAAAGGGAAAATATCTTTTGGATACATAAGTACAGTAGAGAATTCTGCAAAAATTAAAATACCACCATGCTAGACTTATAACAATGCAAGATAATGCCATTCTCATGACCAATAAAAGTTTCACCATACATTTCAGATACATTAAACTTTCTGACTGGAAGCTATATGTCTTCATCTTTCCAAACTCAAGGAAATGGAAAATCAACACAAGTCCACACTGAGTAACTCCCACTGAATAATACAAAAGAAACGAGAGTCCCAATGATTAGTTCCTATAATCACTGAACTTTTTGGTTTGAAAAGACCTCTGAGATAGAGTCCAGCTGTTAGCCCAGCACTGGGAAGCACTGCCACTAAACCATGTCCCCAAGTGCCACATCCACATGTCTTTTAAAAGTCTGCAGGGACGGTGACTCAGCCACTTCTTTTGGCAGCGTGTCCCGATGTCTGACATGATTTTCACTGAAGACATTTTTATTGCTGTCCAATCTAAACCTCTCCAGTGCAGCATGATACTGTTTCATCTTATCACTTGTCACCAACCTCCACCTCACCACAATCTCCTTTCAGGTAGCTGTTGATGATGATCTGCTTGTGTCAAAGTGGCTACTTCTTATTTTCCCACAATATTTTAACAAATTTTAGTTTCACAGTATTTTGCCCAAAAAGGAGCTTTCTAGCTTTGCAGCCCAACAATTAGAACATGCTGTCAGAGGCTCTGATTCAAATCTAAATCTCTCTCTGGACCAGATCAAGAGTTTAGGAAAATACCTTAGACACAAAATAATGAAGAATTGTGGGCTAATGCCCCCTCAGTCTATCATTTATTTTCTGTTGAGCACTTGGATTCATTAATACAGTAACCTGGGAATCCCCAGAATGTCATTAGCAGCAGGCTGTAGTGCTACTTTTTGAGCTGTTGACCAAGAGAGATGCTTAAGCACTGACTACATAGCAGAGATGTTCCAACAGAAAGGTACAACATTCTATAATAGCACATAACTCCACAGTTAGGACATTTTCTTTTAAGTAAGGGAGGGGAGGGGGTAGTGCATCCCCTTAAAATCAGTAGAGATTTGGACTGCTTCTGATCCAATATACATAAGAAAACTGCAGCACCTGTTTTGTGATAATGTCTACATGGTCCTGAAAAATCTATCTTTTGCTTTTGTCTTAAACGCCTGGGAATTCTTATTTTTTTGTTGTTGTTGTTGTTGTTTGTTTGAAAAAGGCATCTTGTTTTGATTAGCTGGGGGGAAAAAAGTGGGGAGGAGTAAAGAGAGATCTGTTCCTTGTCAGCTGGAACCATTTTAATCTATTTATTTTTTAAGTCGGTCACTGAACCGACAAATCAATTTATTGTGCAGCCCAAGTGCAAATCGCCTGCCCTGGAGTCAAAGCGAGTTGCACATATGTAGGCAAAATTTGGCCTTTGCTTTCTGAGCACTGCCCTCTGAGCTGCAGAATACCAACTGCAGGAGCCACAGGATCCATGGCAGCCAGTGCCAATGGGTAAACTAATAGGGAGAGGCTTCACACAGATTAAGAGATTACAGTTTATCTGTAAAATATAATTAAAAGAGAAGGAAGCTTAATTTCTCTAATTCCTTAAATGGAATAAATTGGAGAAAAAGATCTTCTATTTTTATTTTCATAAAAGTAAGTATTCACGAGTGTCAGAGAGCATTGTATCACTACATATGTATTCCAACAACAAAGCAAATGTGTCCATGAAGAAACACCTACTTTGCACTATTTTATAATTTCACCTGACTTTCTAATTCAGTAATTGTACAGCAACTAGCAGGAGCAAGCTATGCAATAAAGAAGTACAATTGTGGAATTTTCTGCAATCTAAAGCAAAACATAAATACCTGGAGAAGATTTACTGCTTTGCCATTTGCTGTGACCAGCCTGCACCTACAAAAAATTATTGCTTGGTACCTTCCTGATCATAAGCAGGAAGAATTTTCTGCTTTGCTACTTAAATCCTGTGTCAGTAACTGGCCAAAATCGGCACTCCTGTTTCTGCAGAAGATATTGATGGTTTCTGGATCAATCTTCTCTGAACACATCATCCTTAATAAGAGGAAGCAAGAAAAGCAGCAAAGCAGCTCCTATCCACAGGGAAACCACAAGGAGGTGGTATGTACTGAGGCAGCTCAGTTTGGATCCCTGGAAGGCTTTTGGAAAGCCACTGACGCGTACCCTTGGAAAGCACCGCTGGAAATCGCCCCTAGAGCACCACAACGTATGGGAAACAAAACCCCACCTCGCAGCTGATGTGGGCAGACAAGTTTGCTTTGCCTCTGTGGCACCACGTGTCAGATGCTGCCAGCTTTTCACCTCCCAGCAGGAGGAGTGTGAGGGCAGCCTCCGCCTCCACTCTGGCCCTGAGCACTCGGTGTAGGGACCCAGTGGCCCAATGTAATTTCTACAACTGACTTGTAAAGCTGCTGCACAGCGTGCCTTCAGGAAGGAAAAGGACAGACACAACAAATGTGTTCATCCAGCCTGATAGCATCTATGGGATTCACCTAAAATCCGAGGAATTCTGCATCAAAGCAAAATATGCTGTTTGAATTGCTGGTTATTTTAGTGGGATATACAGGTGTAGTTTGGGGTTCCAACAGCAAATAACCATCATATTTGAAGAAGCATTGCTTCAATGAAGAATTAAGCTCATTAACAATACATGTCTTGTTTTTATCTGAACTTTTTCTCCCAAATGTAAAATTTACCAATTGGATTTGCAATGTACTTGAGTACCATCCATTCTTGTATTTGAACTGAAAGACAAATTGTACAGATATAAACAAAATAAATCAGAATATCACCACTTCTCTTTGGAACCAGCTGTATACTTTACGGTTCCTGTGAAACCACATGGTTTTTAAAACCACCTGTTTTTTAAAACCACCATTTTATTAACTTTTAACCTAGCATTAGAAAAGGTATTCTCCACTAACTGCAGAAGAATTTTAAAACATCAGGAGGAAAATTCTTCTCAGTGAGAAATCAAAAATGATCCAGCCATGGAGTCTGAAATCTGCACCTCAGTGTAGGTTTGATTTCTCAGAAAGTGGGGAGGTTCATCTGAGGATGAATAACTGTACTGATTAAATTTATTAGCAAGGATATTATATAAAACACATTTTTTTTTAACTTTTACCTCCATCTCAGTGTAAACCGCCATCCTGTGCGTATCCTAATACTAAAAAAAAATAATCTCTTGAAAGATTCAAAAAGATGCAAGACTGAATGACTAACTCCACAAAGGTTTTAAATCAATTTATGTAATCCAAATTCAGGGTTTAATTTTACTGTAAATTTAAATTCTATCATAAAGAATGTTAAACTATATACCTCTTTTTTCACCTCATGCTCCTATCAGTAATAAAAAAAAAAATCTGTTTTTCATAACAAGTAATTATGAACAGATCATATTCATTGAAAACATTCTGTGATTGAATTAAAAAAAAAACACAAAACCAAAACCAAACAAACAAATAAACCCACCACCCCTCATCATATTTAGTAAAAAACACAAAGCAGTCAAGGTCTTCACATTCCTATACTTAGGTTAGAACTTCTTCATTAAGTTACAGCAACCTCCTATGCTGCTGTGGCAGCAAAATCCAAATAACTTGGAGAATTCTTTGGCATACATATGTAAAAATGACAGAACAGACAAAAAAATTCCTTTCACCTGGCCTGGCTGATACCAGCCAGTCTCAGAGGTAGATCAGGTACCTGAAAAGCAAGCAGGAGTTAGTGATAGATTTTAAACCCTCGGTTCCAAAATAAAATTAATTCAGCAAATAGAATTTATCTTTTGGAAGGAGGTGTTTTTTGTTTTTTTTTTTTTTTTCCTTTATCACCTATTTTGTATTTGTCCTAGTACTATCTGATAGAGATTGAAAATTCTGAAAATCATTCTAAGAAGAGAACATGACAGAATGATAACTCAGCTGGTGAGCCCAACTAGCCTGTTCAGCAAAGATCCATTTGAGTTTATTAATAAGAAGCATCCAGAATAGAAGTGTGACTTCACAAAAACCTGTCTTAAGTAAGAAGTGACTCAACATTACTCTTTCAAAACAGAGAAGTGGTTTTGTTTGTTTGTTTTTTAAATTAAGCTCCAGGATGAGGTATCTCTTATTTGACTCTACAAAACAGCTCACGGTCAGAACACTCTTCTAGGCTGATCGAACTACTTCCTACGCCCAGGGAACTCAACCCTGCATTCCTGTCTGTCTTTAAAGAGGTGGGTTACCATGCCCATTCTCCTTCCTCATGGAGGCTATGAAGTTACAGAGGACAATGCCAAACTGGAGAACTCTGCAGCATGTGAACCACCTTAGCTGGAAAGAGAACTTCAAATCCCCGTGGTCAAAAGCTGACTTTAGAGAGGAGTCTGTCCTTAGCATGGAAACTGGAGCCCTCAGGTGAATGCAAACCACTAAGCCTCATGTTCACATGTATTTTCTCTCTGGCTCACTGAATCATAAATTATTTTCTGCCTAGAATAACCAAGGTCAAGGAAACTCCTTGTACGTGAGAAGAGATTCTGAACTGGTTCAGACCTCAAGTACTGTGGCGGAATGCTTTAACAGGGGAGCAAGCAAACACACAGAGAGAGTTTTGTATCAGCAGCCGTTCAGCTCCCTGCTGTGAGCGCAATAAAGTATTTCTTGGCTTGGGGGAGGGGGGCAGGACTGCTTGGTTTGTTTAAATTGACCTCTATTCTTGAGGCAGAGCATGAGGAGAGGGCATGCTCTGTTTCTTCCCATTCCCTTTCCATCTCCTCCGTGAAGTACAGGAGAGATACAGCTATTTCATTCTGTACACACATAAACAGCCAGGCCCAGCCTCTTCCCCAAGCAGGAAAGCAGCAGAGGGACAGCCAAAATAAAGTGGAGCCGGTGCTGTCCTTTAACTTGAGACTTGGCATTTGCTCCCTCCCTCTCTGGACAGGTAAGTCTGTGTGATGGCAGAGTCTGAACAGATATCTGGGACCTGAAAGACATGCTTCCCACTGGAAAGGATTTGCCAAGTACCTCCTCACCCTTCATGTAAAACTTGGAGTGATTACACCTAATTTGTAGGTTCTGCCATTATTGGCAAGATGGGAAGGTTCAATAAAGAGGTCTTTAAACAGGTAAAATATGAAAGCTGATCACACTGTTGCAAGTTCAGTGAGGATGTTAACCAGAACTTAGTGACTTTCCTCAAATCTTTTCTGGCACCTGTAGGAGAATAGGAATTGTTGAGAACAGAGAGCGAATATCACTTCTGCATATTCCAAGACAAGCAGTGCCCTGTGGGAATTCAAAGAGTGCTCCCACACAGCCTGAGTGATGGTTCTTAGAGGAAGAATGACTATAAAAATTCCCAGATTCTGCAATTAGCCATGTTAAAGTGACTGTTAAGCCTGATTCTTTCTGCATTTCTGCATATGCACAGGCAATACAGAGATTCCGCTCTCTGCTTCAAACAAAATTACCTGTTAGTGGTGGTTACTCACTAACAAACAACCAAGATATATGATTAAAAAGAATTTCATTGTGGCATCAACTCTCTCTAAAAAGGAAAAGGAGGGGTGGGCAGAGGAAGAGAGGGTGAGAGAGACGCTCTAAGTTCAGAAGCAAAACACTGTTATTATTCTGAAGCAGGAATGACATCCTTGCATTAACACAGCATGAAATCATGGTAGCAATTTTCATGCTGTATTATTTTGTTTTTGTCAGGTCACTGACTTTCAATTTCATCAATACTATATAAAACTAAGGAAGATAATAAAATAAAAAGCATCCTCTGGTAGTCCAATACCAAAGCAAGAACATATTGCTCTTTCTGTGAATTTAAACCAACCAATCCACACACAGAAAATATGTGTTATTTTTGTCCCCAAAAAACACAAATGCACCAAACTCAGAGGTTACAAAAAAGACAATATACCAAAGTAAACCTGGTACAGTACTAACTGTATTGTTACTATGGTTTGCAGGTTGATCTTTACCTTGCTCTAACATGCCAAATAGGCAAAGTATAAAGCCAAAAAGTGACAGTAGGCTTTGTTTACACTTATCTAGATCCATGTTCTTGAGCTTTTCCCCAGCACTATTCATTTAAAGTGAAATTACTGCTTAAATCATCCCAGACTTAGCTCACTGATTCTCATCACCCCGCTGTCCTTCTGTGTTTTGACTGAATCATTACAACTGACCTGAGGTATCCTAAACCACAAGTTATGGCAAGACACAGAAATAAGAGTGAGACACATGCTATTTTCAAAGCAAGCCTGCCAAGTCCCCACCCGTGAGGATGTCACTCCAGGAAGAAAAACTCACAGAACTGCATAATGCTAATTTGCATTAGCAGAGAAGTCCCTAGAGATCCACCTCTCCATTTGGAAGCATTTATGAGGTGTTTTGCCTAGAGAGGAGAGGAAGGGAGAACAAAAACCAAGGAGCTATCACATACAAAACAGAATAAACAGGCTTGGAGTTTGGCACCTTGACCGTGAAGGATGTCAGTATCTGCCTCTCTAATTCACAGCTGTTCCACCAGGCTCTCAATCCCTGAGCACCTTATCTGAGCATCTGCACAAAGCCTCAACCCGAGAAACTTTCTTAATGAAGGAGGCACCAAACTTTCAGTTTTCCTCTCAGGCATACACCTGTGCAAGATCAAAGATGGTTTTCCAAGGAGATACATGCAACTTCTTCTTTCAGACGGGACTAGAAGCCCCTAAATGCTTTCCTCAGTGGATGAAAAGGGCATCAGGGAGATGGCTACACCCAGCCCTACTCCCTTTATTGTCCAGCTGTATCCATTGCAGGCACATCACTCACTGACCCCGAGTCCATTAGGAAAGCTACCTGCTGCTCCCATTCCCCAGGAGTCTTCTGAAGCACTGAAGAAATCCAAGTGTCTTGGCTGGAAAGGACATAATGCTCAGCCAAGTTCTGTTCCAGAACTGGTCAAGCCCTGTTCTGGAACAGTGAGGGACAAGATGTATACCACAACACATCCATCCCATAGTTAACACAGCCTCCTGTAAGGGCAACACTTGTAAGAGCTGAAACATGAGCAATTGCTGTGGTATCCTCCATTGTCCTACAAATAATGGCAGCCATATGTTTCCCTATTAAAATGCTGTGGGAGTAAATTAGACATCCCATGATTTTTTTATAAAACTGGATCCTTCCCATCGCTATTCGAAAATAATTAGTCCTTCTTCAATCCCGAATGATTAAACTGTAACTAACACCACGCTTCTTTCACATGATCAATGTTGGTACAATGAATAGTGCATGAATTAATAATGCCTAGGCACTTTTTCTAATTGTTTCCTAATGTTCTGTTATTATATATTCATTTGATATTCACTGCAATGCTGGTGGATCACCATTTTTTAATTTGTTCCACAAAAATCACACAATTTGCTTCTGCTTTCTGCAAAAGAATTAAAAGAATGAAGTGTAGTCACTTGATTTCTTTCAGGTGAGCTCCCAGGTGACTGGAAAACAGAAAGCACTGTACCAATCTTTAAAAAAGGGTAGAAAAAAGGATGCTGGGAACTACTGACCTGTTAGCCTCACATCTGGACCTGGGAAGATCATGGAACAGATCCTCCTAGAAGCTCTAATAAGGCACATAGAGGGCAGGGAGGTGATTCAGGACATCCAGCATGGCTTCACCAAGGACAAATCCTGCCTTACCCACCCAGAAAACTTTTATGATGGAGTGACTTCATCAGTGGATAAGGGGAGGGCTAGAGATATCAATTATCTGCACTTCTGTAAAAAAAACTAAAAAAAAACCAACCAAAAAAAAGCACACATCAATTGCATTTCATCTTTTTCCAAGTGTGTAAGTCCCTAGAAGATGGTATTTTTTTAGCTTCTATGGTGTCCAAATTTTCCAGGTGGCATCATATTTCTTATTATGAGCTGCCTTTCTTTGTCTGTTTTCAGGTTGTGAAGTATGAAGAGAAAATCAGGTTAGATTTTTCATGGAATTCCAAATTGTCTTTTAACAAAACAAAACATTCTAGTAAAACATATTACTGAGCCACACACTTAGGAGGAAAAAAATAAAAGCATTGTGTAGAAACACATTCTTTAAAGGCAGGGCACCTGAACGTAATACAAATAATAAATATGATATCCAGAGGAGTGTGTACAGTACTTGTTTTGTTTGTTATTAGGCTTTGCTAGGCTTGATCATAACTCCCAGCACAAAATCTACTAAGACAGATCACTCAAGACAATACCACAGAGTATTTTCCACGACAGAGTATTTTCTTTTACACAAATAAAACATCCACCTTTCGTGGAAAAGCTCAGAAAAATACAAAATACTAAATGAGACGACTCCAGGCTTTGTTTTGTGCTGTTGTCCCTATCTTCAAAATACCTTATCAAACAAAATAAAGTTCTTACATCAATATTTTATTGAAATTCTTTCAGAGAAGGCTTATATGCATTATATTTTCAAGATGAGATGCAGACTATTTTACTTGCAGCAGAGAGCAATATATTGGATGATAGCTGACATTTGACTCCCAGGGTTTTTATTTTGTGAATCAAAATTCATTTATGGATAGTAAAGTAGAAAAGTGTGGCTAAGAAATCGATAGAAATGTTCTGTATTCTAGTTATGGAACATAGAGATAACCTTAAATCAACATTAAAGATGCTGGCCTGTGTAAACATTGACAAAGCCAAAGGAATTATTTTAAATAATAGACTTCAACAAGCAGGTATCAACAAGCTCTGTTAGTGGAGATTGCTGCCATCATTTATGATGGTTCTAATTTATTCAGCGTGTGCAAATGATCAGTGGCATGCAGATGATGATGTAATTTAGAAAAAAAAATTCAAACTATATGACAATGTTCATCTTTCCTCTAACAGCTCTAAAATAAAATAAAATAAAAAAAATCTCTTTTAAATACATAACATTTATTTACTGGCTCTCCCCAGCTCCGTGCCAGCTGCCAAAGACAGTTTTGTTTTTATTTTCCTTATTGGCAATGAACACACTGAAATTACCCTACTGAACACACAGAGCCCATGCATTAATAAACGCATAAATCAGCAAAGAACATAAAACGAGTGGAACAAAGACCTCATATTTCCTGCCTGTCCAAAATATGGCTGCTACTGGGAAGCACTGTTTGTGTTCAAAGGACAAAACACCACAGCAGCAGAGAGGGATGAGGATGGGAGCTGTCTGCTCCAAAAATGCACAAATAAGCCCATCTCCCCAGCCTGGAAAGAGAACTGACCCAACTGACCTGAGCAAAAGGGTAAAACAGAAGAAGAGGGTGAAATGGTTTTTACAAATAAGCCCAAGTGAAACAAAGAATCAATATCAACAGAAATTCAGGCAAAGAACAAGATACATTCCAAGCCTATTTTATGTCAAATATTAATTCTGGGAAGACATTTTCTTCAATTTTGGGTGTGAGACATTTTGTTTCTGGAAAACAAGAGCCTAAGCTAGCTCTTTAGACATTAAATAAAATCAATAGCACAAAAACCTTTTTGGATTCCCTTTTACATGAGGATTTGATTTTTTTTTAACTTTTGCCTGTTTGCACACCAACATGTAATTTTTCCCTGATTCAACAGGCTGCTTGAAATAGATCTGTTCTTGATATCTCTCAGGTAGAGCTTTAGAACATCCACTTAATTTTCAGTTTATTCGAAAACACTTCCAATTCTATTACTCTAAATGATCATGTGCACTGCAAAGAAAGCTGTCAGGAATACCTACAAGCATACAGTTCATGACTGCAGCACATATCTTATTTATTGAGTCTTCCAATAGTTGTTAGCACATCTTGCTAACAAGGCTTCAGAACCTACACTTCTGAGAATATAAGATTTTAGCAAAAAAGGCATATCTATCTCTCATATATATAAAAAAGGACTAAAATATGCAACTTTAATGTACCCCAAAGACAAAAGCTCAAAGATTCAAAGAGGGAAAAAAAAAAAAAACAAAAAAGAACCCCAAATGTCTTTTCATTTTAGGTTTTAAGCATAGACCTGATTCTTCTACATTTAACAATATTAGCAATACTGTATATTCACATTCACAACATCAGGAAATCTTTGCAAGCAGAATCAACACCATGAGAATGAGGAATAAAACATATCCAGAAAAGAAAAAGTACTTTCTCTCCCCTTGGTTTGATGTTTTACTAAGAAATCAAAATATGCTTATTACTCTCTATTGGGAAATGCATATCAATTTCACCTTTATTTTATGAATATTTACTTAGCTGAATACCTAGTGCTGCTAATCCATATTTTATGAATATGCGTACACACACACAAAAGCTACATGGAAATTGTTTTCCTTATAACATAAAAGAACTTTTTCTCTTGGTGAGCATTTGTTATTTTGATCAGGGAGAAGAGATAAGCCCTGTCACCAGCCCAAAATATATATACGAATTTTGAGAAGTTTTAAAGATTATTTCCAAGACATGGATTATTTTTTTGTTTTCATATTGCACCTTTTAAGGCAGAAAAGGAGAGACTTTTTCCTTTTATCTTTTATTTTGTCCTTTATTATGTCCTTACCTATGTTATCTTTAGTGAATAGTAACACATTTCATAAAGATAACCTAATTATTTTCAGGACAATAAGCAGCAAAAAGCCTCAGTTACTGAGGATAAAAATGCTTACCTTTTCACCACCCCATCATGTGATATTTTTATATCAGCTATTTTCTTTGCAAGGGTGCAGGGAGAACCATCAGAAGCATTTTCTGCTCACATAGGAGAGGGTAACTCAATATATGTGTTTCAGAAACCATTTCTCAGGATCTTTCAATTCCATTTATTTCAAATAGCACTGCCTCAAGAGTAATAAATATACAACTGCCTGGGGACAAAACAAAGTGTTTAATCTTGATGCAAGAGGTTGCACAGTTGTTAAACAAGAGAACCTCAGAATTTGTTTCTATTAGACAGAAAGAGAGAAGAATTTTATTCAGGATACTTTCTGCCAACCAAAGGAATTAGGGAGTGTAGGTAGATTTTAGCAATAAAAACATTAAATAAATGTATCATGCATGAGGATTTTTGTATGCTGACCTTAAAGCAGCCTCTTTAACTCAGCAGGAAGCGGATCAGACAGGGAAAATCAGCATATTTTTTAATGGAGCTGTGTGTAGACACTAATGTTTACATCTTTGTTGACTCTGGTTCAGGAAAACATGAACATTAGTACTTCCTTTACAAAAGTCTCATTACTAACCCTTCACCACTATAAGGACCTACATATGCTCTTGCTTTGTCCAGCTCAGAAAAACATGCTGGTATTAAAATTGTTGCTTAGGCCTGCTTTATTTGTATTTATGTATTCAGGAATACGCTAAAGTGAGTAATTTTTTTTCAGTGGTATTACAGTGATTTAACCAAAACATATCCTTTACCTTCATCTAAAGTGAGGTTTTCAGTCTAAAAAAGGAGGAAACAGTCTCATAAGAGAAACACCCACACTTTCACTTGAAAGGTGTCTTTAGAAGTGTCAGTGTTTTGTCTAGTCATCTCGGCATACAAACTCTGTCTCAATGAACTACTCATAAATTAACCACAGGCATCAAAGAAGGTTAAAATGCAATATTATTGTTTAGTTTGAATGAAGCAGTTCCAGTATACAGAATCATTAATTTATTTAATTGTATTTTGATACACCAGAACAGGCCATAAATCTTTTTTCTCCAAGGGCAGTGGGTTCCAACCACTCTTTTCCCAATTCACTTCATGAACTGAAGGTAACCTATAATTTAGTGTGGCAAGACATTAGTGTCCAAGTTTGCCAAAAATTATGGTCTGCAAGATCCTGAACAACACCACTGCCCAATCAGACATCCATGTGCCGCCCAACTGGAAACCCAGGCTCTTTCCAAGAAAACAAAGATGACAACAACTAATTTATCTGGAAAAATCTGTATTGACAAAGCCCAAGAAATTTATTTCAACGTGACAAAATGGATCACAAAATAAAAAAAAAAATAAATTTGGAGCTTTGTT
The DNA here is from genome assembly GCA_013397395.1 of Sinosuthora webbiana. Lineage (NCBI taxonomy): Eukaryota > Metazoa > Chordata > Aves > Passeriformes > Sylviidae > Sinosuthora > Sinosuthora webbiana. The sequence continues at coordinate 20,395 of VXBN01008749.1, read as the reverse complement.
TTAGGAAATAACAACCTTTTTCTTCTTCTTTTTTTCCCTAGCGAGGATGTCTAATTTGCAGGTTTTAGGCCAGCAAAGCTGAAAAGGAAAAATGGATTAATGATAACACTCCTAAAAAAAGGGTTATCTTCAATCTGATACTTTCATCTCAGCCATAAAACATGGTACAGGGCCTGAGATGAGACAACAGGGCAGCTAAATTCATTGAAAGTCTAATTAATGAATGGCATCAATGATGTAAGCTTACAGAATTAATGCAAGCTTACGGAGTAGAAAGTAATTGAGACCTGAAAGCTAAAAGTTCAACAGGCAAAGATGAGAATAAAGCTTAAAAGCCTTTCTCCTTAAAGAAAACAATGTAATCCATGACACCTAAATACCAAAATAAATGTTCAGTACTCCTCACCTCTCACAGAGAGAGATTTTGTCTGATTTTGGCCTATGAGTAAGAAAAGCAAAGCTGCTTCTCCTTCACATGAACTACAGTCCAAGCACCAAATTGAGAGTTCATTGGTGAGAAGACTCTGGTTTTGTTCTAAATTTGCCTAAGTTGTAATTATTTGTGTCTTGTCCTAAACACAATTTTTTTTTTTTTTTTTTTTTTTTTGCATTAGCCAAACCAGATTAAAAAAAAAATAGTATTTGGAAGTGCAATTTTGGGGAACTATTAGAACAAAATAAAAAGTTTTCTTTTTGTCAGAATATATATATGTGTGTGTATATATATATATATAAATTATATTCACATACAGAAGGAAAAAAAAATCATTAAGTTGGTCTTTTCTTGGACCAAAAAAACAAGACAAAAACAAAGGTCCAGGGTGGAGGTGGATGATAAACAACCCTTAGACTAAGGGCAAATTGTAGACTGTGAAAGTAGCACGATTCAGTTAAAAAAAAAACATGCAACCCAAGGTATTCTTCTTACAGGTGATATCACTACTACTACCACAGTAGTAGTGCTAGTCCAAAAAAAAGTGAGAAGAGAGATCTGCAGCAATAACACGGGTATGTCCAGACCCTCAAAGAAAATACAACTGCACTGTACTGCACAACAGGTAGAACATCATTCTGAATTTGTACAAACACAAATCCAGAATTATCCTCAGTTTTTCCAGGCATGGCAATCTCAGCATCATCTTCCTTTTTTGCAACCATAATTTAAAATGCCCACTGAGCACTCAATTGCTAGAATAAAAGTTGATACTGTGCTAAATCTTCATCAGCAGAGAGATAAATTTTTATTGCATCTCCTAGATTTTCAATGTAAGTAAAGCAAAAGGACATCTGGATAGAGGGATGCACACGGACTTTAATTCCCCAAAACGGTGCTGCAGCAGGACTGGCACAGTTCCAAAGCAGAGACTTCTCACAGCTGTATACAAACCATGCTGCACCACTGCGAGAGGGAAACACAAGGCACTATGTGTAAAATTCATCCACAGTTTTAGGGGTGGTTTTTCCCTGTTAGGTTAGAGTGGTGATTGGCATGCAGCTTAGTCCCAAACTAATCAGACTCCCACCTCGCTTGCCTGTTGGCCTCATCTAAAATCCACAGCAAATCGTGCAATTAGGCAGAGATACCAATGCTGGAAATGACTTCTAGCCTGACCTTAATGGGACATGTCCTGCCAGGTTCAGTTGCACCTTTGCCTTGGCCTTCCTCACCCCCTCCCTACACTGCTTCCTCTTCACATCTGATTTAGAGCTGTTCCAATGAGACCCACTAGTCCCTGAGCAAAATCTCCTCTCTCTACTGAGAAAAAGGAAGTCCCATCTGATACCAGCATACCTGGTTGCTATAGATGGGTGGTATGATGATTGGCTTTTGAGGCAAATGAGGAATGGATATTATGTGTGTTAAAAGAAGCTTTGTTAAAGTTTAAAGTTCTTTTGATGTGTGACTCTGTTGTTGCAGGTTGTTTTTGGACCCCTTTTTGTCCTCCCTTTAATCCTCTCTTCTCCCCTCTGTATTATTGCCACCAGACAACCCTGGTCATCACCATTTTCAGGGATTTGTGGAGGAAAGGTGTGCACACGTGTCCCTTGCATGAGGTGGAAATGGTGGAAGTTTGTCGCTGGGGGGACTTGGCATGACAACACCTCACCTCCCATCAAGTTACAAGAAGGTCTCCACCAATGGACAGCAAAAAAGAGTCAACTGGCAGACTTTGGGAGGGCCGGGGATATATAAGGAAAATGTTTGAATATATATATTTGGCTGATGCAATGCCAGGGGTATAAAAAGCAGAGCCGCCATTTTGTGGATGAGCCTCTGGCGGTCGGCCATGTTCCCAGCACTGTCCCTTTTGCTTTGTGATTTTTTTCATTATTTCTCAATAAAACTTCTATAACTGATTCCCAATGAGTCATTTATAACACTGCATAGACCATTCCATAGTCAAACTCCCCAATTTTTTCTTTTTTTCCTTTGTGAACTTTACGTACTCTCCCTGCTCTCTGAAGCAGTTTGACAAGACAGCACCCATCAGGCCCCTGTGAATGCCTCCTATTTCCAAAACATTCCCCCAGCATGGAGCAGAGCTTTGAATATGTCAACTCACTTAACCCTGCCTGGCAGTGCACAAATCTGTTCCCACCTGGATATGTCTGGAAAAGCATCATGCCAAAATCTCCGATTGCTCAGGTTGTGTCTGGGCACCCGGGCAGAGCTCAATGACGCAACCAAACTTCAATGTGTTCTGTACTGAAGCCAGGCAGAGGCACCTTGCTCCTGCCCTGTAGGGGACCTGCTGTGCTCTCCCCTGCTTGTCTGTCTCTCTCCTTCTCTTACGCTTTTCTCTACAGTGACTGACTGTGACACTCAGTGACACTGAGTCAACTCACCTAAAAGTACTGCCTTCCTGCACATTTCATGTGACCAATCAGAGGAAAATAAAAAAAAAAAAGCCTAATGAGGTCCTGGAATGGATAATAAAAACAGAATTACTTGTCCTGCTTCAGATCTAAGGCAGTTACTGATCTGGAGACATTAAGACATTTCCCTATAGAAGGACTCTATAAATATCTCGACGGGTGATTTCTTGCTGCCTTTGAAGTGTCAGGCACTTGACATTACCAGAGATTCCTCTGCATTAGGCAGACAGATGTGATATAACATATTAATCCCAAGAGGTAGATTGCTACATCCCCTCTTGGCACTCTCCTAAAACTCAACAGAAAGGAGTGAACTTAAAGCAAACTGCTTTGAAGATGTTTGTTGTCACTTCATCCATTCAGAGAGGAATGGTGTCAAAGCCAAATGCTGTCTTGCTGGAATCTGCAGGACAGCCTACAGCCACGCTCAGTGCTATTTCTTCCATTTGTTCTGCAACTGCAAGGGCTCTCCAAGTAAAAATAGTGCAGGATTGTGCCACATTAGACCTTTGCAATTTTTTTCAGGAGAGAAAGCTTAATGTCATACTCAGGATCAAGGTGCTGCTGAGTTAAGACACTGTGACAATCAAGGGGTTGACTCGAGACTGAAGAGCTTCCACTACAAATAAAGGAGCTGTGATCTTTTTGCCACAGAGACTACAAGGTCTCCAAAAAGGAGCTAGGGGAAGAAAAAAGGCAAATGGCTGCATGCTAGTGATCCCAGCCTTCCTTGCTGTGGTTACCCTACAATTCCCCCGAAGATCTGCTCTATCACAACTACCCAACACAGCAGGATAGGAAGGGGAAAAGAACCCTTCTGCCCCCAAGCACATTTACACCCACAAGCACAAGCAAAGAACACACAGCCCCAATAGAAATCACCTGGAGCACATGATTCAGGGATTTATTGACTATGATTATTTGTGAGAGAGATATATTAGGGGTTTGTGCTACAAATGCAAACAAAATTCTGAAAAAAAGGCTCTATACACTTGCAGTTACTATACTAAAAGTACACCTGTGTTTATGAAGCCCAAATGATGGAAGCCTTTGTCTCTTTTTTTCCTTGAGATAGGAAAAGGCACTTAAGCCCCTATTTCCAAAGGTATTTCTGTCTTCTATAAGTCACTTAACTCCCACTGAACTTGGTACTTAACTGCTGTAGAGAAGCTGACATTTAGGTTTTATCTAGACAATTTCTGAAAATACCTTCAACTCCCTGGAAAGTAAAGGAACAAACATTAGTGGCATCTCTTAAAAATGGAGAATATTTGAAGAAGTCATGAATAATCAGAAACAGCTGAACCTAAAGCAAGTTTGGAGGAATTATGCCAGTTTAAGAAAACAAGAACAGCTTAAATAACAGAGAGGAACAACAAAGCTACACTAGAAAATGAAAATAAATATCAGTGAGCTCACATTATTTAAAATTTACCTTGGCTGTATATATTTTAATTATGGCTATTCACACCAAAATCAGCTCTAGTCTGTATTTTACCTGTTTATTTAAATTGAGATGGTTAAAAGCACATATAATTTTATTCTCCTTACAGAAACAAGTAAAATTGCAAAAACCACAAAAAACGAGTTTGAAATTATCACAGAAAATTTCCAAAGATTCTACAGATGTTTTTAGATCCCTTTATACTCTAATTTCATTTTATGAGTCACTTGTGATACTTGATCAGCTCCACTTTGCTTTGTATTTATAAAAAAAGAACAAGGTGTCAAGCTTTGTGTCACGGTGTTGGATGCATCTATATCTGTTCACCTGCGTGCAATTCAGCTCAGCACCTCTGACCCTGTGTCCTTCAGTTTTCACAGCAATAATACAGTTCAATCCCAACCAGACAACTTTACAAGACATTCAGAATGCCTACAAAACATGTGGTCCTCTCTCTCTCCTCTCTTCCTCCCCATCCTTCATTGAAAATTGTTATTTATACAAAACACTCTGCAGTGTATACCTGGGTGATAGGAAGAAAGCAGAAAACAAGATCTAGCAACCACATGAAATGCATGTGCCAGTTAATTGGACATTTCCCACCACCTACATTAATATTATTAGGAAGTTGTTATGGAGGTAAGTTTTTCATGATTAAAAAAAAAACAAACACCCACATACACACACCCCCCACAAAATACCCCCAAAGCACTTAAACAAACACCACAAAGAAAACAAACAAACCCAAAACCCCCAAACACACAAACAAAAAAAGCAACAGAAAAAGCCAACCAACCGACAAAACCCAAACAAACAAACCAAACTTCTTCTGCCAAAGAAAATATCCCCGAAATTTTCCTTTTACAAGCAATCACAACCACAAGAGAAGTTTGCCACTGTGTACTCTGTCACCAATTCCCAGCTTTGTCCATGGCTGCAATTTTGGGAATATTGTGGCTGAAAGTGGTACCTATTCTACACATAAAAATTTAATGCTGTTTTTGCAGAAATAAGTAAAAGAAAAATTTTAACCTTCATTTCTTATCTAACAGGTGCTCAAAATTACCCAAAACAATGCTACTCAGTTCCTCAGTTCATCACAGGGAAAAAAAAAAGAAAAAAAAAAACCAACCAACACCTAAAAATCCCCACTAGTTTTTTTTAGGCTGAAACTTATTTCCCATCAGATTTGTCAAATGTATCCCTCACATTAGATGAGACAAGAAGTCCTTGTGAATGGATCAGTAAGCTCCTTCAAACTATTCAAATAACTTCTACAAATGTCAAGTTTTAGAAAACAAGAGCCTGTGCAGAATATGCCTACACTATTTCACTTTACAAAATATGCTTCAGAACATGATCCTCTGATACTGTTTTTATTAAAACCACAGCACTAGCAATCACTGCCAAGAAATGATGCTGATCTGAAAACTCTAGCTGTATAAAGCAACACCTTCAGAGAAGAGGAATATTTATTATTAAAAAGCCCTACAAAACCCTGTGATGTAAAAAAGAAAGCTATGTACCTTCTTAGAGAGAACTACCATAATCCTGCTGAGGAACATTTGTGTGTGTAGCTGAACTACCCATATAAGGCTGGCAAAATGTTTGATCAAATTCTCAGAGTAAGCTCTGTATCCCCAAACAAAACTCTGGTAAACTGTTCTTAATGTTAACCAGGTGTCCAGAAGCAGATGAATGCCCTTCTGAGGAGTCCTTTTAATATAACAGTTTAAAGTAAATAACCATTTCGAAGTACAATATAAAGAGAGGGTTTGGTTTTTCGTTTTGGTTCTCTTTTTTCCCTAAAGTAAAGCTCAGTGCTACTTAAAAGCTACATTAAATTAAGCAAATTGGGGCTGAGGGGTGGTGCAGTTGTGTTGAGAAATAGACTCTCATTACACTGATGGGATTGCACTTTCAAAAGAGTTATTTATTTTTATCATGAGCTACAGAAATCAAAGCTTTGGTCTTTTTTCTTCTCTTGGTTTTGTTTTTTGCTTCATGCGTGTTTTGGGTGGGGTTTCTTTGTGTGGGTAGGGCTTTAGGTTTTCTAAGGCAGACCTAAAATTTTCATATGCCCTTTCAAATCTATATTCAAGGTGTTAGACTGACAAAAGAAACACAGCATCCAATATCCAGACTTGTGTAGAACAAAGCAAAAAGAGCAAACTATCTTTCAAGCACAAAAGCAAAATGCTTCTGGCTTTGATCCCAGCCATAGGTGCTGAGAGTTCAGAAGCCTCATGTGTTTGGAGCCCTGAGGAACACACTGACACCAGAACCACCAGATAACTCGTCAGCTACACCCTTCCAAGGCAAGGGTGTCAGGCAGAGAGGAGAGCTGACTGCAATGCTCACTGTGGAGGCCAGGAGGCCAGTTGGTAATGTGGGCGCTCTCCCTTGGTGAGAGAGGAACCCTTAGGTTTCAAGTATGCGGTAGTTCCCTGAGGGAGAAACCTTGGGAGACTGCTCTTCTCAGGGTGAGAAAACGCGTTCCCCCCATGAGGCTTTGTGGTTGATATGTTAATTAGTTATCCCCCACTGGTTCTTTCCCTACTTCCTCCTTTCTATCCTACCTGATTGGTCTGTTTTCAATCCTTCCACTGATTGGTTTATTTCTCCTTTCTACCCTACCTGATTGGTCCATTTTTGATTCTTCCCCTGATTGGTTTATTTCTCAATCCTTAACCCCATTGGCCAAGTTGTGTAACCCCACCCCCTGGCTTCCCTATATGAGTCTCTGCTCTCCCTGGTTCTCTGCCCTTGGAGGAAGCAGCAGAACAAAGGCTCTGGAGAACCTCCAGACAAGGACCCCATCTCTCCTTTTGTACGACCCTGCATGCTCAGCTCACAACTGAGCTGAAATCCCTAGGCTGAGCTGAAATCACCGGGCTGAACTGAAATCACCAGGCGGTTGCAGATGTGCCTGTGTGACCAGGTGTGTCCTTTTCAGGACTCTTCTCTGGGGACATCCTGGCACTGACCACCACTGCCTGCCACAAGAGCCCACAGCAGCACTCCCTCCCTGAGTCCTGCAGAATCAGCTCCTGCAACAGGGCAAACAAATCAAGCACAGTCCAGGGAGTTTCCTAATTTTCTCCTACCAGTCAAAGTGGCAACAGCTCCTTCTGCACCACCTCACCTTCTCCTAAATCCCTCCATAATGTAATTGTGCCACAGACGTGCCTGCAAAAGCCTTCCTTTATGCTTTTTTCCAACTTCTTAATTATTAAAGACCTCCTAATTGGTTTTCCTCATTTGGCCAATTCAAAAAGAAAAGTGCCTAGCAATATGGCTCCATGTGCTTTATTTAAATTTCACTTTAATATCCAAAAGAATCTTTTCACATCTTTAAGCATCCAGCCAGAATAAATATGGCTTCCAGTTCTAAGCAGGGGAGCTTTTCTCGTGCTCACTAGCTTGCTTATGACTGTACAATTTAATTAACATTTCTATAGTACTTTTTCTGCCAGATAGCAACTTCTTTCTTCAACTTTGCTTTTCAAAAACACTATATAATAAATCACAAGGGAAAAATCTTTATTTTTAATTTTTCCATTTATGTATTTAATGATCATTATTGAATTTTTGCCAAGTATATATTGGAAACTTAGAATAAATATCTGTGAACTACTAATTCATTTCTGTCTGTGAGGATGAAGTGTTCTGCTGACACCAGAATTTTAATAAAAATTAACTCTTTTATTAGAAATATGCTCTTCATTTTCAGTAACATTATAAAAGGCTGTTTTAAACTAAGCTAAAAATGAAATGCTGTTTTTTTCTTTTTTTCCCTTTTTTTTATTTAAGCTTTTCCATCCTTTGAATATAATAAGTTTTGAGGAAACCTTCAAAAACACAGACTGCGGAATGCCGTGCCAGGCCTACTACTAATTAGTGCTCTGTAGTGGATTTAGAGTTTTCAGCAATGAGGACCAGCCTGGCCTCTTGAACTGCCTTAGTTATGCCTGCAGTTCTCTCTCTGAAGCACGCATTGTGCTGATGAATCTGCTGCATTTTTATGCACAGCTCCTTAGATCTTTTCGATGCCTCGCTACTGGGAGGCCTCGCTTCCCAGCTGACCCATGAAAGGTGTACCAGTGGTCCCGCTTCCCCGTTTCATCAAAGTTTCAATTCTCTCTTGGTACCCCCTTTGTTCTCAGTTATTAACCTACCTCTCTGTCAGAACTGTTCATGTTCCATTTGAGGATACGCATATTTCAGCTTTAGTGCCCTAAATATAAGAAGAAGTGAAATACTGGCACAAACACCAGAACCCTTACTATAATCATCCCCAAGTTTCTCTGTCATGTGCCCATTAAACAGTTACTTTCAGCAAGTTGGCAGGGGTATCTTGGGTGATAAAATGGGATCTGCTTTATCACAGACCTCCAAGGCGTGGTATTGATTGTTTAATTATGAAACACAACTAGACTTCTTTAGAAAAAAATTTGAAGCTTTTTCTTTGTGATGAAGCTCTGTTATCCTCAGAGTATTTCATCAGTAGAGTGAAGTAGAATTCAGTATTTAGTAGTATTATTTCTTTCTTGCTGATATTTTGACAGGATCAGGTCCATTAAAATAGAGCTTTTAGTGCACAGTCCTTTATGTCTGTGTGTAAACTACCATAGTTACCTGAAGTTTTCACACTTATAATGTATCTAAAGCATCAATTATAAATCAAAGCCTTCAACATTCAGTAGGTTTCAAATTACGAATGCTCTTGATCATATTTCATCTTACAGCTCCTTTGACAAACTATATGACAAAAGATTTTTTTTAAAGCCTAATCTTTACTAAATAATTGGCTATGTAATTGTTATGTTTTTGCATTTATGAAAAGGAACTGTGTATTTTCATTCTGAATTTTTTCTAGGCTAAGGAAACCACTAAACCAAAACAAAAATTGAAACCATGCTTTACTGCCTGTAAAGGGGTCCTTCCCACAACGTCCACAGACTCATCATAGGCAAAAGCTAAATACGTTCATAAGAATAAAATTATGATTTGGTTACTTGGCATGCATGTAGTCCTGTATCAGATGCACTTGAAATGGAAATTACAGCTTGGCAAGTACCAGTACAAAATTTTTTTCATATGCAGCCCTGACTAGTGTTTTAAGAAGCAGTATCAGTTTAATTTTTGGCCACCAAAAATTCTTGATTCAAGATGTGAATATTGACTGTGGCTAGGCTATAGGCCAAATCTATTGAGTTGAAAATAAATCTTGATATTAAAGAATATAAATGTCAGTGTTTGGTGGAAGTCTGTGCACGTACACATACCTTTTTGCTTTAAATCGGGCTAGATGTTTTCCTGCCTCAGAACTGCACGTCCCTGTAGTTCTTCCCATCAACCCAGGCTAAGGACTGGCACCCAGTGTGAAATGCTATCCCTCTCTTCTGCAACCAAAAAGAATAAGAATTGTGGCATACTGCTGTCAGAAAGCACTCCTGGTTTCATTAGCAGCAGCAGCACAATGAGCAAGCTGACTTGTGAGAAACATGCTCATCACATGTAGAGCACAGACTGTACTGTTCATGTCACGGCTGTTCTTCCCCGGTATCGACCAACCCGAATTAACTTCAGATTCCTTCATCTCTGCTCTGAGATAAATAGTAACTATTTCCCAAGAAACCTCATCTTGTCTTCTGGTCTGCTTTTCTACAATTAGGTTTTTTTGTTTTGTTGTGGCTTCTTTTTTTTTTCTTTCTTTCTTTTTTTCTTTCTTTTTTTTTTGGTGACAGGGTGATGCTTTGACCAAGGTATTTCCTGCAGTCTGAGAGAGCAAGCCTATTTTTACGCTATTATCAGCTGTGGAAATCTGAGACATGATTCACTGTTTACTGAAGTAAGTGGACAGCCTACCATTGATCTCAACAGATGAAAAACCTGACCTTTTACATGCAAGTTTTTACTCCCAAAGGAAAGCCAAGAATGGCTAGAAAAGCACAACCCAAAGTTATAAAGACCTAGTTTGGGGCATTTTTTCATTTGTGTCTTCTTTTTTCCCTCTCTGTACTGCCTTGATACCTTTCTAGATTTGTGAGCAATTCTTTGATTTGAAGACAAAACCTTCTAATATTTCTGGAGGAGACAGACATGCACAAATCACACCTGCTTTTTGCTTGAGTTGTCCTGAAGGATGAACCTTCAAGAACAGTATGGCAGACCGTAATGCTTTTATTTTAACCATGGTTTTTTTTACTTTTACTTTTCCAAATTAATTGATACCTACCTACCAACAGGCATTTGATATTCTGGTTTCTTTTTGCTGTCCACTAGAAAAATCCATAAATGTGGCTTTGTAATTATATGAAGTAGCAGGCGTACGTAAAATTGAAAACTTCTAGTGGCACATCTTAATTGTAGCACTTCCTAAAAACTAACTACTTAATGTTACACCCTTTTTAATGAAATGATAAAAGTTTTTATATCTATGGGATTGTGTATAGGGTACTGGTAATGTGCAGATTTTGCCAGTATCATGTAGAAAAAACCCAGATGACTTGCTCATCAGATTTAAGTGCAGTTCAGCATTCCCCAGGTTACCAGATTATTTGTATCAAGTTTTGTCAATTTAGCAATGCTTATTTCTTCTTTGATCAAACACAAGATTCTAAAGACCTTTCAAAACAAGACTGAAAATAACATTTGGAACAAAATTTGCTGTACTGATGACATCATGTACAAGCAGACAAACTGTTAGGCTCCTTAAATGGGGTTTCAAGCAAACTTTGCAATTATATGCACTTCGATGCACAAGTGTTTGCCTATAATCACCAAGAACCTGAAATTAGTATAAAGTGAATTAATTTCAAGACTAATAACCTCTACATGCCATCATTAACTGGTCATCAGACCTGTCTGAAGCATCACATTACTTAGACCTACACAATCTGCAAACAACCACTCTTTCAAACAATTTACAGTATCTTAGATATCTAAGGTTCACTTTAACAGTCAGGGAAAGTTGTACTTTAAGTGTTATTATTTAAACACAGGGGGGAAAAATCAAACATGCCTCTAGAAAAATACTGAATTTAGGTGAAATGCCACAAATTGACTATTAATAATCTTCAGTTTTCCCCACATGACATCTTTTAGAACTGGATGCCATTGTTTCTGACAGTGAAACAATGCATAACAAGTGCAGTTAGGGCAAATTTACAGAAGTTTTTGCAAGTAAGGAACTACTTACTGAACAATTAAAATTGTGGGAAGTGAGTGTTTTATTTGGAATTTTCTACAGCAAGACCCTGGGGATACATTAGACTAATGATTCAATAATCATTAAAAGGTTAGAAGTATGGAGCCTTAAAAAAAACAGATTCTCATTGAAACATCACAGTTTTAAACAGACTAACACTGTATTGTGGATTCTCTTTTCTGGCAGAGTACTCTGCCAGTACTTTGTGAACTTTAGGAGGTACTGGGAGCAACACTTCAAGAAAGTCATGATATTTTTAATTTCCCTGAACTGTTTTCATATGCCCTTTATATGGCATTTGAATGTTACTTCCATGTTACTTCAGACAGATCCTAAAGTGAATTAAAATAGAATTAAAAAAAAAAAAAAAAATTCCATTCTGATGTTTCAACTATAGCTCAGCTGATTCCTCATAGATCTGCTGGGAAAGTGTCCAGTGATTCCTGAACCTCTTAACTCCACTTCAGTCTATTTTCAATTTTTTTTTCCCTCCAAAACTCCTTGATCTAAGACCCCTAGGAGCTGCAGCACTCAGAAAACCTCCCTGTCCTGAGTGGCTTCTCTCTTTGGTGGCATAGAGTACAAGCCTGGAAACGAAATCATTCTAGTACCAACAAGGGAGTTTCCTTTGATGTCTCAAATCAAGATGTTCAAGCACTCGGGGGAAAAAAAATAACCACAGATGATTTCCATAGATTTGGAGAAGTCAAAAAACAAAGCACCAAAACAGTGAGAATGTTCCCTTTCTCCCCACACAAGTTTTTGGTGCTACCTCCCATAGAAAGCTACTTATGTTATGCTTTCAGTGCACTCTACTGAGAAGGGCACCATGGCAATCTATTCTTTCAGCAAAATTAAGACAAGACACAAAAAGTTAATTTTTTTTCATTAAGGAATTGGTGCTGACTGTAGTTTTCAAGCTTAGCTTTGTGGTTTATAAATATAATTTTTCTTATATTTATGCTAGGAAGAATGCTGCTCTTTATCCATAATGGAAATACACACCCAAGTTTTATTTCCTTTACAGGAATCTTTTATCTCCTTCTTAGACCTTTTAAATCTCAGATGATGCCAGCACAGGATAAAGACACACACTTAGTACAAGATGCTGTGTAACACGCTTTCTTTCATTCCATGTATGAAACTGATGGTGAAAGAGCTCAAATTTTTGTCAGCTGGTCAGTGAAATGAAAAGTGAGATCAAACATGCTGGAATGTTGACTATCACTATAATGAAAGTGTTTAATTCAGACAAAACGCCATTGGCACTGTTTGAAACTAAAATACTGGTCATATTTCATTTGCAGGAGGAGAGGGAGATATCAGCATTATTGACAGAAATAGTTGCTATGAGAGACTGGAGAAAACAACAGAAGCGTGTGTGTAGTAGGGGACAGGGCAAGTTCTGCAGCAGTAGGACAATGTACTGCTCCTCAACAGCCCACCTCGGAGTCTCTAGTCCAGCCCAGAGCTGTTTCAGTCGCTGGCATACTGGAAGCAGTGCCCCACAGCCCACCCCTGGAGCCTCAGTCCAGCCCCAGAGCAGCTGGATGACCAGAAAGCCCACCTGGGGAGTAGGGATGGCCGCAGGAGAATAAAAAGCAGAGCAGATAAAAAACATTGCCTTGAGGCACACATGGTCACATCTCTCTTGTTCTTGGATTTTATGGCAGCTGAGATTGTGCTAGGATCCAAGAGGAAGTATCTAGATCTTGCTTTTATCTCCTTTTCTTTCTTTCTCTTCTTTTCTACTCCTAATTTTTTCCTCTTGAAGTATGGTAATCTAAAACTGGATGGGTAGAGTTTGCTAAGTTGATGCTCAGTGAAATGGTAATGTTGGTTGATTGTTTTGTCTTAAATATTCCAAATTTCTGATCTTCTAAAGTTTGCCAGCAAAATTTTGTTTTTAGCCTGCTGAGAATGCTGTTGCATTTCTCCTGTGTGCCTATTAATAGGAAAAGCAGTACCTCAAGCCTCTATTAAATAAACTCCCTGAGCAAGCACTGGGGCTCTGCAGCTGGTAATGGACAAAGTTAAGTGATGCCAAACAAGTCGTCCCAAACAGACATTTTGATTTCCCACATTTTTGACATGTATTCTAAGTCCTTCTGGTCTCACATATAGAGTGATGATGTCGTTGTGGCAACTCAGAGGAAAACAGCACTGGAATAACTTCTTCCCCCATCCCCAAAAATATGCTCTATATACCTGCACATCACAAGCAGGCATGTACTAAAAGCCAGTGTGATACAATTCCTGAAATCTCCATTTCTCTCTGAAGATTTGTTTTGTTTGCATATGAGTAGTCAGCAGAGAGCATAAAGTTTCAAATGTTCTGGCTCCACTGTCTAAATACAGCTCAATAATATTTGTGAAAGGCAGGGTTATCCTCTGAATGTACATCTAACTTCAGCACAGTAATTGAAACGGAAAGTATTTATGCACAAATATTAGTAGTAAGTAGTAAAAGTAGTAAAATTTTACAAGTAGTAAAATACCACATGCTCTCTTTCATGACTTTGAAACCAGGCCCTTACACATTTGAAGGTGATCTATGTAATTAGCCCACAAATATTTTAACACAGACAGGATAAAGATTATGGGACCAGACTGAGGAGAGAAGGGTTAATTATTGCCTTTCCTAAGAAGCCCAGGGTTAATTGCTCCACAAATCTGAAATATAAATCTGATCATTCACAGTCATTTTTTAACTGGAGATTTAGACTCAGTTTCTGTAATATTGTCTCTACAGAAGTGAAAGCAAAATCCACCTTCATAGCTTACCTCAGGATAAAGCCAGCAAAATCTTCAAATCATTTTTGCATTATACAGCTGGAGCAATATATGAATTTTGATACCTTTCATTAGAATTTAGCAAACACAAAATGGATATTGAAAAAAGAATTCTGCTTTTTTTTCTTAAGCCCAAGGATTCAGGAGGAGAAAAAAAACACCAAACCCTTCACATTTTCCTTACTCTTGTTGCCTTCAAATGTGACCAAAGTTGCTGAACAAGACAGATTCACAGATGGAAAACAGTAGAAGACAGAACACTCTTCCAGTCATTTGGGTGTACAGAAGGTTCAAATTTAAATGCCAAGAATTCAACATTAGAACATTAGAAATGGATGAAATACCCAACAGGAAGGCTTGAGTCATTAGAAAAATAGATGGAAATCTAAGCAGCAACTAAGACACCAGATTTATATTTTATCACTGGCATAGTTCCACGTTAAAACAGCCTGTGGGGTGGAATAATTTCCCATGGATCATGAATCAGCTGCTTTTCAACAGTGTGCAGTGTTCAACTTGGTACTGCAACCAAGACTGATAGTACAGTACCCAGTAATTGAAGCAGATCTACATTGCCTTTTGGAATTGGACTGATTTCTATTCCAGTTGCTTTGGGAGCTAACCAGATCATCACGAAAAACTGATTAAAAAATTTATCAGAGTGACATTATAGAGTTCCTGCTTAGTACACTGAAGTACTGAAAGTCTGATCCTGCACTAGGTATTCCCATGAGCAACACTTAATGAAATGCCCATTCCTGCACACCTAAAAAGAATAATTCATGAGCAAAGATTTCTCATTTAAGTATTTACAAGAAGAGGTCTTCTCTTTGACCTTTCAATTACATTATCATATATACTTAGAAGTCATGGTATTAAGAGCCATATTTTATGGCTTTATATTTACATATTTTAAGTGTTTTAAAAGTTACAAATTGATATGGTGGTAATCAATTTCCTCACCTATTTCGCTAGCACTTGAAAAGTAATTTCTGAGAACTTTCACTCCTAGCATTAACTTCGGTTTCTATGGAATACATGCTGACCTTAGCAGTACTACTAGTGCTCAGGATTAAATAATGACTAGAAGGTGATTTCTGTTAAAGTCAAATGAATAAAAGTAGGATGAGACTCCAAATCAAACCATAATCCTGACTGCCTCACATAGGTAAAATTAGATTTTTCTGTAATGAACACTATTTATGTCGCTCCTCTACTCTTAAACATTTCAATTATCTGCACTGATAGAAAAGAGCAAACCTTCATTGATCTAAAACATTATTCTATAACAGACAAGAATTATTTAGGATTTGACAGGCATACACTGGATATTAGGTTCTTCAGGGAGCATGGAATAACCAGAATGAACATCCAGCATCACACAAGCATTCTGATCCAACACACTGTGTTTACTATGTTTATTTAAGGAGGAAGAGAAGTATCATTTAAAAGGCCATGACTTGGACATTATGTCCTTCAGATATTAAAAATAATTGCAAAAAGCAATTTTTATTCAAAGGGAGTGAGCAAAATCAGAGTACAGCTAATGCATGACTGCAGGCAATAGGATGATAGGATCACTGCTGTACCTTTTCCTGGAGCTGATGTCCACCCCTGGTAGAACTATCACAAATGCCAGGGGCAGTATGAGTGGTCCATAATACCATCCATAAAGCCCTCTTCTTCCTTCATACTGCTTGTAATTAAAGGAATGAATTGCCTTTCTTGCCTATTTTGTCTACCTGTTTGCAATTTCATTTCACTCTTCTGTTGATTTGAAGCCTTACAAACTGTATCATTCGGCAAATCCAATCACACCATCAGCTCCAATTTCAGTCCACAGCAGCGAATTATTGAACTGTGAAAAGAAAGAGACAGAGATCTGTTTCTGCACCTAAGACCTGCACAGCCTTGTTTACTAATTTAATTTGATAACAAAGTTGGTAATTCCATTTCTTCCCAAATATCTGAAAGTTACATTTTTCTAGGTACATATCTGCTCGTTTGATCTAACGGCTGTCCTTTCAAAAATGTCACAGAAAACCATTAGCACAGCTTCACCAGTGTTAAATGGTTGGACATAAATGCTGATTGCTGAGAACAATATCCTTTGCCCACAGCACAGTGATGTAAAGGTTGGATAATTTTATTACCTTTAATAGCATTTGCAGCTATGCAAGCTAAGCCAATGATATGGGTAATCAAATCTCTGACTTACAGGATGACCACCTGTGGCTATTAGGGAAGGAATCCCCCCTATTTTAGGCCCAGGCACAATGCCACATAACCAATGGTTTGCCATTTCAGAGGAGGGAAAGGGATGGGAAGAAGGACAAGAAGATGGCTCTGTATGGCAAACAAATTTACTTTTCATCAGAATTCCCCATTGCTCATCCACAGAGAATCTTAAACATGAAGTATAGGAGACTTTTGAAGGCTCCTTGTTGCCCCCTGCACCCTCCAGATTGCATATCTACCTTTTTGGCAGGACTCAAATCTGTCTGTTGCAGAGTCAGATGCACAGTGCTGCCAAAACAGGCAAACCTCAGCCCATAACTGCCACATGTGCTTCACTCTGCCCTGCTGAGGAACTGCAAATGTTTGGAACTACAGATTTTTCAGCTGCAAGAGGGTGTCCCAGTGCAACTGCTGACTGTTTTCTTCCACAAATGAGGGTGGAAGAGCTTCAAGGCAAGTAAGTGCTCTGTTCCCTTATTAAGGTCGCCTCATTTCCTTAATTGTAGCCTAATTGTGCAGGCTGACCACAATTTAACTGGGTATAAAGAGAGAATAGTGACCTCAAAACTAGTAAAGGAAAGCTGGGGTAGTAGATATTTTCCAACTTAAATGGCATTTCCTTCACAATTACTTAGCCTACTGTGTTTTTTTTGGTCTTACCTTTGCAGACTTAAGCTTGTTCCTCAGCATGGCATGGTGAAGAAAATACATGATGCACTTCTGAAATAGGCTGGCAAGTTGAAATTTCAGAGTGATTTTAAGCCTCTCTTTTGAAACTGTGCAAATACACTGCAAATTATATAATGAATATACTAAAAGAGAGAACACAAAATATTTACTCCTGAACTGCTGCACATTTGAGTTAAGATTTATTCCATGGCAGCCACCATGGCTACTAAATCCTGAACTTCCAATCCAGAGATCTGCTAACCAGATAAACAACAAAACATTGTTCAAAAGAGGTAGGTGATCAATCAGAAATATCTCCTATGTGAAATTAGGAAACGTGAAAGTAACTTTTTTTTACGATGCACTCACTTTCAAGAATACTGCATTGCAGAAAGCATTTAGCTTGTCATGTTATTCTATTATTTTATTTTACACTTCATTCGTTTCTATTACATAGTCTTGCACTTTATCATTAGGGTGTTCTGTTGTTGCAAACAGGCACATTGAATTCTGATCCAGTTATTCCAGAAGAAATTTTTTGTCAGCCTTTAAACTGAAACAAATGGATGAGTGTGACACTCAACAGTTTTAATAATGTGTTGACTCTTGGGTATTCATGGCCTTTAGATGCCTAAAAATAATAATGTTTTTGTATGAAAAGTGAATTTTGATTAATGAACTGATTATTTTTTTTTTAAACAGCAGTCGAGCCAGTAGCTATACTTGTCATGAACCTTGTTATAAATCACATAATGTATATACCAAGCAAATTGAATTTTTCCACTGCAAAATGCCTCCCTATCACAGGCATATATCCTCTGTTCTCCTTCACAAATGAGGACAAATACACAAATGCTAAAAACTAACCATCCTCCCTGGCATATGCTTAACAAATTTATGCATGAATAATTATCAGAAAAAAATCAGCAATATTGTGACCATCTGTGAAAGTAACAAGCTTCTGCATAAACCAATATCTATACGCATAAAAAATCCTTTATCTCCAAGTGCTAGTACTGGAAAATGCTACACTTTCTCTGGAGTTGAATATATACTCAGTATTAATTATTTACAATTTCTTTTTCCAGCAAAATGCAGACTGAACTATCATTACTGTAATATACCAACCACTGCTAAGCCACAAAGACCCTAAGAATCTCCAAATTTGACTAGACAACCAACTTCAGATGGAAAAAAAAAACAAAACAAAACATAACAATTAATCCATTCAGGTGAAGAAATAAGCAATGAAAGGAAAATAACTTCAATATACTCAACACCAAGGAAAATGTGATTCTGTGAAAAACATGAATGGTGGAATATTTAACACAACAATATTAGTAAATATTATCTCAAAATTTCGTGTAGAAATTTTAAACATGTTATGAACACTTTAATAAATTGAAACTTAAACCCATACTCTGTTATTTTTATGTTCATCAAACCAAACCATTCCTCTGGAGTTAGAAACAGCAGATTCCCTTTTTTTTTTTTTTTTTTTTTAAAGCATTACCCTTTTAACACTTCATTTTATGTATTTCATTAACCATAACACTAAGGTCTGCTGCCCTCATTCCCATGATACTCAAAACCAATAAAGGTGACAAAATCTGGATGTATCTTGCTTCTTTCATTTCTCTCCACAAAATTTTCCTTGTTTCACCATAAAGGATCCAGAAGTAGTGGATATAATAAATATCCTGCATGTAAATATTAGGGGGGGGGGAATACTTAGGGGCTTCTAAGAAACCTCTTTTTTTTTTTTATTCTGAAACATCCTCAAGGAAAAAAAAGCTTATCTTCTCACTGCATTTCACAAAAATTTCCCTTAATTGCACAAATCATGATTTTCTACATTTTCTCTCAAAGCTCTTTGTGGAACTCCTTTGATTCAGAGTACTGTAAGTAGCCTATTACTTGAACAATAACTTCCTTCAATAACATGTAAAATACAGGCAATTCCATCAATCTGAGGTATTTTTTCCTAATCTTTTAGATGGAAGAAAATGACGTTATTTTAGATGAAAAAACCAAACACGCCAATCTGAGCAGCAACAATCCAATGTTGCAGCAATGCAGTCGGTTTATTTCTGCATTTCTCAATCTTTGAGTATTTCAACAAAAAAGCAACTTGATTTTTTCAACTCACCAGATTCACCATGGAAGGGTTGCTTATAATAGCAGTCATTCTCATGCAGCACATAAGACAGGATATTCCTAAAATCTAGAAGTAAGGCAAACCAGCTCTTCCTAATGATCTGTTTGTGAATGAAACTGACTGTTTTTCTAGTATGTCTGATAGCAGACAGGGGAACAATTTATGGATCCAAAAACGACAGTTTTGGTTTATAACACGTCTCTGTTTTGTAGAAACACACCCAAAGTTTATTTTCAGGGAGCCAAAACAATTGACAACAAAAGAAAAATGGCATCTTCATAATGCAATTATCCTGATTAATCTACATATATTGACAACGCAAAGTATGATTTTATTAGAAAGCTGCAATTGGAATCAACCACCAGCATCCTTTAGAAACTTGCCTTGCTGTTCTTCAATCTCAATTTTCTCTCTGCTTGTAAATATTTAATGGCTTTCATTTTTGCAAATGAATAGAATTGCATTTGGCTCATAAGAAAATAGTTTTGTAACCCTGTTACAGAGCGTGCAATCTCAGCACTTGCCACAAGTGTAAATCTTCTCCAGAATATTAATTTATTCAAGAAAAAATAATCTTCATTTTAGAATCAACAGAATTTTTAAAAACCCTCTTATTTGGTAATTGAAACTTTTGGAAAAGTTGCATCTTTCAGATAAAGAAATCCTAAAGAGCTATACATTTTCCATCATAAAAGAGCAGAATATTTAGAGGGTTCTAAAAAAAAAAAAAAAAAAAAAAACCACCCAAACCAGAAATTACAATGTTACTTTACAATGTTGAGTCAGTTTTGAAATAACATTTTGGCACATTTTAACTATCAAGTATAGGAAGTCTCACAGCACAAAATCCTCACCATTCCTACACAAATCAAGCAAAGGAGTGACTCACATAGGATTACCACTGGATCACTCTAAATGTAAACATACTCTATAAAACAGAACATTATCTACTGGTGCACAACTAAAAGGTCCTCAACACCTTTCCTAAATTCTAGTTAATTTT